>CM057091.1:31401533-31949033 GCA_029959045.1 Taenioides sp. WSHXM2023
TCATGAGCAGTGTTAGGTTTCCGCCACACATAGCGTTTTGCATTTTGGCCAAAAAGTTCAATTTTGGTCTCATCTGACCAGAGCACCTTCTTCCACATGGTTGCTGTGTCCCCCACATGGCTTTTGGCAAACTGCAAACGGGATTTCTTATGGCTTTCTTTCAGCAATGGCTTTCTTCTTGCCACTCTTCCATAAAGGCCAGATTTGTGTAGTGCACGACTAATAGTTGTCCTGTTGACAGATTCCCCAACCTGAGCTGTGGATCTTTGCAGTTCCTCCAGAGTCACCATGGGCCTCTTGGCTACATCTCTGACCAGTGCTCTCCTTGTTCGGACTGTAAGTTTAAGTGGACGCCCTGGTCTTGGTAGGTTTGCAGTTGTGCCATACTCCTTCCATTTTTGGATGATGGTGTAAACAGTGCTCCGTGAGATGTTTAGAGCCTTGGAAATCTTTTTATAACCTAATCCTGCTTTATACTTCTCCACAACTTTATCCCTGACCTGTATGGTGTGTTCTTTGGACTTCATGGTTCTGACTGCTCCCCAATACTCTCAAACAAACCTCTGAGGTTTTTACAGAACAGCTGCATTTATACTGAGAGTAGATTACACACAGGTGGACTCTATTTAATCGTTCGGTCAACATTGGATCCTTCTAAAGCCTCTAAAAGCAATGTGTTGCACTCAGGAAAAAAGGGGTTTGGATAATTTTGCACGCCCACTTTTCATCTTTTTATTTGTAAAAAAAAATTAGATCATGTATGACTGTCCTTCTGCTTCACAATTGTGTGCAACTTTGTGTTGGTCTTTCACACAAAGGTTCAATGAAAGATGTTTATGTTTGTGGTCATAATGTGAGAAAATGTAGAAAAGTTCAAGGGGGTTGGATACTTTTTCAAGGCACTGTATTTCTGATTAATCTACTAATCTTAACTAGTCTACTATAAATTATTGTATTTTTAATAACCACAATCTTTAACTTAACAATGCAGACTCTAGTACATATGTAAAAGGTATTTTATAACAAAGATGGTCTCATTATTATATAATTAGAGTATTTCTGCAATTTTATAAATATAATCTAATTTTCGTCAATATTACGCTTCATTTGAACATTTTCTGTAGTAGCATTCTGTAACCATCTTTGAACCTTTTTAAGTGTATTAATGTACTGACTAGTTGACTAATCGCGAAAAATCATCACTGACTTTTTTTTGGCAATATTGACAAAAATGAATGTCTTTATTTTTTGGTGAATTCAAATTTTATTTTTATATATATAAAATATACTAGACATTACGGAAATATACATCCTAAAAAAGGAACACGTAAATTAAACTTTCCAATAAGTTGTGTATTCTTTTTACAAGAGGTATAAACTTTGCTTGTTCAAGCTCATTATTGTACCGCGTGAGCTATCACAAATTTAGAAGTTGACAAGTCAGTGATGATTTTTCGCGATTAGTCAACTGGTCAGTACATTAATACACTTAAAAAGGTTTAAAGATGGTTACAGAATGCTACTACAGAAAATGTTCAAATGAAGTGTAATATTAATGAAAATTAGAATATCTCTGCCTATTTTGTATATCTTAAAAACAACATTCATAATATCTCAAATTTGGTATTACCCACCTCTACTTTGCTACTTTGCACCATATGCTGGTAATATCAAATTGTTAAATGAACACGGTAATAAAAAAAGAAAAGATACAAGAATGATGCACGATCAAGAGAATAAATGCGAGAATAAATGTGAAATAAAACACTTTGAATAAGAAAGTTATTATGGATATATGAAATAGAATTAAGAAAACATATTTCATATTTAATTATATCTGTAATTTTGTTACTCACAGAGGTGTTCTTCAGAAGCTCTGAAAACAACCAATCAGAGCTCAGCTGTTCAGAGAGAGACAGCTCTCAGCCAATCACAGCAGAGACTGAATTTAAAAATCAGGCGCCAAACTCGTTTAAAGTTTGGCGTTCTAGTTCAGGTTGAGGAGGAGGAAGAGGAGTCGTCTAATCTGAACGGTTCAGCGGCTCATTTCTCTGGAGCAAAATATGAGAAGCTGGAGCAATAAGCCATTTGCTCACACTGGTCTTAAACAAAGCTCAAAATGGTCTAGGAGAAAGACATGAGATTTTATTGAGATTTTAAACTGTGAAATGTCTTGTGAAATAAAGCCTTTTGAATATCTGAGACTCTTCACTGTAAACAAAGCAAAGGGTGGCTACTGACGAATTTAAACATAAATAATATTTAGTTGAGTTATTTTTCTTTGCTAGATAATACCATTTATCTTGCATTATGCATTTGATGTGTTCTGGATTCATATAAAATGTAGAAAGTAGTAAATAAAAACACTGAATGAGAATGTGTCGTGTGCCCACTTTTGACTGGTAGTGTATAGTGCAACATAAAATGAATAGTAGCCTAGTAATATCCCAATGGTAAACATAAACTATGATAAAATAAATACATGTGTAGCTGAGTAAAAGTGTAAGGATCAAGAAAAGCTTAAATGTCATTGATCCAGGTACATCCATCACCACGGTAACAGCTGAACATTCCACCTATAGAGATGCATATAGAACACCCTGTGTCAGTAGTCTGGTGGAGTGGGTGAGCAGGAGTTGGCAGTGGTCACTCCCGGGGAAATGATTCAGCAGTTAATGTTTAAAAGACCAGCAGTATAAAGTTCTACATCCATTCTACGTAGGTTTTTATTTAAGCTTTTGCTCAAATAAGTGCCATTCTTATACACCTAAATCTTGATAAAATTACGTCTTTACTTTGATTACGACTTTATTCTAGTAAAATTACGACTTTATTCTCATAGCGCCCGCAGAATTATTTTTTTTATTTGACCCTTATACTCTGTCGCAGGATGGTACCTGTGGTAAATGTACACTATATCATCAGTTAAAGGTCCTACATTATACAAAATTGACTCGTGAGGTTTAAGCCATGTTAGAACCACAAAACAAATACTTGGAGTTGTGCGTTTTTACATTCACACGTATTGGAGTTATCCCAGTTTATTAGTCTGTCTACATCTTAAAAGCTCAAAATGCTGTTCCACCTTGTGATGTCATGTAGTGGTAGTTTTGTAGTTAACAGTTAAACTTTACCTTTAGTTCAATAGAGAGGCAATTCCAGTTAACCAAATGATTTTATTGAAAGTGTGTCGAGCTTAAAAACACAGTGGAGCGCTTATTACCACAGCAGTTTGAGCTTTTGAGAGATGAACTCAGCCTAAATTTGCAGGGTTTGTGTGTTAAACGTGTGAATGAAACACAACACAACTCCTGGGCTGCGTATGAGGAAACTATATTATAACATAGACCAGATGTCAACAGCACAGAAAAGTCCATCCAAAATGCAGGAACAATTAACACACAAGAAAGGCATTTTTTCTGACAGTTTAAATCTTAAATTAACAAAATAAAGGTTTTGTGTAATTGAGGCTTTATGGTTGCTAGGTAACAGTTATGGAATTATCTTTACATAGGCCTGTTTTGTATCTGCTGCCCGTGTCCAAGCAAGGAAGTTAAAATCTAAACTTTACCAAAAAAAAAACAAAAAAAAAAACTGAACAAATATTTTAAGATCTTAAATAATGTTAATTACGTGCACTCTCTATCACATATTCCTTGTTTATAACCACGTCCAGGAGCAGATGGTTCTAGGATCGTTCCACCAAGTCAATGTCCCATGTGAGTTCAATAGGTACATGTGTTCTTATATTGGTCCTGTGTTTGTTTCTTCTCATCCAAACAAGCAAACTTATCAGGTCCTATCACTGTTAACACTGGAACATTCAGTAGCAAAAAGCCAGAAGTTCATCATTCTGTAGAAGTGCCACAGTACATTTATAACAGCCGGCTGATATGTGTAGCACTCTGGAGTTCTGCATCAGTCTGGAACGGCACCCTCTGAAATGTGGAAAAGGTGGAATGTCCAGACGAATATTTAAAGCTGACTGGTTGAAGCGCCACAACAACGGAACAAGACGAGAAATCAAAATCTGTTCCATCTTTCCTCTTTCCTCTGCACACTTTATCTTGGTTTCCGCCCGAACCACAATGCTGCCCATTGCACTGAAGCACTGGTAAAGCGGACAATCGCAGCAGCTGGAGTTTTTGTACACTCAAAAATATATGGCCAGGTTAGTATAGTTATGAATGGTTAAACAAATGTATTATTTTTGATGTGTCTGAAAAATGTGGACCTTATTACACTCCATAATGTCACCACAGCCGTCAGAGTGTTAAAAGTATAAAAAAATAAATGGTGCAGTAAGCGTGAAAGGGAAGGAAATGCAGAGTAGTTTTGAATGTAAAAGTTGTGACTTCCTCTCCTGAGTGTAGCGCCGAGAAGTTGTCTGAGTGCAGAGCAGTGCTGGTTTAAGGATGGGCTCTCCTCGGGTCTGGTCTCTGCTCTGCTCCTGTGAGTACATTCACTTTAATACAAGTCCAGAGTCAGACCTTTGTCCACTCTTTACTATTCTCATTTCAGATCTCATCGCTGTCCTCTGGGAAACAACCCAAGGTAACTACATTATGTTCCTTTTCTATTCATGTTTTGAATTGACGCTTCAGTTGAAATGGTCAGATCTGGTGTAGAGCGAGTGTTGCTGTAAAAGAGGGCACATTTCAAACAAACTGTAATAAAACTTGAAATGTAATACTGATACAAAATGATCACAGAGCAGTGTTCAGTGGTGCATAGACCAATCAGCCCTTTTATTTATGGACACAAAACAATGAAAAATAACTTAAAATACAGAACAAATGGGTTATATTTACTTTAGGTGTATGGGGGTCTGGAATGTTCTGTAGAGGGCTTTACAAACCCCCAGTGGCTCAGACGATCTTCACTTACTGCCCCTGACTTTGAAATACTGAATGTGCACACAAGTGTTACACATGTAACTCGTGGAGGAGTGTACTCCTGCAGAGGGGAGGAGAAGTTGATCATCACTAAAGAAAGTGATGCAGTCGAGGTTTGGGAAACTGGTGAGTAAAAACACACTGTTCATTAGTTTGTTGCTGTTGGTAATAATATAATGGGCTACATTAGGAATAGTGTCGTATGGTTTGGACACTTTGTTTGGTCATGGGGATCAGATTTAGCGAGTGCCCAGAACAGCATCACACTGACTCAAGTGAAAGCAGAAGTGGGTAGTACTCAGTTACATTTACTAAATACTAAAAAAGAAATTGTACTTTTCAAAGTACTTTTCAGGCTGCATACTTTTACTCCTACTTGAGTAATATTTTTTGAAGTAACTCTTACTTGAGTAAAAGTTGTGGTTCCTCTTCCCACTGTGAGTCAGTCTACAAGTGACAAAAGCTTTATGTGACAATATGAAATGATTTGAACAGTAAAGTTTCTTGCACCGCTCCTTCAGATGATTTCGTTTGTCTCATTTTTGTATTTATCCTTTGACCAAACCCAATGCATTATTTAAAGTTTAGTCCTTTAAGTTACATTAACTTTAAATTATAAATAAAATGTTACGACAGTTACTCTTACTTGAGTAGTTTCTCCAGTTTTTTTTAGCCTTCTTAAGTAATTTCTTGGACCACTACTTTGTACTTCTACTAATAATATTATTTTGAAGTAACATTACTCTTACTTGAGTGCATCTTTTGGTTACTCTAGCCACCTTTGAGTGAAAGTGCCAGGGAGATGAACAGTGAGACATGGCAGATATAATCACAGTAACTGTACACATTGAATGAATTTGCAGGTCTACCTCTGCAGATGCCTTCAAGGGCCTGTCTCAGAGACACAGTGACTCTGCGGTGTGAGGGACCCTCCAACAAACACCTGTACTTCTACAAAGATGGAGTCATTGTGAAACCAGACACAAACCATCAGTTTAACCGGACATCTGAAACAACAGTGGAGCTGATAATCCTCTCAGTCTCAGAATCAGACCAGGGCTTGTATTCCTGTGGGATCGATGGAGAAACACTGTACACAGGGCAAGGACTTCAAATATGCACAGGTCTGTAGTGTCAAGAGTCTTTAAATAATGTTTTTATGATGAACCCACAAAGTGTGAAATACTCACTTAACAAATGGCCTTGTCTATTTATTTTCCTTCTACAGGCAGAAGTATTTGGCTGAGTACAGACAGGCCCTTCATCCCAGAGAGTGGCTGGGTGAGGCTGAACTGTTATATACAGTGGATTCAGTGGTTTCAGAAATATCAATGGACCAGACGTACTTCTGCTCATACTTCTCACTTTGAGATCTTAAATGAAGCTACAGCCACTATCTATGTACATCGTGGAGGTGTGTACTCCTGCAGAGGAAAAGAAGAGCTGATTCTCACACCTGAAAGTGACTTTGTCACCATTTGGGAAACTGGTGAGTAAAAACACACTGTTCATTAGTTTGTTGTTGTTGGTAATAATAGAATGGGCTACATTAGGAATAGTGTAGTATGGTTTGGACACTTTGTTTCATAATACCAATACCAAAAAGAACATCAGACTGACTGCAAGTGAAAGCAGAGGTGAGTAGTATTCAGTTACATTTACATACAGTAGTTACATTTACTAACTTTTTAAAGACATTGTACTTTTCAAAGTACTTTTCTAATTTTCTATATTATAAGTAATAGTACTCTTACTTGAGTAAAGCTTTTGGTTACCCCTAAGTGACAAAAGCTTTATGTTGACAATATGAAATGATTTTAACATTTGTGTTTCTTGCACCGCTCCTTCAGATATCATTTAGATGGTCAAATTTTTGTGTCTATGCTTTGAAAATACCAGATTTTGTGCATTATTTAAAGTTTAGTCCTTCAGATTACAGTAACTTCAAATTATAAATCAGATGTTAAGCCCCAACAGTTACTCTTAATGAGTAGCAGTTTTTTCCAAATACCTTTTTACTCTTAGCCTAATTGAGTAATTTCTTGGACCACTACTTTGCACTTCTACTTGTGTAATATTATTTTGAAGTAACATTACTCTTACTTGAGTGCATCTTTTGGTTACTCTAGCCACCTTTGAGTGAAAGTGCCAGGGAGATGAACAGTGAGACATGGCAGATATAATCACAGTAACTGTACACATTGAATGAATTTGCAGGTCTACCTCTGCAGATGCCTTCATGGGCCTGTCTCAGAGACACAGTGACTCTGCGGTGTGAGGGACCCTCCAACAAACACCTGTACTTCTACAAAGATGGAGTCATTGTGAAACCAGACACAAACCATCAGTTTAAACGGACATCTGAAACAACAGTGGAGCTGATAATCCTCTCAGTCTCAGAATCAGACAAGGGCTTGTATTCCTGTGGGATCGATGGAGAAACACTGTACACAGGGCAAGGACTTCGAATATACACAGGTCTGTAGTGTCAAGAGTCTTTCAATAATGTTTTTATGATGAACCAACAAAGTGTGAAATACTCACTTAACTTTACAAATGTTCTATTTATTTTCCTTCTACAGGCAGAAGTATTAGGCTGAGTACAGACAGGCCCTTCATCCCAGAGAGTGGCAGGGTGAGGCTGAACTGTCAGATACAGTGGATTCAGAAATATCAATGGACCAGACGTACTTCTGCTCATACTTCTCTCTTTGAGATCTTAAATGAAGCTACAGCCAATATCTCTGTACATCGTGGAGGTGTGTACTCCTGCAGAGGAAAAGAAGAGCTGATTCTCACACCTGAAAGTGACTTTGTCACCATTTGGGAAACTGGTGAGTGCAGTTGTTCACTGTATATATCAGCACTGACAGCAAGTTATGCTTCCTTTTAAATACTGCAACTATTTCTAGTATTGCACACATTATATCATGTGTGCAATGCGGTCCAGAATTCAGAAGAGTAAAGTGTCCAGTGACCACAGGTGTTTCATAAGAGAAGAGCTCCTCTGCTTGTGCAATTTTGGTGCAGCAGTGACTCTGTGGTGAGAGGACTTGGTTTGTAAACAGTTCAGAAATCCTGTTAGAATCAAACTAGGTGATGTAAGTGAGACTTTCCCAGACCTGAGAGACATGTCCAAGGTCTTCCTGTGGTTTCCTGCCCATGGAACATGCTCCTATCACCAATTAAGTGATTTTCAACGAGGCTTCATGACTAAAAAGCCTCCAAAGAAAGGACTACTCCAGATTACAAAATACACTTTTGACCTTTCTCCTCTTTTTCATGTGTTAATAATAGCTCCAGTTTTAGGATGAAACATACAGTTGTCCCTCTTTACAGTGTCAGTGTCTTTGCAGTGGTGCAGCCTGAGCCTGACTGGACAGAGGTGTTTGTTGGAGAGAGCTTGTCTCTCAGGTGTGAGGTGGAGGATGAAGGACACACAGAGTGGACTTATGAATGGAAGAGGACAGGACTTATCTTACCTACAGCAGCCAGAGAATATGCCCTCTCCAATGTGTCTGAGTCTGACAGTGGAGACTATAGCTGCAGAGGGACCAGAGGAGCATATGAGAAAACACAGTGGAGCCAAGTGACCGAGCTGCAAGTGATCGGTGAGTCCAATATGGCTATAGCTTTGTTGACATAAAGAGTGCATTTTAAAATACATTACATGTTGTTTTTTATGATACATTTCTTTTGGGCATGTAAAAACACATAAAAATATCAAGTTCAAGTTCAAAGTTTATTGTCAATTCTTCATACGAAGATCATACAAAGAATCAGAATTATGTTTCTCACTATCCCGTGCATAATACATAAATAATAAATGGTAAATAGTGCAAAAGTGCAAAAGGCATACAGTACAAGGCACAAAACAGTCTTTTTTGAGGGGAGTCAGGGAGGGTCTGAGTCCAAGTGTTCTTTGGAGAGTTATGTTCTTCAAGCTTCCTGGCACCCTAGTGGGTTGAGAGGGGAGAGAGTTCATCATCCTAACAGCCTGGTGGATGAAGCTGTTGCCCCCAGAGGGCAAGAAGCTGAACAGATTGTGCGCGAGGTGGCTTGCATCACCCACAATTGTGATCACCTCGGTGAGGCGGGTGTATGTCTTGCAGGGAGGGGAGTGGTGCACCAATGATCTTCCTGGCTGTGTTCACTATGCTCTGCAGGGCTCTCCTGTTGTGGTCAGTGCAGCTTCTGCCCCACAGTGATGCAGCTGGAAAGGATGATCTCAGGGGTTTCATGATGGGTGGTGAGGCACTTGGCTGCTTGCGTTTTTGCAGGAAGTAGAGGCTTTCTTCACCAATGATGCAGTGTTGGTGGTCCAGGAGAGGTCCTCACTGATGTGCACCCCCAGGAATTTTGTGCTGCTCACTCTCTCCACAGCAGCACTGTCAATGGTGTGTCTCATAAATAAAAAAAAAAAAATGAAATGACAACAATCTCCTTAGTCTTGCTGAAATTCAGCTGAAGGTTACTGTCTCTGCAGCACAGGGTCAGAAGGTTTACCTCTTTCCTGTAGTGAGTCTCGTCACCCTTGGTGATGAGACCCACCAGAGTTTTGTCGTCCACAAACTTCACAATGTGGTTGGTGCTATAGGTTGTTGTGCAGTCATGTGTCAGCAGGGTGAAGACCAGAGGACTGAGCACACAGTCTTCGGGAGCCCCTGTGCTCAGAGTGATGGTGCTTGAGGTATTGTTGCAGACATGTACTGCTTGTGGTCTCTGGCTAAGGAAGTCTAACAGCCAGTTGCAGAGGGAGGTGCTGAGACCCAGCTTGTCAAATTTGCAGATGAGTTGTTGTGGTATTATGGTGTTGAATGCTGAACTGAAGTCTATGAACAGAATTCTCACATATGAGTCTTTATTGTCCAGATGGGTGAGGGCTGGGTGGAAGGCAGAGCAGATTGAATCCTCTGTGGAACGTTTGGCTCGGTATGCAAACTGGAAGGGGTCCAGGGTGGGGTTGGGGTGGGGGTAGATTCGATGTGAGACATGACTAGCCGTTTAAAGCACTTCATGATGATGGGTGTCAGTGCCACAGGGCGGTAGTCGTTGAAGCAGGATGGGGATGGTTTCTTTGGCACAGGTAAAGAAACCTGTGCCACCATTGCTCCTGCTGTTTCCTTCTTTACTTTGCTTTTTTATTAGTTTACGTCCTCCAACACCGGATAAAGTGTCTGCTTTTGATTTTCTTTCACGTAAACCAAGACTTTTAAACCATTTTTACATTTTTTAACAAATCATCTGATGAGCCAGCAACATGTCGGGATAAAGAAACCAAGGGAATTCTATCTGTGAGTGCTGTCGGAACTATAAATAAGAAATTAATGAGCTACAAGCACGGATATTTGCTTTAGAAACAACTCTGAACAAGGACTTCATCAGATGCTATCAGTGACTTCCAGTGGTGAGCAGCCCACAGTTACTTCCACAGAAGAGGGTGAAAAAACTTTCAACTTAAACCTGAGTGATACTGTGTCTTTTCCAAAACTTTGTACAGACCAAAATTCTAAGCCAATGCAGCAAGTGATAAAAGACAATACTAATATCGTTAAATCAGCCACAATAAAGCTAACAAACAGATTTTTACCACTGTCACAAACTGATGTTACACACAAACAGAAAATGAATTGTCATCACAAAACGACAACGATGAAGTTGGCAAAAGAGCACAGGCAGACGGGCAATCTGTGCCAAACGTCAAGGTCAGAGATGCACTGCTGTTAGGAGACGAGGCTATCAGTGGTGTGAGCCACAGAGAAATCCAAACATGCTGCTACCCCAGTTACACTGTTTCTGAGATTACAAAACTCCTGCCAAAAGTTTTGTCAACACACAAAGGGGTTAAACAGCTGATTGTGCACGTGGGTGCAGTGGACATCAGAATGGAACAGAGTGAAGTCTTGAAAAGGGATTTCACTAAATTATTCAAGGAGCTTAATAAAGTGGAGGTTAAGACATTCATCAGTGGACCTCTTCCTCACATAGAAGGAAGATGAACAAATTTACCCGACTGCTTCAGCACCACCAACAGCACCACCACTGCTTCTCCTCCAGAGAACAATTCAGCAGCAGCACAACCTCCCCCTCCCTTAAACTCTGTTTAAATCCAGACTCAAAACAGTTCTGTTTAGCTGTGTATATGACTGAAAGGTTTTCATTCCGCACTCTTCTCTCTCATTTAATCTCTCTGTTTAATTTTATGATTATTTATGTTTTGATTTGTTTGTATTGTGATTTTAATGTATTTTATTCTGTAAAGCACTTTGAATTACTTTGTGTACAAATGGTGCTATACAAATAAACTTGCCTTGCCTTGACTAAAAATTGTGTATCTGAAGTATTGCACCACATTTCACAAATAATAAAAACACAGTTTTGACTTGTATCTAAACTAGAAGTGCAGTGCTCTGATCTTTTGAACACAAGAGTCTCAAAGCGAGTGGTTTTACTGTAGACAGGAAACAGGTGATGTGTCCGAGTCCGATCCGAGCCTGAACATAAGTTTTAAATATTTGTCCAAACCCGTCAGACTTTGGTCGGGTTTTCATGCTCTTGTTGGCAGTGTGATTCCAGCTCCCACAGATGATTGCTGTCTTTGTATCTTTGGGCAAGACACTTAACCCACCTTGCTCCTAGTGTTTGCGTACACTGGTGTATGAATGGGTGAGTGGTTCCTTGATGTAAAGCACTTTTAAGTGCCCTGCAGGTGGAAAATTGCTATATAAAAATGTGACCATTTACCATTCAAAACAATAAAAGGTAACATGGTTGTAGACATGTTATGTGTTAGCAGTTACCCCATAGAAGTGTAAAAAAAAAAAGATTTCTAGCCTACTTTTCCTATTTTAACAATTTAGGTGAACTGAGACTGAGACAAACTGCAAGTGCAATCTATGCTGGTGTATCTTACAGCTTTTACTTCCAGGTTTATGAAAAATAAAATGTTCCTTTCTATTTTATTTATTTATTTTATTAATTTACAAGAATATAGTCGGATACCGCAGCTGTACATGATTTTCCTTTCAGAGTAATACGTCTTACTTTACTCTAACCATGCAGGTAAAGCTGTCCCTGTCATCTCTGCGTCTCCTTCCTGGTTGAGTCCAGGTGCCCCTGTCTCTTTGAAGTGTGACGTCACAGCGCCCTCTGCAGGATGGAGGTTTTACTGGTACCGGGCTGTTCCTCTTTCATCAGGCCTGTATTCATATGAACTGCTCACTGGTCTCACCTCAGGGACTGCACATGACACCTTCAGTGTTCATGGTCTGAGCAGCACAAGCGGCTTTGTGTGTCGAGCTGCACGAGGGAGAGACTTCTACACTGAATACAGTCCACCGCGCTTTGTCTGGTCTGCAGGTAGCACTTCTGTCTCTGATTCTTCTGGATTATTTTAGACTTTACTCAGTCTTTTAATGTTCTGTTAGATGGTGGTTCCAGAGTGGCTCCAGATGTTCTTCCTAACAGCTCACAACACCTCACCATGGACCCAGTGTCAGTGAGCTGTGGGTCAGATGAAGAGTGGGCAGTCCAGATGTTTTCCCTGACCGCATTGTCCTTACAGCAGTGTCGCTCCCACACAACAGAACACAAACATACATGTGAATTTTCTACACCTCAAAAGACCGGAGCAGTGTTCTGGTGTGAGTCTGGGTCTGGACAAATGTCTGATGCAGTCAACATCACCGTTTATGGTAATTTTATTTTCTATGCAACTTGTAATATGAATCTACCAGCACAGACATATGCAAACAGTGGAGACCTCAGTAATGTATGCCACAGTAAAGAAGAGAAAATTACAGTTAAGTAGGTGTCAAGGTCCAGGTTTCACTCAGCAATCGTTTTTATAACTTAAATCAGGGGTCTCCAACATGTAGTTCTCCACCCCATTCCATGTAGCTCCTAAAAGGATTTAGGAATGACACTGAGTAATTGAATCTGATTCATTATCAAGGCCTACTCCATCTAAAGCTATAGTTGTTCCCTTGTGGTTTTTTGTCTTTGTTTGTTTTGTTGTTTTTTCCCTATAGTTGTTACCTTCATATCTGTTCAATTCTGCGTAAATCTTAAAAAGGAGTAGCTCTTTAACATTTTCGTTTTTGAACAGTAGCTCACCTGGAGTTAAAGGTTGGAGACCCCTGACTTAAATGTTAATTACTTTTTAATATAATATAAAAGTATAATACAGAAAAACCAGAAACGACACAAATAAAAAAGTGAGGGACCCAAAAGCAATGATCCAAATTCAAAAACTAGTTGCAGACAAATACAAACCACAAACTATGTTACTTCTTCACCACAGCCCCCTTCCCACCACTCAACCTTTCCAGCCTCCCCTCACACACATTTTCCATCATCCTCTTCTTCCATAGTTTGATTGTTGCCGTGGTGTCCACATGAGCCAGCATGAGCCTTGTACAGGTTTCCAGTCCAGTACTCAAAAAGCACTCAAAAGGCATATTAGTGTATTTAGAAACTAGTAATTCTTCTTGTGAGTCAAAACAAAAAACAAATGAAAGAATCAAACTGAAAATCAGTTGTTCCTCTTCTCTGAGGAGCAGTTGGTCAGGCTGGACCAGGACTGTTACAGAAATGTCTCTTTTCCTCTACAGATGCCGTGATCCTGTTGATCCCTGCGCTCCCTGTGCCTGAGGGACATGGCGTCTGTTTCACCTGTAAACCGGGACAGTCTGTTGGTTTCTCCTCTGTCCATTTCTATAAAGATGGACAATTAATCCAAAATGGACCTTCTAGACAATACAACATCTCTGCAGTGTCCAGGTCTGATCAGGGTTCATACAAATGTGAGCTTCATGACTCTGACAAGAAGGTCCTGACTTCTCCAGAGAGTTGGATGTCTGTCACATGTGAGTGGAATGGATCGTTCTGGTTATGATGTTGTCATTAGGCTGGTCACCTCACAAAGCTGTTAAAGTTGAACAAGCTGTGTGATACTCATAAATGAAACCATTTCTATTATTATGGTTGCTATTGTTGCTAGTGATTTATCGTTATATCTGGATTATACACAAACTTTGAAGTCAGATTCTTAAAACACAACTTTTAATAGCGTCTTTACAGACATGTTCTAATCCACTAGCAGAGCAGCCAAATATCTTTACTAAAATAGAAAGGTGGGCACGACTGTGTAAAAAGGGGTGCATTTGACTTAAAGAGGGGGTATTATCTAAAATAAACTTTTTCAAGCTTTCTCCATGTTAAAACATTGTTCCCTCATCATAAACATGCCTGAAGAGGTTTTAGATGTCATCCATGCATGTTTGAGTAATCTTGCGATCTCTCCCAAGCCCTGTTTGAACGCTCTTTACAGTTAGCAGTACGATCCTGTGCAATGCTCCGCCCACAAGCCTACGTCATCCATGCTCCTGCACGGCAATTTTCCATAAATATACAGAAGCACGACACAAAACAATACACTGCAACTTCACAAACCTGATGCAATGTGCAATAGTTTGATTAGCAAAATGCACACTGATTGTAATGTGATAGCGCTTTGAAGGGGGAGTGACATAGCACAGAGAGCAAAAGAAGGGACGACTTGGGGTCAAACAAAAATGAAACTTATAAAACATTTGGTGAATATAGCATTTTCAAAACGGTAAAATCTCAATACTGTATGTTATGTGTTAGCAGTTGAAGTGTAATACCCCTCGTTAAGATTCACTCTAATCTTACTAATAAAATGTTGTTTTATTGTTTTAAAAAATATTGTTCTCATCAGTGACCAGAGAGGAGAGCCTTCCTGTTTTGGCTGTGATGAGGCTGGTAGCTGGCGTGATCGTCCTGCTGATTCTGCTACTGATTGTGTGGCACTACAGTAGGACCTTTGTAAGGTCAGTAAAGTACAAGTCCTCACACTTCTAAATGTTTTTAGTGCATTTTAAAAGGTGCATGAAACTTTTCTGTGGTCTACCGGATACTTGTCTCCATATCTTCATAGAGATGTTACTGCTTTGCCATGAATGTTCCTTAGTATGGCATTAAACTTGCTGATCGCCATGGAAACAAGCAGGTGGTGGTGCATAGGCCAAGTTGCAGGTAAGATCTGTGGCAAGGCGAGCACACACATTAAGAACGCAGGTTTTCCAAAGTATTTTCCAGCTAAAACAACATCTGTAATTGAATAACTGCAAAATAGGAGTTAACTGTGGACCATTCGGCAAAGCAAAAACATTTCCATGACAACTGGCAGATAACAGACCCTTTAATTAATGGATTATGGTACTCAATGTAATATCTACTCAAAGGTCCCAGGAAACCAATTGGACATCTGCTGAAGATCAGGTGACCTCTGCTCCTGAGGGTCAGTGTAACATTTCATTTGGGGCAGTGTTGAGTTTATGAAAAATAAAACCCCAAACACGAGTATAACATCTAAAAACATAATGATACTGATGTTTTTTTAGATCCATCCACCCATTCCCATGAGCTCCAAGTAATCTGTGAGTTTAATTATTATTCAGTTTGTTTTCAGAATTAATTATTCTGTTTGTTTTTTTTTTTGTCCAACTCAAATTCAGACAAGAGAAACAGAAAGCAGGAAGACGTCAGTGTTTTCTCTGAAGTACTGACACATTCAGCAGCAGAAGGTAATATTTGTTTATTGGTGTCCCCTGATAAGCTAAACATGTCACAAGTTTGAACCAAAACTATATTTTACTGATGACAGTTGTAATGCTGATTTAGACTTAATTACAAAAACAGACGACAGCTGCTAAGACACTGAGGACTGGGGTTTGAATCTTGTTTGGTGCATGTGCTTGATTCTAGCCATTTTTATTACCCAGCATGCCGTGTTCTTCACACCTGGCACCAGTTGAACTTGATTGTGTGAGAAACTTAGTCCAAACCAAAAGCTTTGAGAGTGTTTTATGTCTTGTGCAAGCTGCAGTGTGGCGGTTACTTCACACCTCTGGGGAAAATGAGGTTGCTGGTTTTAAGACCCAAGTTTGTCACTTTGAAAGTGTCACTGTGTCAGACACACGCAAGGGCTTCATCAATGCACTGTGTATATATTTATTTATATTTAGGGTTTTAGTTTGTCACATTTTGCTAATCTTACACAGTTTTCCTTAGTAGTGAAGATTTTAATAGTACTACTACATGTACTGCACGTACTATGCCAGCAAATGTTGGAACTGTTACAAAAACATAAAAACCTGTCACATGTGCTGTGGTGTGAAGTGTGAATGCAGCCTAAATGTGACTAACGTTATGTGTCATCCTGCTGAATTTCACCATGTCTTTTTTAGGACATTAAGAGAGCAAGAGTCACCTGTACATGTGTAACTGGAGCCATCTCCTCATCACTTTGGGCCTTTGGTGGGCACAACAGTGTATTCTGACTTGTGTATATAGAAATGATTGAAGGTGGTCTGCCACTTTTGTAAAACATGTACTTCTTAATAAAAGCTTTTCTCTGCATGTCTGCTAAAGTAAACTGTGAAATGTCTTGTGAAATAAAGCCTTTTGAATATCTGAGACACTTGACTGTAAACAAAGCAAAGGGTGGCTACTGACGAATTTTAATATAAAATATAAATAATAAATAGTTGAGTTATTTAAAAAAAAATTTAACTTAAAATTTAAAATAACTTTTTTTTTTCTTTACTACATAATACCACATATCATGCATCATATAATTGATGTGTATTGTATTCATACAAAATGTAGAAGTAGTAAATAAAAAAAAAAAACACACTGAACAACCTTCTTTTGACTAGTAGTGTACGGTGCAACGTAAAACAATGAATAGCCTAATAGTAAATATAAACTATTGTGGCAAGACACTATGGAGGCCCATGACGTAAGTGCACTCACCTGACGCCCCGCGGCGCGGGCTGGTGGACTATTTAAGCGCTCCCTCCTCCGTAACTCCCCCTTTTGACCCACACGCTCTTCCGGGTTTCCCTTGGTGGCCGCGCTGTCCTCAGCTCAGGTAAAATCGCAAGCTTAAGCTCCAACGCACCTTACATTAGTGTTGGAGAAACTGAAGCCCCGTGAACCACTGAATCACTATGAAACACCTGCTTTGAAATGGCACACGGTTTCGAAGCAGAGAGTGATGTTAGAATAGCGACATCTGCTGGATATTTATATGTATGGCATTTGGGTGTTAACATTAACTAGACAGGCCTTTTGATCTTATCAAAGATATTTAACTTTGTAAATCTATAAGTTCCGTTCACTTGACATAATAATAATAATGATAATGATAATGATTATTATAATGATGAATTGGTGAGTGAGTAGAGTAGATTGACAATGTGTGAAATTAACTTTAAGCAAAGTGCAATGAAAAACTGCCATTCTACTGGGGGGATTATTGGGTAAGAATATTGTGAATGGAGTCTCCCTTTGACTACAAGTGCTTATGCAACTTGTAGTCAAAGGGAGAGGTAACATATTGTTTGTCAGTATTTCTCCACAGTGGCTCAACAAAACACATCCTGATATGACATGGTTTCTAATAAAGCTTGTTCTAATAAAGTTTGTGTAAGTGTATGCAGGTGTATGTTACGAATTAATTTGTGTAAATAAAATTAAATAAAGCCATGGAAGCTATGCATTAATCAGATTTCAAGGTTTTAATACCTCCCCTGTTTTTGAAAAGACTCGTTCATATGGAACACTGGTTGCAGGTATGCCCAGAAACTTTTTTGACAGTTTGTATAAATGAGGAAAAATAACTGCCCTCTCTTTCCCATAGAGAAGTGGGTCCGCGGTGCGGGCAATAAACGGGTCTTGCAAATATTTTCCCACTTCAACTGTGGCGTCTGCAGTTATGCTGTTCTACTGTAGCAGTAGTGTAACTTTACAGTCTGTCTAATCTGTGGTCTAAACTAGCTGCATAAACTCACTATCTCACTATTAATCAAAGTATCAGTATCTCTGTCAAAATCTCACGATCTCTCGCCTCTCACAAACCCACATTGGGCAGCGCGCCAAAATATCTTTAAACTTTGTGGGAGCAGGTTGAGACAGGTGAGTAGGTTGAGACAGGTGAGTAGGTTGAGACAGGTGAGTAGGTTGGGACAGGTGCGTAGGTTGGGACAGGTGAGTAGGTTGGGACAGGTGAGTAGGTTGGGACAGGTGAGTAGGTTGGGACAGGTGCGTAGGTTGAGACAGGTGCGTAGGTTGAGACAGGTGCGCTGCTTTGTGGTTCGTTGAAATCCCTGTCAATCAAACTTTGGATTCGCGACGTGAGCCTCTAGTGAAACGCGTTCAAAACGGCAGTGTTTCATGAACCACTTGAGTGACGTCACGCGTTTCATGAGACGTCTAAGTCACGTGACCAGTGTTTTGACTCGCGATTTGGAACACTGCTTCGAAGCGCATGCGCTTCGAGGCTTCGAAGCAGTGTCGAAAAGCGTGTTTCAAAACTGCCATCACTACCTTACATTCATACTTACGCCATCACCTCTTCTTTTAGTGCCGCTGCTCGGCCGCAGGTGATGTCCAAATGAGGCTTCATGGGGCTTTGAACCCTTTGGGACTATTGTGTTGGAATTTGGTTCATTACTCGAAGCTTCACTGATTTGAACGTGGGTGTCATCTGCTGGCGCATTGGTTGTACTGCAGCCTGCAAAAGGTTAATGGCCCTTCAAGTGTGCACTTTGAGTTTCGCTGTATTTGTGCACTTTTGTTAGTTACCAGAGTTGGTAACTTTTCCTCTGTATTGTATGCCTCTTTGTTTCTCTTTGTCTTTGTATGTATGTTTGCCAATGAAGACAATTTCCCCCTCTTGAGGATCAATAAAGTATATATTTCTAAAATTAACTGAAGCACACTTCAGTTCATGTGTTGCTTTTCCTTCTTGCTCCATCCTACCAATATGTAGATGGTTCACTTAATTGTCATCCACGAATGTTAAAAACATGAAGAATGAAATGTTCTCCTCTGGTCAGCATGAAATAAATAAATGAACCATTAAAGAATAGGTGAATATGCAAATAAAAATAGAATCTTGACCTAATGATTCTGGCAATTATGAGTTCATGTATGTATATTGTATATGTTTTATGTACAGGTGGTGGTGGTGGTGGGTGGTGGGGGGGTGCTTAGGTGAACTGGGGTGCTTATGCATTTTTATTTAAAAACAACAGTTTCTCCACAGTAGAGGGTCTGAGCCGGCTTCTCTTTTTAGAAACAATTTCCCCAGCTTTAGAAAACACCCTCTCGCAGGGCACAGAGGACGCTGGTGTTGCCAGGTACTGGTTTGCCAGGTGGTACAGGTTTGGGTACTGGGCTTTGTGTGTCATCCAGTACAGCAGAGGGTCCTCTGAACGTTGAAGTGGAGGGGCTGACAAATAACGCTGCACCTCCACTATGGCATCAGCAGTGGCATTCCTGGATGCTTTTGCTTCTCCAACTTCCCTGTCCAACAGCTTCCACAGGTCAATGGCTGAAAATTAAACAATACATAAAGTTAAGTTTAGTCAGAACATGAATAAATGCCAATAAATTTCTCCACATTCTATAGTTTTTGTATGTTGGGATTGGGAAGATGCAGCTGGTTCTGGCTGTGCTCTTGAAGATGATGATGGCTCCTCTTCACGGGACACATTCCGCAACATTGCAGCACACTCCGATTTTAACCGGTGCACAGCTGACTCAGCATTTGCAGAGCTTTGGATTCCGAGTGTTTTAAATCTTGGATCAAGTAATGACGCTAACGAGAAGACACTTGTGGTCTCTATTCCACTGAGTTTGTCATTAAAAATTCTATTTAGGTTTATGCCAAGGTGTTTCGCCATTTCATTTGTGTTCTGTGCAATCACCTCAGTTAAAGAATACTTCAGCATTTTTATCATAGGTATTATTTTTGATCCTGACACTCTCTTTTCTTGTGAAAGCTCTACAGTGGCAGCATGAAAAGGTGACAAGATCTTTATGCACTGGGATGCACACTCCCACTCGTTTGCAGTCAGTGGTTGCAAATCTGTGGGCAGAGTAGACAGAGCAGCTGCCACTACTTCATCACTGCTCATAAAACCGCTGCATCATCTCATGGGTGCTATTCCATCTTGTGTCCACCTCAATTATCAATTTTGTTACAGGACGGCCCATTTGCACCTGGATCTGCTGCAGCTTCTCTTTTGCTGTGGTACTTGATTTAAAATAAGTGACCATCCGCCTCATTTTTGATCTTATATTATCTAGGAGTAGCATCCATGGACTTTTTCACTATTAAGTTCAGTGCGTGTGCCAGGCAGACGGCATGCCGCACCTGCAGAATATTTGCTGCAGCAATCATATTTGCTGCTGCATCAGTCACCAAGCACTTCACCTTCTCTTCCAGAGCCCATTCCCTTAAAAGCTCTTGAGCAGTTCCAGCGATGTTCTCTGCTGTGTGACTCATAGGAAAAGGCCGAACTCCCAAAAGGGTGGTGGAGAGTTCACCTGAATGAATGCTATGACAGGTAACAGCCAAATACGCATCCATGTTGACAGAGGTCCACATGTCTGTGGTCAGGCTGACACTGTTAGCATTCTGCAGGGCTGCCTTGGCCTTTTCCTTTTCCTCCACATACCTCCTCTCCACCATGGCTTTAACTGCCTGCCTTGATGGAAGGGTGTATGTCGGATCCAGTTTAGCCACCAGAGCACGGAAGCCAGGATCAGACACCACAGTGAAAGGCTGGGAATCTTTCACTATGAAATCCACTACAGCTTCATCAAGCTCCTGCTTCCTGCTCCCTAAAATGTAAAAGTTAGCAGAACAATAAATTAATTTAGTTTTAGCAGAAACAAAACCATGCAAATGAGACTGCAGGGAAAAGGTGTATGTGTAAAAGTTGCAATGTATAATTCAGGCTCACTATTACATTTCTGATTTGAAGTCAGTTTAATAATCATTTTATACACACAAACATGGACTCATTGCTCATAAACATTTACAGAAGTGCAGTGAAGGATGAAAGTGACTCTTTATATATATTGCTTGAAACTGAAAACATTATGCCAAACTCACCTGGTGCTGGAGGACACGTCATCACAGCAGCACTACTGGCTCCATCCTCATGTTTGGCACTAATGCCTCATCATTGATGACGTGTTATTATTGTAGGCCAGATGCCGGGAGCAAAGCAAACACTTCACCTGCAAATTAAAAATGAGATGTGTGTGTGTGGTTTATTCTTTGTTTTATTTATTCTTTTGTGTGAATAAGAGTTGAAAAATACGTTAACAAATAACCTTGTTCGGCGGCACCATTTCAAAATGCTCCCAGACTTGAGATCTCTTCCTGGTTGGTTCCATTGCAAAGCAATAAGAAAGTAAACCGAAAGAACTACAAACGCTAATCAAATCAATCCAAATGGTATTGACCAGATAGGCAACGCATCGCGTTGTTTCAGCCATTTTAAACACAACTGAGACCTGCCAGATTTTCAAAGCCCATTGAACCAAAGCAGTCAGCTGATTCAGTCTGAATGAAGCAGTGAATTGGTTCAAACGTCATCAGTCACGTGACTTGAAGCAAGCTCCGGAGCAGTGCTTCAGAAAAAAACCCTGTCGAGTTTTGGGGCGTGGTTCGAAGCCCCGTGTCAGAAGCCCCGTGTCAGAAGCCCCGTGTCAGAAGCCCGCAGCTCAGCGCCGCATCGGTCCCTCGCTCCGTAGTGCGCGCCCCATTCCAGGTAATGACGGGAATGCACGCCCGATACACCCATCAATTCACCCATGCCTAAATTCTTATACGTTTTTTCTTTAGTTGTTGCAGTTTGCACCTCACTCCCCTAAGTTTTTGCTCTTCGCCGCTGTGTCTCCCAAACCGTGGCGACAGTGCGGCGTGTGACTGGCGACCCGTAAAAGGGTCTGGCGTCGATCAGTGTTTTGCTTTTTACACAAGCCTGGGATTGCGTGCCATTTCCACCGTGGTAGGTTCGTCTGCCCCAGAATCTTGTACCGCAGGCTCTAATTAATCCCTGGATTTCACTTTTTAGGTGCCGGCAGTGATCCGCAGCGGCTCGAGCGCGCCGCTACTGCTGCTTTGCCTCCTGCCTTGTTCTGCTTTGCCTCCTGCCTTGTTCTGCTTTGCCGTGTTTTGTTTTGCCTTTTTTTCCTTTTGTATTAGTTTTGTTTTTTTATTGCGGCTCTGCACGGCTTGGGTCTGTAGTGCTTAATGCCGTCTGTCTCTTTTGCAGTAGCCGAGTTGCAGCTTGGTGTCGCTGTTTTGTGGCTTTATCTCGTGTTGCTCACTTTTAAAGCAAATAGCTATTTTTAAATAATTCTAGTAATTCAATTAAATGTACCCTTTTAAAATGTGAAAAATAAAGACTGTAAATTATGGAACCTGGCTCCCTCTCTCTTGTTGATATGCTTACCTGTGTGCCTTATAGTTAAATTCTATTTCCTCAACTCGATTTGAGGTGGCGTTGCTGCAACACTTAGAAGATCATAGACATTGTCATATTCTATTGTGTTAATCCCTCGACTGCCACACTATGATAAAATAAACACGTGTAGCTGAGTAAAAGGGATCTAGAAAAGCTTAAATGAGTTTTCAGACCATCTTAAATCTTTTGTTTGTGTTTGCTAATGTGTGCACTGTGTCACCATGGTAACTGCTGAACATTCCACCTATAGAGCTACATATAGAACACCCTCAGCATGAAGTCACTTCAAGTGTCAGTAGTCTGGTGGAGTGGGTGAGTCCAGTTTCCTACTGTCCCTCACTGTGGAAAAAAATGTCTCACAAGAATGGTTTACACACCTGAACATCCACAGATATGGAGTGGACGCAGTGCAGAGCCTGTACTGGGGAACTGCAAGAACAGTGTGCTGTGGTCAATTCCACATAAAGAGTTCGGGATCAGGGACTGAAACCACTTTGGACTCTGTGTATTGGACTAAACTGAACACAAACCAGGGCTGCCCAGAGGCAAAACTGAACTGCTTTTATGGCTCCCCCGCAGGAAGTACCGTAATTTCTGGACTACTGACCTGAGTATAAAGCCGCGTCAACTAAATTTTAAAAGATATATATATATTTTTTTAACATATATTGGCCGCACCCGTCTATAAGCCGCAGGTGTCCACGTCTTCAATATCGTTTCCAAGTTCGGGCCATCTGATTTTATTGCCTCTGAAAGCTTTTGTCATCTTTTTGCATTGAGTCAGTTCTTCACTCTGTTGTCACCAACGTCTCACCATCGACTCATTAATGCCAAGCTCACGTGCAGCAGCTCTATTTCCTTCTTCGACAGCCACGTCAGTTGCCTTTAACTCAAAAGCTGCATCATATACATTTCTTTGTGTTTTTCATGAGGAGGGTGTGTGCATGAAGCGCAAAATAACTGTTCAAAACACAATCAAATGAGCATCTTCCTCGGCACATCACCTGTCTGTCTCGCTCTTGCGCCCGTCACTTGGCGCTCTACTGCGCATGTCTCTTGCAGAAAGAGCCGCTGTCCTGTCTGGGATCATGTCAGTGTCTTGGAGGATTTCAGCAGATTTCAGGCTCTCCGGGGGTGGGGTTAGGTGTGTCAGTCAGGTATGAGTGGATGTCCAGCTACTGAAGTTTGAGACGTTTCTTCTCGTCATTTACGCACTCACCTGCATTTAAATTTAACACATACGGGTCATTGAGACGTGTCCCACTCACTAATGTTCATTTAGCATCATAACTTATTTTATCACACGGCGATAAACTGTTTTAGTGCGCTGACAACAGAGCTAGCGAGTGTTGTAACTTCATGTTAACCGCACAGACTGCGGCACTTTCTGCACTCAGGCTGCACACGCATGCACTGTGCTGCCAAATAAATAATCCATCCATATATAAGCCACATTGTTGAACAAGCCGCAGGGTTCAAAGTGTGAGAAAAAAGTAGCGGCTTATAGTCCGGAAATTACGGTACCTCCCTCCAGGTAAGTACAACCTTGTCTTACAGGTCAGATGTTAAGGTAACTTCACTCTTTAAGTTCCCTTTAAATCAAAGTGTTTGACATAACCTATAAACACTAAAATATACAAAACCCATGAAACAAAAGGAACTGAAACCACTTCTCCCCTCCACATGTGTGGAGTGACAGGCAAGAAGGTTGAGTATGTCTGGAGTAACTGAAATGTATAACTAAATTGAATAGATTTAACCAAATAAAATATATTTGAAGTAACTTGTGTGTTGTGTTTAACTTAAAGGAACTAAACAAAGACTAAATGAAACAAACCCGGGATAGTTATATTTAGCAGTTTATTTGGTTCTGGAGAAATTAACATGTGTAAACTGGAATTACAGTGAATATAAAAGGACAAAGGCCCACTTTGTCACAGACCTAGCTGTGTTTATCATGCTACAGTGCCTTTACATAATACAGTCATTTTTTAGTCATGTCCATCAGACCGAATCACAGTAATGAAGCCTGAAGCGCCACACCCGAGTTTGTTTGATAGTCATTAACAGATGTCTTTTTCACCAGAGGATAACGTGACACCATGACATCCACTGAACTTTTTTCATTATCTAATAATCATATAACATTACTTTTTACTTTAAACTTGAACTGTACCTGCGTGCCTTGGGTTTAAATGCCCCTAAACAGGCATCTGAACCATATATGGAAGAATCTTACATCATCTGCACCACATCAAGTTCCATTAGGCTTCCAGAACCTTTGTGGATGATCAGGGACTATGACAGACTTAAGTGTGCCAGTGCAGTTCAAATCAATTATCTGTCATACTCCCAGATGGGGGAGCAAGAGCCTGTTTTTCCTATTGATTACATTGTACTTTACCATGAAATCTCCAAAAGGTAGATTCACAAATATTGAACCAGATAATTTCTCCGACTCACTGTACTACAGCAAAAAACTGCATTTGAACAATATTAATTTTGGCTGCTCCCCATTTGTATTAAATAGAATTAGACTGTAGAATGTTACGTCATCTGAAAACCAACTGAACTTATTTTAACCCTCCCCAGTGTCAGAAAAAGCATAAGAAAAGAAAAGCTGCTTCCTTGCGTAAATCAAGATTTAATAACAAACAAATCAGGTGCTTTCTTTCCCCAAGGTTGCTCCCTCTAGCTTTAGCAACAGGTTTGATTGACAGCATTCTGTCTAGTAGTGTTTATTATGCTACATGCCTTTATATTATACAGTGAATATTTTTATCGTGTCTCATCAGACAGAATGACGGTAATGAGGCCTGAGGCACCACACCTGAGTTTGATAGTCATCGTGTCTTTTTCACCAGAGGATAATGTGACACAATATCCACGTAACTCTTTTCATTATCGAATAATTACTATATAAAATGTTTTGAACTTTAAACTTCAACTGTGTCTGTTTGCAACAACAAGTATCTGAACCATATAATAAGCAGTTTTATATAGGGCTTTTCATGGTAACACAAAGACTAGAATAGGGTAACACCAAAACAAAGTCAGGACAGACAAAACAAGTAGTGAGGAGCAATCATGTGTAGGGGTTATAGTGTGTCAGAGAAAAGTGTGTGTGTTTGAATTGTTTTTGAAGTAGGCGATGTTATGGAGGTGAAGAAAGCAGTCTTGGTGATGTGATGGAAGTGTGGTCTGAAGGAGAGGGTCAGTCGAAGATGAGATGAGAGAGATTTGGGACTGATGATGACGATGATTTCACATTTGTTGCAGCTGAGTTTGAGGAAGATGGTCAGAATTTAGTTATTTAGTTTTGTTAGTCATCTAGAATTTTATGGCAGAGAAGTAGTTTGAGAGGGTGGAGATGGTAGCAGGGGTGGTTTTTGTGGAGGGATGAAGTTGAGTGTCATCGGCGTAGCAATGAAATTTGAGTCCATGTTGGCAGATAACTGACCAAGGGAGAGGCATGTAGAGAATGAAAAGGAGGGGTCCGAGCACCGAGCCTTGAGGAACTCTATGGGTAACCGGCATGATGCAGGACAAACAGTTAAATTATGAGAATCTAGTGGGATCGGTTGGAGAGGTAGGAGGTGAACCAGGAGTTAGCTGAACCAGTGATGCCGATGGAGTGAAGACAGTGGAGGAGAAAGTAGTGGTTAATCATGTCAAAGGCAGCCGAGAGGTCGAGGAGGATGGAGAGTGATCCGGAGTCTGGGGCTGTTTCTATGCTATGGTGGATGCGAAAACTGGACTGGGAGGAAGTCCAATAAAAGTCATTTGATAGAACCAATATGGCGCCGATTGTCCAGATATCCATGTGTAATCTGAACTGACTGCCCTGCGTGACGCTAGTCGGCCAAAAAACAATGTCAGTCCAAGATGACTCAATACCACATGACTCATACAAATGAAAGATTGATGCTCGAAATGAAGTGGAAAGAGGTAAGATTCATTTTAACCCACCCCAGTGTTAGAAAAGATATTTAAGGAAAAATAAGAAAATAAAAGCTGCTCCTTGTTCACAGTCAATACCTCAGCAGTACACAACAGTATACTCACTTGTTACACAATGCATGTATTACATGTATATACATACAAGTATCAAGAGGACCTCTGCTGGTCAACTGCATGTGTGTAACCTAAATAACTGCCCATCAGGGATGAAGAATAAAATAAAAGTAAATCTGTTTCCAACACAGGTCTGGCTATCAAAGTTTTCTATATAAATCTTAGGAACTGCATGTAGTCATTTTGTTATAAAAAGTGGACTACAATCACATCTGAACCTGGGTTGCCAGTGCCTCACCCTGCAGGTAGAAGACATAAAAGTTTCTCATGTTTTTAGTATATGGACAGATCATGGCTCATGATTCACTTGCTGAGCTGCAGAGGCTGCATTAGCACTGAATCATGATTGGGTGGTTGAGTTTAGGTAGTGACCATTCAGATCAGAGAGTCAACAACTTGTCCATCATTTAATTAAAAATAAATCAGCATTACAATAGTTATCCCTAAAAGCTATATTTATTATTATTATTTATTATTATTATTATTATTATATATTATTATTATTTATATATTATACTCATGCCTCACAGCAAGAAGGTTACGGGTTCGATCCCCGGGTCACCCGGGCCTTTCTGTGTGGAGTTTGCATGTTTCCTCCCCGTGTCTGGATGGGTTTCCTCCGGGTACTCCGGTTTCCCCCCATCAACACCCCTATGAACAGTTTACAATCAAGGACCATCAAGGAACTCCTCCCTCCTGTGGGCTCACCACCTGCAGAGGGGTTCACCACCTGCAGAGGGGTTCATAGGGGTCTGGGTCTGGTGCACAGAGTAATGGGCAGCGTGCTGCCCCCGCGACCCAGCCGGATTAAGTGGGAGAAAATGGATGGATGGACGGTTAAGAATATGCAATAGAAGACACATCACAAATATCTAACCTGTTTTGTATAGGCTTTCAACCTCCACCTGAGGCCCATGTTTAGTTTGAGCTGACCTCCCGAGTAAGTGAAGACATAAAGCTTTATTTGAACACAGAATGTGACTGGTCCTCTCTCTTACAGGTTTGTAGTGAAACAGGGCTGTGGATGTCCAAACATCATTGCCATAGATATTATTTTCCTTATTTGACTTTTATTATGTAGAGCTGTGCCACTGAGGACACTTCAATCAATCATTTAATGAGTGCTGAACAATATAGGCAGCATTTACAATCATATAATACATACAAGCAAGCAACACAAACTGTAATTAACAATAAGTCATAAAAATAAGAAGGTTCTAATGTGTCTCCTCCTACGTTTGGATAAATGCCAATGAGAAAAGGCAAACTATTCCACAGCTGTGGAACCACAGAGAAGGCCCTGAGTTTGCATTTAGAAGTTTAGAAAAGGGGACAAAGACACAATATTTTATTTTATTATATTATAATTAGAAACGTCTTATAAAGACTGTTATTCAAATGGCAGTACGTAATGTTAAAAACCAATGCTGTGATGTGTGTAGAATCCCTCAGTCGTCCAGGTCGAATCCATAGCAAAAGGAGAAATTTAATTTGTCAACTGTCCTCAGTCCATCAACTCAGAACTGAGGAAGCAGCTTGGATGAGCTGCGAAACGTATTCCACCAAATAAACTCTGTCCAGTTGACAAATTAAATTTCTCCTTTTGCTATCAATGCTGTGATATATTGGCGCCACCAGGTGACGTTCATTTGTTTTGAGCGTCTCAGATATGAAGTCTTGCGTGAGTAAGAAAGGTGATGAGAGAAGAACGACAATGAATGTGAACATGAATGCAGTTGCCTATCGCTGCCTATTGGCAATAAAACCACTGTACATCTGCAGAACCTGCCTTTTCTTCACAAGTGCAACAGAAGAATTGACAAAAAGAATGAAATATGAAATATGACAAAGCTCAAGACTCACATTTCAGAACATGTTTGTACAGATCAAAGATACAGGGTTAGCAGTTTTAAAGCAGAATAAGACAGGAGATTGAGGTTATGATGCTTCCAAAATTTCAGCCTCTGTGATTTGCTAACTGCAAACATTCAAATTGTGATTTCAATTTGATTGTGACTAATCTTGCAGCTCCAGTGCACAATTTTGATTATGCAGGCCTAACGAATGAATTAAAATCCACATACGAGAGTTGTCTGAATGATCTTGAGTTTTATCAGCACTAGTACAAACCACATGGTAATATTAAAGGAATTGTATGTAGCCTGCACTCTTACTGTTTTAAATAGGGGTGTAACAATGCACTGTGCATTGTCATTTAAAAATATAATGATGTGCATCGTGCAAGTACAGAAGGGTATTGCATTCATGAAAATATATTTATCTTGATTTCTCATTATTATAAGATTATTTTTTCGTAATTACGAGATACTATAACATTATCAGTCAGGTAGCTTGCTACTCAAATGTTTAGTAACCAGCTACATTTCCTCTTGGATACTCAGATCTAACCAAGATGTCAGTTTGCTCCTTGACACACTGCGTTCAGTGTGGTGCCCCTGCACCCTGCTCTCTGCAGAACAGAGCTGACTGTATGTAGAACTCAAGCTGCCACGATCATGTATCAGTAACATGCTGCTTTTATGCTCAAGCAGAGCAAAATACACATGCATGTGTCCCAAGTCTATGACTCGTTTTGGATCTCCATGTGGGTGAAGCCTCATGCACTCTTTGGTGGCACAAGGAAATAAGCTGTGATATCACGTAGCATGGGCATCACACGCGTTTCTGTTGATAGCAGTAATGCTTGTTATACCTGAAGTCTGTCTGTCTATGTTTTCAATAAGATGGAAGAAGATCGAATCAAAAATGAAGACTGATCAAAAATTTGATTTTTTTTTTTCCTATATCGCCCAGTCCTACTCAGTTTTTCTCACTAAAGTTGCTTGAATTACATTTTTTTTCTCAACATTTTATGTATCGTTTAGAATTGTGACAAATTGGATCAAACCAAATCGCGATATTTCTGAATCGTTACGCACCTACAATCACAACTGAACCAGAGTTGCCTATGCCTTAACCCGGATATAGAGGGCACACACACGCACGCACGCACGCACGCACACACACACACACACACACACACAGGTTTGGAGCTCAGAGGAGGATGTGACTACAGTGGGTCCTCTCTCATTTTGTCAAATCATAAAAACTGATGCACTCTTTGCGAGCCCCGGATTTCAGGATAAGCCTGAACTTGTTCAGCAATTTGGATTGAATACCCCACAATGTATAGTAATTATCCACATGTGTTATTGTTTATTACCAAATACCAGAAAAAGCATATGTCTTTGATGAAGAGGAGAAGACTGAAATATAGAAATGGTTCTTTATTTACCCAGTCATTGTTACCTTTTCATTTTAGAAATAAGTTCAGAAGACTTCATGTTTTATATTCATCTTAAGTTCGATAACACATTTTATCAGAGGTCTAGTCACTGAGGAATGACCAAGGCCAAGACTTCCTTTAAAATCTTCTGAAGAGAAATGTCACTGTTCTCTTGTGTAGAAAGTCAATATTTAATGTCCAAGGGTAGTGTTAAAACGTCTTTTACTTCAAGGCCAAATCCTAATGTACAGCAGCCCTCCAAGAGTTCAGCACATGCACAATACAAACTTTTTCATTTTAAACTGGGTACATGTTGGAGCACTACTTTAGACTTGAAGCTGGAGGACACCATTTCTGGATCTTAAAGCGTTTTCAGATTCTTTGTTAATTTATTCTATCAAACTGTTTGCAAATGAGGCCAAGACCATGCAGTAGTTTAACAGTTTAATTAGATAAAATAAGCAAAATATTTACAATGCCCAGATAAAGGTCCATCCATACAAGCATCCTTAAAAAATATAATAGTTAATAGAGAAAATGTCCACAGTTGGACCACAGTTGGGGATAAAACGAATAGTGTACTATAGTCAGTCCCAAGCGACCCCGGTTACACTGGGCAACTCCCCAGCCTACAGCGGCCCCGGCAATTGGAGCAGGGTAGAGATCTGTGCGCTCGGATTCGGTGAGTGATCGGTAAGTCCAACCACTGCCACGCCTCGTATTTAACTGCAAATAGAGAAAAGTCCTTTTCAGCGCCTCAACTAGTCACCAGCTTGGCCTCACACACATCAGGGTCAGTCAAGTGATGTTCCTTTACTTAGCTGTGCCAGGCGTTGAATCAGTGCCACCACGTCCCCAGGGCCTCTGCTGTTCTTGCCCCCCTCCGGACTCTTGTCGGCGCATTGAAGTTGGGCGGCTGTAAAACTAGAGAGTGCCCCTTAACTCTCATCCGTGGTCAGGCCTCCACAAGGTTCACAAAACACGTTACTTTACTTACCTACTCTTGTAAAGCGATGTATCAGCCCTTGATGGTACTTCCCTCCACCTGGTCCTTGTCCTTGCCCGTTCCTGTTTTCCCATCCGTGTCCTGTCCTGTGACCCCATGCCCCAGGTCTTCCTCCTCGCTCGTGCCCTCTGTCTGTCTTTTAGGAAAACACTGGTCCAACTATAGCCAGTAGTATTCAGTGGGAGGGAATGTTCAATTAGTTCAGTCTGCTCCTCCTCCTCATTTAGTTAGCCCTTCAGTCCAATATAGCACAGCAGATAAAATCAGAGCAACATAAGCAAACAAACAAAAAGAACTCAGAGTAGGCAAGGACTAGTTCTAAACTGAGGAGAAATAGAACAGTCATCTTCTCACATTTGACATTTACAAGAATAGCAATACTAAATAAGTACCATGTAATTGTTCTTCTGTACTGAATGTCATTTTACTGTTTCGAAGCAGAGTCTTTGTTGGTCATATGAACTGTGCTATAAATAAATAAGTTATACCTATTTATCACCTCGTAATTTAACCACCTTCCCCCACCATTTTTGCCTAAAAAATTATCTGGAACCTATGGACCTAAATACTACTACTATGTGCAATAGTAGTGCAATGTTGTCAACCATAAAACACATGCTCGAACTTCAGTTGATGTGATTGACTGTTTTAAAAAAACACACACACATTTGTGCATGGAACTGTGTCAGGAAGGTCAAATAATATATACAAATACAAATAAATGCAGGGGTAGTCACAAATATGTACTGTGGTTTGTAAAAGTAGGTTCATCAGTTTGCAAATAAATGTAACTGCACTGACATTTGAATCGCGTAACATTTTCTTCTGAGTCGAGAAATGCTTTTGTGAATGTTACATTTATTTGTAAGTCGTGAGTTATATTTGTGAATGTCATTATATTTATTTCTGGACCAACAAATGTATTTGTGAATGGTGCAATATTTATTTGATAATGAAGACACCAACCTATATCCATATTAAATGCCAACATGTAACATATTTAGATCGATACATTTTCGAAAAGCACTCGCACATTCTTACATCATGCCAAGTGTCCCTGGTCACTACAGGCACTTCACTTCCTATCAGTGCACTTATGGGACACTTATAGTATCACTTTTATGATACTAAAAAGCCTTTAGTCAGCTTCTGACAGTCGGGCCTGATAACTCATGTTGAAAAATGAAATCGACATCCAGAACAGTTATTTGCTAATTTATTGTTTATTTGAAATTAATTGTGACATTTGGAAGAAAGCACCACAGTCCTAGATCTCCCTGACTCTCCTCCTTCTCCAGTTAGTGAAGTTGGTTTTCATCTCTCCCGATATCTGCACATCCATCTCCAGGGTTCCTTCAGTCTCTTCAGACTCGGAATCCTGAAGATCTTTGAACACTGTTGATTGAACGTCATCTTGCTGTCAGTTCAGTTATTAGGTTTTGATCCAGTCAGGTTAATTTGGTCTTCGAATAATTCTAACATATTATTTCCATAGCCCAAAGTTTAATTTGTAAACTAGTAGTTTACAAACTCAACTACTCCTATTAAATTTGGTTTAGTAGTAGTAGTTTGGTAAGTTAAGTTAACTTTGGTTTGGAAAAATAAGATCAGTTAGAAAAAAGTTTTGATATTTTGGTGATGCGGATATGGCTTTAGTGGCGTCTTCACTGTTTTTGGGCCCCACTGGTGCAAGGACAGTTTCCTTCAATAGCTCCATGTCATTAACCTGGAGTTCAGCTTCACTAAATTCAGGTTTCAGAGGAGCTAAAGAAAGTTCTGCCAGTTCAGGACATTTCTGGTCATTCATGTCTGTGGTGTCTGCCTCACCTGATTCGCTGTTGCCATGAAGATCATTTAGAGCAGGTGTAACACAGTTGGAATCATCTGTGGACTCAGGAGATTGAGGTTCATCTTTGATTACAGCTGTAGGCTGCTCAATCTCTTCAGTCTGTGTGTTGTCAATCAGATCAGCATATACAACAACAAAACGCCTTTTTTCCCTTCTTTTTCTTCTTAGGGTTGATGGGCGGGTTCAAACATTGATCATTGAACATAGGTCTGACTGAAGGCCCTTCAGGTTTGTTTGTTTGTGGACAGCCAGTAAGCTTGGGTTTGACCTGTGTCTTCTTACGCGGCTTTCTCTCCTCTGCAGGTATAGTTTGGGGAGACTTATCTCTGACATTATTTTTGGTCTTTAGTGATTCAGCCTGGACTCTAACTGAAGGTCCCTCCGTCTTGTTATGGGTCTGGCCCTCCAGGTCTCCCTGTTGAGTTTGAGACTTATCAGTTTCAGTGTGCAACACCTCCACTGCAGCCTCTTTCTCTGTGAGTTCAGTTTTTACTTTAGTGGTGTCTTCTGCTGAACATTTTTCATGTTCACTGTTTTTGGGCCCCACTGGTGCAAGGACAGTTTCCTTCAATAGCTCCATGTCATTAACCTGGAGTTCAGCTTCACTAAATTCAGGTTTCAGAGGAGCTAAAGAAAGCTCTGCCAGTTCAAGACATTTCTGGTCATTCATGTCTGTGGTGTCTGCCTCACCTGATTCGCTGTTGCCATGAAGATCATTTAGAGCAGGTGTAACACAGTTGGAATCATCTGTGAACACAGGAGATTGAGGTTCATCTTTGATTACAGCTGTAGGCTGCTCAATCTCTTCAGTCTGGAATCAACCCCTCCCAACTTAAAATTTGAATCTGAAACACGCACAAACAAAAAGGGTGGAGGTGTGTGTGCATTTTTTAGAGATCATTTGGTTACACACAGGTTGTTATTTGGGGTGTTTTCATCATTTGAGCATGTTTCCTTCAAAATGGAGCTAAAACAATCACCCTCCGTACTCTACATAGTCATATACAAACCTCCTCAGCACTGTCAAAGTTTTATTGATGATTTTACTGAGATATTTTCAGTCCTATGCACAGACTTTGATGGTTTAGTCATTACAGGTGATTTTAATGTACATGTGGATAATGTGTGACAAAAATGCTAAAGAGCTCAGTGCTGTCCTTGAAACTTTTGGTCTGACTCTTTTCTGTCAGTGAGCCACACATAACAGAGGGCACACCCTGGACCTACTCATTACAAAGGGTGTAAATATTTTAAATGTCGATGTGGTTGATGTTGCTCTGTCTGATCATTTCTGTGTCTTCTTTGACCTGTCTGTTATTCCCAAACCACCGGCTGGTCCTACAGTTCTTCAAAGGAGACACATAAACTTTAACACAGGTGCACTGTTCATGGAAATGATACACTTTGAAAATGCTTCATGTTCTAATGTTGATTTGTTGAACTCTGTGACTTTGAGTGTTCTGAATGTTCTGGACGCCACTGCCCTGATGAAAGTTAAAATGGTTAAAGACAGGCAAAAAGCTCTGTGGAAGAACGATGACTCAGTCAGGGCACAGAAAAGGGAGTGCAATGGCATGAGTCAAACCTCCAGGTTTATTATGAGATCTACAGAGAAAAGATGCATATGCACAACAGTTTGGGTAGAACAAGAGAGAGGTACTTTTCCTCCTTTGCTTTCACCACTCGCTCACATAGTTAACGTGCCTCTTCAGTCTGGAACATTCCCAAGAGCTTTGAAAACTGCAGTCATTAAGCCTCTCCTAAAGAAGAGTAGTCTTGATGCCACAGTACTGAACAATTTCCGACCATCTCAAATCTGCTGTTTTTGGCAAAGTCCTTGAAAAAGCTGTGTACCAACAGCTTACTAACTTTCTCCAAATAAACAACTCTTTTGATGTTTTCCAGTCAGGTTTTAGAGCCCACCACAGCACTGAGACTGCTCTTATCAAGGTGAATGACTATCTAGAAGGCACACAGCAGTACAGTAGAGCACTGCTCTTAGACCACCACTAAACCTCTCCAACACAGGCGTCGCAGCTGGACCTGGTGCAGTGCGAGTGAGGTGTTACTCCTCTGGACCCCTCCCCCTTCATTCTCCTTTTTAGCCCTCCAGAGCCCGCCCTTTCTCTCCCCTCACTCTCTATCTTAAACCTAGATCTAACCCATAACCCTGGCCTTGACTCTAACCCTGTGCCTAACCCTACCCCTAAATGTGACCCTGATCTTGACCCTAACCATTCCCCTAACCCCCTAATCTAACTCCTACTAACCTAATCCTAACCCTACCATTTATCTCTATTTTTTATGTGGTGATTTTTTTTTTAAATCCAAAACAGCGGACTTTTGTTCTGTAAGGGGGCATGGTCACAATATAATTTTTTGTACCTATCGCCATGATGCATCTGGTTACCAAATTTTTGTGATTTTCGACTTGTTACCATGGCAACATAATGTGAACTGGGATGTATTTAATTTTTCAAAAATATGCCACGGATATGTGTAGGGGGGCACTATTGAAATCAGTCACAGTTTCACAGACATCCATGCCATATAAAAATATGGTATGGATGTCATTGACTTTTGGGATCAGGATGCCAAAACTGAATTTTGTGCAAAATTTCAGAAAATTTTGAAAACAATTTTTTTTTCCTTCCCATATTAAATTTTGTTTCAATCTGTAGGGGGTGTTAACACACTAAATTCAATGTTTACACATTAAATTGCTTTAAGGCAGGGAGTTTAACAACTGATTCAAATTTAACTGAAATCAGAGCTTGTTTGTGCAAATCTTTTGTCGCTTCACTGCTCAGACTTTTTATGTCCTACCCCTTGAGATAATATGTACCAAATTTGATCCCAAAAAAATAATAAGAAAGAAAGAATAATATTCTGATACAAGAGCAATGTTCATCTTCTTTTTTTTTTAACTAACTATACATTTTTAGAAAGCTCTCGTGCATTTTGCATTCCTACGTCATGGCGAGGGTCCCTGGTCACTACGGGCAATTCACTTCATGTCAGTTCACTTCATGACCACTAGAGGCATCGCTTTGGGATACAACTTACTTTGGGTTAGGCTCATTTTGCAGTTTTATGATACCATTAACCCTAACTCAGTATTAAGATTGTGAAGATTAAATAAAACAATAAATAAATCCATTTGTATTTTCTTTTAATATTACGATATTTTATGATCTAAGTTATAATGTTTCCTCATCACAAACAGACCTGAAGCTGTGTTTTGTTTCATTCACATATACCTGCAAAACCCTGCATAGTTCTCTCAAACTGAAAATAGGAAGTGCTCCACTGTGTTTTTAATCTCCATACACCTTCGGTAAAATTATATTAGCCTTGGGATCTCTACTGAAAAAAGCTAGGTAGGGAAAAGGTAGCCGTGAACTTGCAATCTACCACTTTATGACATCATAAGGTGGAACAGAGCATTTTTATCTTTGAAGATGTAGACAGACTAATAATCCAGGGTTACTCAATCATATGTGAAAGAAACAAAACACAACTAAGGTAGGTACCCCTCCTTGAACCGCCACCTTAACATGGTGGAGGGGTTTGAGTGCCCGAATGATCCCAGGAGCTATGTTGTTGGGGGCTTCATGCCCCTGGTAGGGTCACCCAAGGCAAACAGATCCTGTGGGATGGGTCTGACTAAGAGAGGTTCAGAAGCCCCCCATGATGAGGGGGTGGGAGCTTGATGGCGAGAGTCTGGTGCCTGGCCGCGCACAGCCTGAAGGAGCGACGTGGGGCCATCCTCCCATGGACCCACCACCCGGAAGAGGATCCATAGGGGGCCGGTGCAGGGAGATGTGGGTGGCAGTCGAAGGCAGGGGCCTCGACGACCAGATCTCCAAACATGGAGACTAGCTCTGGGGACATGGAATGTCACCTCGCTGGGGGCAAAGGAGCCCGAGCTCGTGCAGGAGGTTGAGCATTACTGACTAGATATAGTCGGCCTCACCTCCACGCACAGCTTGGGCTCTGGAACCCAACTCCTTGAGGGGGGCTGGACTCTCCATTTCTCTGGCGTTGCCCGCGAGGAGCGGCGGTGGGCAGGCGTGGGCCTGCTCATTGCCCCACAGCTCAGCCGCCATGTGTTGGAGTTCACCCCTGTGAACGAGAGGTTCGCGTCCCTGCGCCTTCGGGTCGGGGACAGGTCTCTCACTGTTGTGGCCTATGGGCTGAACAGTTCCTATATTATTTGTGTAATATAGAAACTTTAATAACATGAAATTTAAATGCATCCATCCCTTGTTATCCCAGCTACCATGCTATCCTATCATGTATATCCTATTACTGTTCACTAAAGTAAAGTACTGCCCATTTTACATAGTCAAGTTTAACACCTGCATTCTGTAATATTTTCCCATAATGACTAGTTTGTTACATGATACAGAAAATTGGTGTGAACTATGTTTTTATTACAAAATGAAGGAACAATTCAATACATTTTGCATGATTAACTTAACTTAGTGTATATTTGTGTCAGGTACTCCTGCCTGTACTACTACTGCTACCAAAACTACTACTACTTTACTCATGCTTGCTGTAAATTTCGCCAGCAATGCACTCTTTATACTACTATAAGAACAAATGTGCACTATGCTACCAGGCACAGTTACAGGCAAAGCAATAATAGCTTTAAAGCCAAATTAAATTAAATGTCAAACACAACGATCTGTGTCTCCAGATACGAACATGTTGAAATCAAATATAGCTTTTACTGAAAACCAAAGTAATGCTAATTTATTCTTAATTACAAATACATTGGACATGATGGCAAGGTTGTTATACAGTGGGTACGGAAAGTATTCAGACCCCTGAAATTTTTTCACTGTTATATTGCAGCCATTTGCTAAAATCATTTAAGTTCATTTTTTTCTCAATGTACACACAGCACCTCATATTGACAGAAAAACACAGAATTGTTGACATTTTTGCAGATTTATTAAAAAAGAAAAACTGAAATATCACATGGTCATAAGTATTCAGAGCCTTTGCTGTGACACTCATATATTGAACTGAGGTGCTGTCCATTTGTTCTGCTCATCCTTGAGACGTTCTACACCTTCACTGGAGTCCAACTGTGTTTGATTGAACTGATTGGACTTGATTAGGAAAGCCACACACGTGTCTATATGAGAGCTCACAGCTCACAGTGCAGGTCAGAACAAATGAAAATCAAAGGAACTGCCTCAAGAGCTCACAGACACAATTGTGGCAAGGCACAGATCTGGCCAAGGTTACAAAAAATTTCTGCTGCACTTAAGGTTCCTAAGAGCACAGTGGCCTCCATAATCCTTAAATGGAAGACCTTTGGGACAACCAGAACCCTTCCTAGAGCTGGCCATCTGGCCAAACTGAGCAGTCGGGGGAGAAGAGCCTTGGTGAGAGAGGTAAAGCAGAACCCAAAGATCACTGTGGCTGAGCTCCAGAGATACGGTCGGGAGATGGGAGAAAGTTGTAGAAAGTCAACCATCACTGCAGCCCTCCACCAGTCGGGGTTTTATGGCAGAGTGGCCTGACGGAAGCCTCTCCTCAGTGCAAGACATATGAAAGCCCACATGGAGATTTTGTGGTCTGATGAGACCAAGATAGAACTTTCTGGCCATAATTCTAAGCGGTATGTGTGGAGAAAACCAGGCACTGCTCATCACCTGTCCAATACAGTCCCAACAGTGAAGCATGGTGGTGGCAGCATCAGGCTGTGGGGGGTTTTTCAGCTGCAGGGACAGGACGACTGGTTGCAATCGAAGGAAAGATGAATGCGGCAAAGTACAGGTATATCCTGGATGAAAACCTTCTCCAGAGTGCTCAGGATCTCAGACTGGGCCGAAGGTTCACCTTCCAACAAGACAATGACCCTAAGCACACAGCTAAAATAACGAAGGAGTGGCTTCACACCAACTCCGTGACTGTTCTTGAATGGCACAGTCAGAACCCTGACTTAAACCCAATTGAGTATCTCTGGAGAGACCTGAAAATGGCTGTCCACCAGCGTTCACCATCCAACCTGACAGAACTGGAGAGGATCTGCAAGGAGGAATGGCAGAGGGGCCCCAAATCCAGGTGTGAAAAACTTGTTGCATCATTCCCAAAAAGACTCATGGCTGTATTAGCTCAAAAGGTGCTTCTATTAAATACTGAGCAAAGGGTCTGAATACTTATGACCATGTGATGTTTCAGTTTTTCTTTAATAAATCTGCAAAAATGTGTTTTTCTGTCAATATGAGGTGCTGTGTGTACATTAATGAGAAAAAAAATGAACTTAAATGATTTTAGCAAATGGCTGCAATATAATGTGGCATGAGGGAGGTGTGAAGCAGTGATTTAAGTAACTATTGTTGCCAACAACGCCACCTAGGATAGGCCTAGGACCCTGCAGAAGGCAGACACAGGTTCGTTTTACCCAATGATGGGGCAGAGACAAACCAAATATATTACAAATATAACATTTATTTAGCCTGTTCCGTTTCTTTTAAAAGGTCAGTCTCGTTTTAAAAATATGCAAAATTGATTAACACAAAAAAGCACAACTCAAGTCAAACTACAAACAAAAGAACAAGCAAAGAAAATGTATAAATTCACACAAAAACAAAACACCAATATTTACAGTTAAAATATACAATATGTACACTGTGCAATTGGAAACAGTTCAACCATTACCCAAACCTTTTCTCCCTTGAATGGTAAGTTTGTGTTAGTTAACGCTCATCAGAACAGCCGTAGAGGGAGGAGCTGTGCCTGAAGTGGCAGCGCTGTGATTGGCGGTGGCCGTTTGTAGCCCCCAGTGGCCACGGAGAGGTGCAGCTCAGTCCCCTATGGTGCAACACACCAAAATTAGGGGAAAAATACTACAAAATTTGGGCAGCGATAAACAAATAACGGCAACCTACCGATAAGAGTGAAGCACCAGTCCCCAAGACCCCGACGGGGTGCACTCCCAGTCCCCCAGCAGACCACGCGCGTAACAGCGCGTCGACGCACACACAAGTGCCAGGACTAAACAAGGAAGCCAGCATTAGAAATATTGGAGTGCAGCTGATGGGTCAAAGGAGGAGGCATGCCGCTTACCCACACATCCGATGTTAGAAAAGTTAAAACAAGCTGCTCCGACCGGGTTTTATTGGCAACACGCCACACTCACACTGAAAAGAAGGCAAAGCGTGCGTGAGTGCCAAATGCGCACAATACAAATATATACGGCCGCCACTGTGCCAAACTCACCCAAGACGCAGTGATGCACACTTGAATGCCACGCCAAGGACTGGCACAGGCACAACTCCAGACCAGGACAAGAAAAGAGCCCAAATGTGCACAGCCCTAACCTAAATAACCTCTGTCCCTCCCCGCAATCAGTGCCCAGCCAGGTGCACCAGCAGGTGCGCTCCAGGCAAACGTGGGGGGAGGGCAGGCACACTACACACTGCCACAATAACAAAGAGTGAAAAAATGTAAGGGGTCTGAATACTTGTCGTACCCACTGTAATTTCAATGTTTTAGGTCTGGTTTTGGTTTGGGGCTGGAGGGGGGCTGGTTCGGGGACCACAGACGCTCATCTTTGTTTGCAGAATTTGTTGAGTTCAAGTATCTCGGGGTCTTGTTCATAAGTGATGGAAGGCTGGAGTGTGAGATTGACAGTTGGATTGGTGCATCATCTGCAGTGATGCAGTCGCTGTATCGGACTGTTGTGGTGAAGAGGGAGATGAGGCAAAAGGCCAACCTCTCAATTTACTGCTCAGTCTATGTTCCTACCATCATTTATGGTCCTGATTTAGTCCTGGTGGCGGCACGGTGGCTGAGTGGCAACACTCATGCCTCACAGCAAGAAGGTTACGGGTTCGATCCCCGGGTCGCCCGGGCCTTTCTGTGTGGAGTTTGCATGTTTCCTCCCCGTGTCTGGATGGGTTTCCTCCGGGTACTCCGGTTTCCCCCCATTAACCAAAAACATGCAACACCCCTATGAACAGTATACAGTCAAGGAATTCCTCCCTCCTGTGGGCTCACCACCTGCAGAGGGGTTCATAGGGGTCTATGGTGCACAGAGTAATGGGCAGCGTGCTGCCCCCGCGACCCAGCCGGATTAAGCGGGAGAAAATGGATGGATGGATGGATGGATTTAGTCCTGGTTTAGATCTCTGGTCCTACCCTCATCTATGGCCATGAGCTTTGGGTAATGACCGAAAGGGCAAGATTGCAGGGTGGCTGGGAGCTACCTTAGAGATAGGGAGAAGAGGTCGGAGTAGAGCCACTGCTCCACATGGAGAGGAACCAGCTGAGGGGTGTGTCCCACTAGGAGGAGACCCCGGGGAAGACTTGGGACACGCTGGAGGGACTATGGCTGGGAATGCCCTGGGGTCCCCCCAGAGGAGCTGGAGAAAGTGTCCGGGGTGAGAGAAGCCTGGGAGTCCCTGCTTAGACTGCTGCCCCACACCTGGCCCCAGACAAGCTAAAGAAAATCGATGAACGGGTGGAATTTTGGTTCTCAATTTCCAATCACAGTAGAATGAGCCTCACATGAGTCTCTCATTTGGGTTGCAAGTTTCAATGCTGAAATCCAGTTGGTTTAGTGTTCATAATTCCATAATAGACATAATTACAGTGTAACAAAGATCAAGAATCTCACAGAATGCAGTGACAGAGCAGGCATGTCTACAGTATTCACTGTGGTCTGGCACTCTTTCACTGCACTCACCGATTTGGCCCGAAGCTACTGAACCTGACTTTTATATCTGCTAGGTCAGAAACACCCTTGCCCCATGCAGTGTATGTAAAAGCAGCTATTTGTAGCAAGACAGACAAGAGGGTGTGCATTTGAATGGGCATTGTGTAAGGTGAGAAATAAAGTGCATTAATTAAGTACAAAAGTACATTAAGTACAAGCACATAAAGAACAGCAAGTATGACACAGCATTTTGGGCAGAAAAGCAGGTTGGTGGATGAGAACAATGTGAAAGCAACTGACTGAGTTCAGGAAAGGTCATGTTTGTAAATGAAAATTAGCTCTCAAACATTTTACCTGTTTAAATAAAGGTTGTTGTTTTTTTTTAAGTAACTTTTCTGGTTGAGATGTTGTGGCTTGGTCTGGAAAATTCCATGGTACACATCTACCTAGTCATTTACAAAATTTTTATTGCTGAGAAATGCCTTGAAAAACATGTCCTTGTCCAATCGATAAACTATTGTTCTGATTCCACCATCTATTATTACGTACGCCAATACAGACCAGAGGTAATGAGGAAAATTGCAGCAACTTTTAGTGTGTCCTGTAGTGATCATAGAAGTTAAATCTGGCTTAGGTCCATCTGTTGCAATACCTGGCTCACCAGAACTAACCTTGCACAACAAGATGGATTCCCGAGATAATAGTGAGTTACAAACTCATGAGAATTCTTCATCCACCGAGACGCATTGAGGTTTGCGCAGAAACCAAAGGCCTCAACAAACTAAAACAAACATGGCGATGTCAACAGACATCAATAAGACATCAGTGTCAATAAGGACACCCCCCCACAATGGTGTTATGGATATGAATATTTGAGCCTATGGGAAAAATGAATGGAAAATGTACCTCTGGAACCAGAGTGGATTTTAAAGTGGGTGAGACTGTTGAGCTATGTAGAGCTCCTGCACCCACGTGACTAAATTTGACAAGGACACCATGTTGGCAATAGTGATTTAGTGGTAATGAATGGCACTGCTTTTGTAGTTTTTTAAATCATAGACAATGATGTATCTTATATAACTCATCAGATTAAACATGATACCTGGCAATTGTGTAGATTTCATGATCTAGTTTACTTTACACCTTCTTATATCATTCAAAAAGCATCCCTGGAGATGTTTGTGAAAAATATACTTTATTATAAAGTCCCATACCTATGACATTTACTGATCCTGACAGTTTAAATGATGGATGTTAGCTTACATAGCAGTCACTCATGTCAATTTAATAAACACACAAAACACTTCAAACATAAATATTTTAACCTTAGTTTGGCAAGGGCTGCATATGAGCCTAATATGATTATATTGTTGTCACAGTAAATAAATAACAAATAAAATAATGAATGCAAATTCAATAGATTGGATTCCCACAATGCACCTGGACCCTGATGAGCTCGTATGGTTCGAGTTTGCGTCAGGACGTCAGCTCTCAGCTGAGCAGGGCCTGACGTTGAACTATAAACCAGCCTTAAAGGTGAACTATATAACTTCTAAGGTGGAAGTTATTGAGATTTTATCTCTTTCCCTGGAATGTTCCACAGTAGGGCATTAAACATATCTTCCTGACATTTGTTCAATTACAGGTGTTTTATAGCTCAAAAATACCTTAAAAAGCACAAATTCTTACTCTGTGCTTGCTTCTCTATAAATCTGACCATTAACCTGTCTTAACCATTGCTCTTTGTTTTGATACAAATTTTTACTCTTACTATGTGCTTTCCTGAATGAACGAGGCTTATGGAGAACTTTGCGCAGACTTTGCTGCATCTTTACGCACACATTTTACATGGATAGATTTACTACTACTACTACTACTACTACTACTACTACTACTACTACTACTACTATTTGTGAGTTGCACTTTTGTCGGGACCAAGGAAGATTTTGGTGGAGTTTGATTTAAATTATCTGTTGCAATGCATAACATGGTAAAACAAACAGTGCTGTTTGGACACTTGTAGGACTATATTAAACATGTGGACACATGTAGGACTATGTTAAATACTTAAGCAGGACTAAAGCAGGACCAAGCCAAGACAAACCTGCAGTGACAATTAAAAACAGACTTTAACTATAGTGTAGTTCACAGCAGATCTAGGACTAGACCAAGTTTAAACCAGGACCAGGTCTAAAATAGAACTAACTTTGAATCTTGAATGCTGTAAGTCCGATAAAAGGCTTAAGCGTTCTTTTACACTTGATAATGTGTACATCCCAGTGCACAACCATAATTAACAGTCTCTGAAACTCCCATAAAGTTCACTGTGGCCGATGCAGTTATGGGGTTTGGAGGTGCTGGCTGAGATTGCCTGATGACAATTGCAAGCGCTCTATGGACAGCTACTTTGTGACAAAAGACAAATGTTATGGATTTTAACTTTTGAAAGTGAAGCCTGTGTATGATTTTGAATGAGACAGTGTCTTGCAGCATGAAGCATAAGTGTCTATTCAATGCTCAAGGGTGGAAAATTAAGGAGGTAAAATGTTTTGTAACTTCAGTATCTAGATATGTACTTTTTTTCTGCTGCATTAGAGTTATCTGGGGGCAGGGATTAACCTGAATACCACAGAGACAGAATAATAAAGATTAGAAGATTAAATTGCTTAATGACCTCCTTCCTCCTTTCTTTATTCAGTTAGGAGACAATATCTGGAACCTCTTGTTGACAATAGGATAATTACAAGATGTCAGTAAATGAATTTAATTACGTTAAATAAGATGTAATTAAGTCACAATTATGTACTTGTACTTGGGTCATGTAAATACTTATTATTGCCACACCTTGTTTTCTTTGTTTGTTTGTTTTTTTTTTTACAAATAAAAGCACTGCAGTTTCTAACCAAGCCATCAAAAACCAGTACCACAGAAAGGACTTTTTCTACTACTCATATTAGTAGTACTAGTAATTCTTACTTTGGTGAGGTTTGTCTGATTAGCGCCATGGCTTGGGTCTTGGTCTTGACTGTCTTCTTGACCCTTCTCAGCTTGGGCTCTCCTGCTCCTGTGGACGCCCCTCCTGTGGACCCCAAGGCTCCGGCGGTGAGTAAATACATGTTAGGATACCACAGAGCCTTTCACTGTCAAGGAGGACAGGGGCCAATGGTATTATATGCACAAGACAGTATTAGAAATGGGGAAAAAATATATATACACAAATGTATGGAAGTACTGAGTGAAAAGTCAAGAACTCTATGGTAGCCTGGCATAATTTAGTACTTCAGGATAAAGTACAAAAAATATATTGAAAATACATATCAAATGGTGCACTTTTTATTTTTATTTATTTTTATTGATTCAGATGAAATAACATTTATTGGACTGAATCAGTTTCAAATGCTCTAAATCTAAACTAGTATAAGACCAAGAAACTAGCAAAGAAAAAAAAAATCATACTAATCAAGTCTGAAAATGTACAGTTTTGACTGACAATTGACAATTTATTTATGTTTTCAGTTTTCAGGTTCAGCACAAGGTAATTTTTGGGCTATCTTTCAGCAATAATGTCTGGTACTAGAGTGTGTACAGAAGTCTAACCTGCTTTGTGATTTTACAGAAAAATTTGGGAATCTTGGAAACCTTGCTGAAAGCCAACTCTCGCCTGGGTAAGAAAGTTCTTTAAAGTGAAACTAAACTTTTTTTTTTTTTTTTTTTTGCTACTAACCTGTGTATATGGTGTTTTAATATACAGTTATTATCTACTGTTCCTTTTTAAAATATCTTGGCACAGTGATGCTGAACTTTGACATAAACACTGATGCCGTCACAAAAAACAAAGAAAAAATAAATGTATCTTTTACAGAAACTTAATTCTTTTAATTTGTCCAAACCCATTCTTTACTTTTTTTTTTACTTTTATCCCTTCCTTCAGCATTTCGACAACTAGGCCTTCATCATTCATCAGCCATTTGCCTGATGAGGGCCTAGTTGCAGAAACGCTGCTGCTCCACTGTAAATAAATCATACTTTTAAGGCAAGACAAGTAAGTAAGACAGAGTGAACTTTTATTTTAGTATAAAAATAGCCAAAAAACGAGTTTGTGCTACCTTTAATGGCTGCTGCAATTTCTAGTTGGTCACATCACACAGGACTGTCCATATTACAACCAGGTGTTTCTGATTACAAACACCTTGCTGCAGGGTGGATATACTTCCCAGATTAGCAGGTATATTTGAAATACAGTTGTATATATTATTATAATATATTGTGTGTATTGTTGCAGGTGATACGCTGGTTGAAGGAGACATCGTACCGAAGGAAAGGGCAAGTAAGAAAGAATACTTTTCTACTGCATTATCTGAGTTGGACAAACAAGTAGTCTGCATAGTCTACATAGTCTGCCTGTTTTAGATTACCATACCAACTTTATTTATAAAGCTATATATAAAACTTCGCAGCATTAAAGGCCGGGTAGGTAGTTTGCACTCTTATATCAGTATAAACAGGTACTACAATCACAAATGAACTTGACAGTGCATTGAAAGGACCCCATATGAGGTGAACATGGTCAAAATAAATACTCAAGCGTTTGTTAATAATTGGAATGCTGATTTATTCTTAATTACAGCCGTCACAGTCGAAGGCACTGCAGCTTCACCACATTACAACTTCACGAGTCTGATGTGTTGTGCAGTAGTTTTATTAGTGTTTGTTGATTGTGTTGTGACGGTGCTCTGGAGGGGGAGTGACTTAACATATATAGCATCATCATGTCATGTGTTTGCAGTTACTACCACAAAGTGTAATATCCCCTCTTTAGTGATTCTTCTTGTGTTGTGTAGATTTACCCGATGGTGTGTTATCGAACGCTGACCCATGCACTGACAGCACCTGCAAGTGGCCCAAAGACGCAGACGGATATGTGCATGTCCCGGTTGTTATCGACCGCTTATTTAGTGAGTACAACTTTTGTGATTTAACTTGAATAAAGACCATCTAGGTCTGTCACCATAGCAAGTTTGATGTGTGATATATTGCTGAAGAAAATATACATGATAAACAGTAATACTGAAACTAATTTATGCCAATGACAGAATAACCCTAAAGCAGAATGACCCTACATAAAAATAAATATACTAATGAATGGAATGAATGAACTAATATTATTAATAAATAAATAAATAAATAAATAAATAAATACATACGTATACAAATAAATAATTGAAGAAATGAATCATTTAATACTGAGATGTAAAAACAAGCATATTTTAGTTTTTTAATCCCCAGAATGTATGCATTAATGTGTAAATGCATTTAATTATTTACACACATATTCCAATTATGTCATTTTTTGGTCCTCCGTAAGGGTCATCTGACTTACGTGCTTTTTGTCTGCATACAGTTAAACAAAACAGTGATTTGATCCGTCAAGTCATGACAGAGCTTGAACAGTTCACCTGTGTCTGATTTGAGGAGCTCAATAAAAGGGGAGAACAACAAACCGATGCCTACATCTTTATAACTCCAGATACAGGGTGAGTCCATCTACATTTACATCATTAGGTCTGGTGTATATTTTGGTTTGATCTTTTTGCATAAAGGTAGAGTAGGCTTATTTCCTCTGGTTGGTTAAAGCCTTCTTGATTATTTTAAAAACCCTGTTTTCCATTTCCAAACAGTGGAAGACAGCTCACATTCTAAAGGGGCCATATGCAAAATCAACTTTTATGAACTTTCAGCCATGTTATAACATTATTAGCTTACTCAGAGTTGTATTTGGATTGATTCATACATGTTTGAATAATCGTGTATTGCCCTACATTTGAGGCTTGCATGTTCAGAAAATGTCTGTTTTCATCTACCCCCTATACCCACCATTTTCCTACGATAACTTGTGTTTATTAAAAACATTCTGGCTCCAAGGTTAAAAGGTTAAAAATGCCACTATGAAGAGGTGAGGCTCATTTCTATTATTAAACTGTTCAAGGTGAATTTTGCAGTTTACAATGAACAAAATGTAAAATAATGATGTGATCTACATATAGTACTAAGTACTAGACAAAAAGGTAAATTAAAATCAAACTGGCAGCACAGTGGCTGAGTGGGTAGCACTCGTGCTTCACAGCAAGAAGGTTCAGGTTTTTCTGTGTGGAGTTTGCATGTTCTCCCTGTGTCTGGGTGGGTTTTCTCCATCAGCCCAAAACACGCACTATAGGTACCCTCCAGCTAAGATATTCCTGACAATAAGCCTGTCAAACAGCCAACTTCCCCTTGGGATATGGGATAACACCCTGAGGCAAGGGGACACCCAGCAGTGCCATCTTTGACACATGTATTTACTCTTTTGTGTAACACCACATTCCCACGGGCACACTTCATGTATTTTACACAGGTGCAGGCCTTCCATAATTTCAGCTCACGTGACATAAAAACACACACGCCATCAGGCGTCAACACAAGTCATATGGGGATTATTGACTAATAACGAAATGAGAGCACATGACAACCCCTCCACTTGCTCACATTTGAAAAACACATTTAGATATAAACACTATCAGGCCTATAGGCATACACCTATAACATGAACACTTATTTTATAATGCACCAAACATAAACATATTAAACTTGAACATCTTTAACAAGTTTGGTTGCTGTTTTGGTCAATAAATCTGCAACCATCTCATTGATGGAACAGTACTCCAGCCTGCCATTATTTAACATAGATCTTACAAAATAGTATTTGATATCCACACGTTTACAGCTTTGTTTATGTACATTATGTGTACATGACACTACAGTGCAGTGCATACAGTGCTCCGACTGTTTGTAGGATGTGTTCTTCCAAAAGAACATTTTCAGAAATTTTAAGAAAACATTTTGTGAAATATTCATAAAAAGGTCTTAAATACAAATTTGCACGCTTCATGAATGAGGCCCACTTGCATGATTCCATGGAAAGAGACAAAAAGAATTGTCACTTAACAGTTCAAAACCAAAGATAGAATGAAACTTAATCCAAGATACAGGTTACCAGTGATTATGCAGAACAAGATATTTAGTTGTTTGTGGAGGAAATTATGATTTGCTAATTGCATCTATTCACATTGCGATTTTGGTTAATCTTGCAGTGCTATTGTGAATCTTGTTATTGATATTTTGGACCTCAACTGACTTGTCCCTGTCTCACGTGTCACTGCTGTAGTTGCTGGTTGTTTGTAGGCTAAATAGGAGGCAAGTGGTTACTCTCTGTCTGTTGTCCTTGTCTGAAAGGTGCTGGTCGTCCGTTGGCCGTACTGGGGGCAAGCAGATGCTGTCCCTGCAGCAAAAAGGATGTGTTTTCCGTAACATAATCCAGCATGAGTTTATTCACGCTCTGGGCTTCCATCACGAGCACACCCGGAGCGACCGCGACAGCTACGTCAACATCCACACTGAGAACATAGACCCAGGTATGAACATGTGGGGGTCACTACAAGGATAATACCAGAGCTGTGGGTATATTTGTGAAGAAGAAGCCTATTTTGACCTGTGAAAATCCTAAATTTAATTCAGAGTTTCCTAAGAACTTTTGATTATCATGAAGGTATGCTGTAATACATTTATTTAAATGATATCATAATTAAACATCACATAGAAAAACATGGCAAAGGTGCTGCAAAACATTCGATCAAAAAACTTCTGTTCAGTTGAAATCTAGGTCTGCGGGACACTGTATATGTGCATATCTGCCTATACCTAAAACACATTTAATAATTTAATAATAATAATAAACATTTACTTAATTTCAACAAATTAAATGAACTGTATGCAGCCTGCAGTTTTACTGTTTTAGAAAAGGTACTACAATCCCATCTGAACCCGAGTGGCCAGAGCCTTAACCTGTAGATAGAGGACACACACAAGTTTTTCTCATTCTCAGTATATGAACAGGCCATGCAGAGGCTGCACTAGCACTGATCCATGACTGGCTGCAGGTGCTGGGGTTTAGGTAGTGACCATTCAGATCAGAGAGAGACATTTTAGATTTAAACCAATTGGAGTTCAGCATTAAAACTGGAAACCCAAACGAAAGACTCATTCTGATTTCTGATTGGAAATTAGAACATAAACTTGTCCATCATGCGCAGTATTTTTTTTTAAAGTAAGAATAAATCAACATTACTTTTGTTACCAGTAAAAGCTATATTTGACTTACTTGAGCATGTTTACGTCGTATCTGGGGACACAGCATGGATCAGTTTGGTCAAGTTTATGGAATTTCAAATCAAAATTACATACAGTTCCTTTAAAGAATAATTTGTAAAAATAAACACTGATGCATACCAATGAAAACAGTATGGTACAAGAGGTATGCATTGTTTTCATTCATTTCTTGTCTTTGTGTGTTTTAGCTTATATCAATAATTTTAATCTTCGGGACACCAACAACCTCCAGACTCCATATGATTTCCAATCTGTGATGCAGTACAGCAAGTAAGAACCAATTTTGTACAAGCAGGAATACAAAAGTATAGACCAAATATTACTGTTGCAGTATCAAAGGTGGGTAGTACTTTTCAGAGTAGCCTATTGTGTAGCAGCATACTTTTACACCTACTTGAGTAATATTTTCATTGAAATAGCAGTACTCTTACTTGAGTAAAAGTTGTGGTTACTCTTCCCACTGTGAGGAAGTCTGCAGTTGACAAAAGCTTTATGTTGACATTGACATTATGAAATGATTTGAACATTTGTGTTTCTTGAATTCCTTTTTCCTTCACAGTAAGGCATTCAGCATAAACGGTCTGGACACCATCTCAACTAAAGACGACCCTGCATTAATATTTGGAAATGCTCTGACCATGAGTGAAAATGACGTGCTCCGCATCAACAGGCTCTACGACTGCACCCAATTCCTGCCCTAGTGTGAGCCTGCTGCCAGCTGCCACCAGGGGGCACAACACTCAAAAACACCTTATGTCAGCCTATGACCTGATATCATCATAATCCTTATTCATAATCAGAAAATTTAAAGTCTTATCTATCCACATTTTTTTTTTTTATCTAACTGAGGCTAACTGTACTCACTAGCCTATACTAAAATTCTCTGAAAATTATTGTTTATTTAATGGTCTAATCTGTAACCCATGTCTTATTTTCCCCAATAGTAATAGTGTGAAGATGAAACATATTAATAAAGTGATGATTTTTGTGACTGCAGACGTTGTCCTGCTGTTGTGTTTTTATCTATGTAAATACTCTCAGCATGAATCAACTTAAAGGAGACACATTTTGCAAAAATCCACTTTAATTAAAAGGCCAATGTGACGCTAATTTCTGATCTATGTTCTAATGTTGTTTCCTCATCACAAACACACCTGGAGTTGTGTTTTGTTTCATTCACACATGTTTAACGCACAAACCCTGCAGATTTAGGCTAAGTTATTTTCTCAAACAGAAAATACTCTGTTCCAACTTGTGATGTCATGTGGTAATAGTAGAAGTGCTCCACTGTGTTTTTAAACTCCATACACCTTCACTAGAATCATTTGCACATTTTCAGCCCTAAAATTGACACTCTACAGAACAAAAGAGAAAAGGGTAAAAGGTAGCTGTTAACTTGAAAAATACTGCTTCATGACATCACAAGGTGGAATAGAGGATTTTGACCTTGGAGATGTACAGACTAATAAATCAGGATTATTCAAACATATGTGAAGGAAACAAAACACAACTCTAGGTCTGTTTGTGATGAGGAAACAACATTAGAATATAGATCAGAAAATAGAGCAATATGGGCCCTTGACAGACAGACAGACAGACAGACAGACAGACAGACAGAGACAGAAAGAAAGAAAGCTAACATACATGAACATTCACACAGACAGTGGCTCCCTCTTTTCTGCATCACTCGAGGAAAAACTAAAACTAAAACACAACACTACCCACACAAAGAAGGAAAGAAAGAATACTTTTCAATTTCGTGGCATATAGGACGTTGAACAGTCTGTCGCGTTGCCTGTGCACCTCACCACCAACCAGCAGGCGTCTCTCCACATCTTACCGCTTTTGGACCGCGGCACTGTGACCCGTGACCCGCGCGTCTGCGTCAGCGCGCTGGCACAACACGGAACATGGCGGCCAGCTCCCAGCGCAGTCCTCCGCCTTTCCCCGCATCCGAGGAGCCAGAGACCGCGGGCTGTGGCGTGACAGACGGAGACAGCGACGAGGGGGAGGACATCTTCGTCAACAATGTACGTCTGATGAGTTTTGAGACGGTATTTTAAGCCGATGTGTGGTTTTTCCGTGCGCCGCTGTGCCAAAGCTGCTAGCCTCTTTATGCGCGCTGATTGACCCGCATCCAAAGCCACAGTTATCAGACTAATGCCCAAACAAGACAGATTAAAGAACTTTGAACTGTTGGATAATTATAATATTGTATTATATATATATGTATGTTATGATCTGACATGCTGATTAATCCATTATCTTGTTTAAAGCAGCTTAAGCGTCAGTTCAAGTTAGTTTTTTATCTGTTGCTGATGTGGCACCACCCAGACAACTCCTTTTCCTAACGGTACAGAGATGTGATGTCTTAGCTGTGTCCACTTTAGATCAGAGTAAATGAAGTGTTAAAATGTCGCACAGATCGGCTTACCTCCGATTTCACTCACCTGTAGATGCGCAGCGTTCATGGACCAAAGCATTTCTTATTTCTTATTTTATTTATTTGTCAAGGGACAGCGTTTAAAAAGTAAATATGTAAAGATTATAGACAACAGGCCTAATCAGTCCCAGGTAGATGTCAGACAGCCTACAGGACAGGGAAAAGTACAGCAATCATCACACAAAAGCAAATGTAACACCGGTACACTCAGTAAACACACAATTCATTTCAGACAGTTCATTTGAAATTTGAAGATAAAAGTTAAACTCAATAAAAAAGTGTCATTTTAAAGGTGTTGAAGGTGCACTGTGTAGCTTTTCTGGTGAGGGGCCGCTACCGTGAATGATTGCGTTTGGAGTGTTTCCATGGGTTATATTAAACGTATATTACACTTATCTACCATGCATTCCTTTTATCATGGGTGTTTGTAGTGCTCAAACATATCTTTAAAACAGATACTCCTTTGTGAGCAAGGTCACTTCTCCAGATACAGCGGCATCACCTGTTTGGCTCTATGGAGAGAATTTGTTTAATGCCATACACTGGAATATTTCAAGGCAAAGTAATAATAAAATCTCCATGGTGACAAGCAGGTGACAGGCCCTTTACACCGTGCACCTTTAAACATGGTGACGTAATTTGACTGTCAAACAAGCACTGTTTTAAAGCTTTAGAAAACGCTGCGGTGTTGAGCACGTCACCGAGCAGTCACCTCTAGAACCTGCCGTTTTGAATTTCTTTTCACAAAGTCTGTTTAGAGGAGGTGGAAAGAGATTGTTAAAAACTTTATATACCAAAATTAAATCTGCATATTTCACTCAATCAATCAAGCAAGTTTTTATTTCAAACTCCAATGGGTCCATAAAGAAGGACAGAAAAAGAAAGAAAGAAAATTGATTGTGTTGTTCCAATTAAGAACATTGTGTTTGCCAAGTATTCTGCAATAGTGATAATTAGTGGGCTTTTTATCTAATACCTTGAGTATAAATAGTTTCAGATAATTAACGGTAGTTTTGCTTGTCAAAGTCCCAATAGTAATGCAGTCATTTAGGTGGGGTAACATCATTGAATTTAAAAACATAGTTGCAGAGTTGGTTCATACAGGTACAGTACCAGTTGAACTTGCAAACATCACAGGAGAACTTGAAATTAAAATGGATTGCACTTAGGCCTACAATAAGACAGATTGCAACAGGCTGTCTCTTTTCTGCATTACTGTAATCGATTAATCTATGTGATGGCCCTAGAGAAAAGCATACAGCTGGAAAAAAATTGCCCTGCGCCAAGTTACAAGTCAAATCTATGGAGAGGTGATCCTGCTGTAAGAATGCAAGTTTCACAGAGCAATTTTGAGAAGCAATAATACACTTATGAATACATACCAGATAGAAACATTTAATGCCATATTATGAAATGTTCCAGGCAAAACAATAGCATCTAAAAGGTGCTGCAGCCACAGGGTGTGAATCTTAAATGTGTTCACTTTAGATTAGAGTAAATGAAGAGTTAAAATAGCACACAGGTTGGCTTCTCTTGGGTTTCACTCACCTGTATGTGTAGCCTTCATGGACCTAAGCAATGGTTCATACAGTTACAGTACCAAGGGCAACTGCAAGTGTCACAGGGGAACTTGATATTAAAAAGGTTTTCTTACATACTTTCTTAAGACAGATTTCAACAGGTTCTCTTTTTGACAGCTGGAAAAATGCAATGTAAAATGGGGCTGGGGCTCTCAGAAATCATGCACATATATCATACATGTGTTCTTCCATTGCCTATGCCATGTTGTATGGATGTATTATATTTGGTGTGTGTGTGTAGAAATGTTGCAAAACTTAATGGTGCACTGCAGGATTTTTTCTGGTTGAAGGTCCTGCTCGTCTCCATGGATATGGAGCACGTGCTAGAGTGATCATTCAGTGCACGTTATCCCGTGTGATTAGAGGTATGCAGCAGCAGGTTGTCTTAAATGTTTTGTGTTGTATTGCAGAGTAAGCCTGCTGCTGTGAGCCGCGGTGTCTCTAAACCTGAGCAGGATGAGCCCCCAGACCTGTTCAGTGAAGAGGCCCACAGCACTGCACCCCCCGGCAACACTACAGCCCTGTCCAATGCCCAGGCCAATGCCCAGTCTAACGGAGTGCACTCGGACGACGACAGCGACCTGTTTGCTGGTTAGAATACGTCAGACTTTATCTTTTACTTAGTTTTTTAGCCATTAGTCTAAAGGCCAACACACACCAGTAAGGATGCACCGATGCCACTTTTTTGAAAACCGATACGAGTACGAGTATAATCATTTCTGTACTTGACGATACTGAGTACCAATACTGATACTTTTACCCCCACCCCCATGAACATACACTGAGTATGTTTACATGCACATCAGTATCCCTGTTATTAACCATATCCCGGTTATGGCAGTTGGTATGTGCTGTTAACATGCGCGCTGACAAACCGGGATACTCATATCCCTGTGTACAGGATCAAATGTAGTATCCCGGTTTCTTGACATAATCTTACAAATGCCAAGGGCAAAAATTATACATTTAATATACCAGGAAAAATACAAACAACCATGATATTATAATATGTTTAATGCAGCTTTGCACACGTGTCGTTTTACAGAAACAAATTGGATACTTGGCTAATGTGCATAAACTATAAGTGCTGAAAAAAACAGCTCACTCCTTGTGCCACTGATGCCTCGGTTTCTGTCAGACTAAAGTACAGGACTCAGTGGATTATGTTGTTCTTTCTGTGACAGAGGATATGCTGCTGATGGTGAGTCTGCTCTGTGCGTATATCATGTTGGAGATGGTTGATGTTAAACTTGTCGTACGTGTGCAGGTCGTACGTGTGCAGGTCGTACGTGTGCAGGTCGTACGTGTGCAGGTCGTACGTGTGCAGGTCGTACGTGTGCAGGTCGTACGTGTGCAGCGCAGCTCTTTCTTTAACAGACATTTCACTCATTCCAGCCTTTAAATGTGGATTTCTTTGGAATTATTGATCCTATCAACACAAAATAAAAACGGTAGTGGTCCTGACACCATGATCTTTATGTCTGAAGTCCACATGTCTGTGTTTTTAATAAACATATAATGCAACTCGGTGTAAAAGTAACTAGATACATTTTTAAAATATTCTTCCCATCATTGGTTGAGGAGGTTATAGTGAGTTGAGTGAGAGATGAGTTCCCCTACACAGAGAGAAGCAGAGAGGAGCTATTGCTTTCTCTGCTGCCTCTGCTGTGGCTCTTCGCTCTCCTCAGAGTTTACAGCAGTGCCTCTGTGGGTCACAGAAGAGACATGACCGCACTGATCGCAGAAGTGCCAAAAGTAACATGTGTTTTCAGTCTGAATGAAAATAATGGAGGCAGCTGCCGCATGTCTTTAAAGATCCAATGTTCTACTACAGTAAACTGAGACTTTAACCATGTCATAATGTTGTTCCTTTTTCACAAAGAACTCTACCACCATTCTTCTAATAAAATGTTATCGTCCAGACATCAGATATGACAGTACAGTTATTATTATTAAAGGTCAAATATGAGACAAAATGGATTGTTGTAAGCTTTAAGTCATGTATATAACATGACTTAAAGCTTACAACAATCCTGTTACCTCCACTAAAACATACTCAGGGTTGTAATTTTGTTTCATTCATACATGTTTGAGTAACAATGGTTTATTTGTCTATTAATCCAAAACTCAAAATGCTCTGTTCTACCTTGTGATGTCATATAGTGGTAGTTTTCAAGTGAACAGCTACCTTTTACCTTTTAGTTCAGTAAAGATCGGCAACTCCAGGGCTGAAATGATCCAAATGATTCTAGTGAAGGTGTATAGAGTTTAAAATCACAGTGGAGCACTTCTGTATTACCACAAGATGGAACAAAGTTTGAGTGAAGAACTCAGCCTATATGCAGGGTTTGTGTTAAACATGTGTGAATGAAACAAAACAAAACTTGAGGTATGTTTTTGATGAGAAAATAACACAACAGATCAGAATATAGCCAGAATATAGGCCCTTTAAGGATTTATACGCTTATTTTAATGTTGGTTCCTTTGTGTGTTTTCCTCAGATGCCCGTGTGGAGCTGAGCACTGATAAGAGCAGCTCTGGCTCTGCTGATCCTCGGCCCATGCCCTTCACCCAGGGCCCTGCCTCTGTACAGCCCACCTCCTTAGAGCAGGTAACAAGCCACTCCCTGCGCAAAGCATCTGTTTGAATGAACAAATGTTGTAAGGATTATGGCTTCTCCTATTAGTGTTGTCACAATACTCAAATTTCAAACTCTATTTCGATACTAAGGAATAGACTCGATGTTCAGTACTCATTCTAATACTATGATGACAATTAAAAACTCTTTATTTAGACAATAGAATGTGATGAACACCAATTTGACTCTTGTGAGCTTTTGGCCATGTTATAATGTTGTTACCTCCTCAGAAACATACCTGGAGTTGTATTTGTTTCATTCACACATAAGTAACCCCTTATTATTAGTCTGTTTACGTCTCCAAAGCTTTACCTTTTGTTCAGTAGAGATTGTCAATTCCATGGCTAAATCATCCAAATGATTCTAGTGAAGGTATATGGAGTGTAAAAACATAGTGGAGCACTGCCTGTATTACCACAATTACAAGGTGGTGTTTTGTGTGTGTGTTTAAGTGTGTTTTTGATGAGGAAACAACATGAAACATAAATTGGAATATTAGTATGTGCTCTAAAACTTGTTCTGATACAGCTCAAGATAATTCTAAAGCTATTAAGTAAAAGGTTAATTTTTGTTACGTGAATGTGACTTTTTTTTTTTTAGTATAGTTCGATTAGTATCTGATTTTCAATACTTTTGACAACCCCTGCCTCTTTTGTGTCACCTTTCAGTAATGTGCTTTTCCTCTTCACAGCTGGAAGAGGAGGAAGAAGCCAAGGACAGTTTCGATGTGGATATCTCTGTCACCAGTCCCGAGAAAGTTGGTCAGTCTCCGTTTCTATGACAAACATTATGATAAAATAGCCACATGCTTTCAGTTTTGTCTGAGCAGATTCAATTTAAACCTGTTGAATGTTTATTTTCCCTGGGCATGTGCTCACAGGTGATGGCATGAACGCATATGTGGCCTACAGAGTGTCTACAAGGGTAAGTGTTTCTTTTCTCCGTAAATCCATCTCTTCTCTGTCTAAAGGCCGCCACACACTTCAGGAGAATTGAATTTGCCCGATTTAGGCTGCGATTTGCTTCTCACTGAGTTTGGGGAAATGTGACCAGTATGTTGTGTGTGTCAGTGTGACTTTGAGCTGCTCTGTCAGATCATAACAGTAAAACATCACCACCACTGCACCAGCCAATAAAACGGAGCGTCAGGCGCAGAGGAATGACGGACACAGAGGCACAAACTCGGGAAACGAATGAGATCATTTTCCCTTGTGGATCAATAAAGTTTGTCTAAGTCAAAGAAAATAATAAGAAAATATATATGAGAAGACTTTATTACTCACCTCTCGCAAACACCTGTCCTGACGCCCAAATAATGACACCCAGTCCACAAAACAGAGCTGTTAATCCAGTTTGAAGAGTTCTTAAAAGTAAAAGGGTGAGATTAGCTCCTCACGTGTGTCTGTTTACATCTACACAGTGCGTAGGTCAAGGTGAAGCTGCAGATTAGTGATACTGACTCTACTTCCTGTGTACTTTATTGTCACCTTCTGTGCATTCAAAATCATGTATCTGAAGTGTTGCACCACATCTCACAAATAATAATAACACAGTTTTGACTTTTAAACTCAAAGTGCAGTGCGCTCACAACTTTTAGCCTGTCGTCTGCAGCCATATCCTGCAGTGTCTTTGCAATCAGAGATTTCAAATCACATATGATTCTCCTCGTGTCTGTGGTCTGCGCTTATTGTAGCATGTATAAAATCGGCTAAGACTGAAAAATCTTGTAGTGTGTGGCGGGCTTGGAGAGTCCATTCTAATCTGACACTGTACACATGCTGTTCTTAGACGTCCCTGGCCATGTTCAAGAGTAAGGCCTTCTATGTGAGGAGGCGCTTCAGTGACTTCCTGGGTCTCTATGAGAAGCTGTCAGTCAAACAGTCTCTTCAGGGCTGCATCATCCCTCCTCCGCCCGAGAAGAGCGTCGTAGGTTAGTGTCACACTCATGTTGTTGCTTAAAGTGCAGTCACATGGCTAACCTGCAGAAGCCAGATCGATATGCATTCTTGATTTGAGTTCTACATGGCTCTCACTGAAAGCAGTCAAGAAAAGCCAGAACGTTCAGACGAATACTTGAGGCTGATTGGGCGAAGTGTAACCGCAACGGAACAAGCCGAGAGGTCAAACTTTTGTCAAATCTGGTTGAGAGAAACCCACAAACTGCTTCCCTTTGCACATTTAAAAAAAAAAGTCCATATGTCTGCTAAAATTGACTGTTGATGTCACCATCATAGAAATTCATCTGTGCAAAATGGCATAAATGAATGAACATAGGATCATTTTCCAGGTTTGCATTGATTTTTTTTATTTTTTACCTCAGTTAATTTGCGCTTACAGAGAAGACGTGAAACATTTTGCCAACGCTAACAGAGTTTGTGTGCCCAACAGGAATGACCAAGGTTAAAGTGGGAATGGATGACCCGTCGTCTGTGGAGTTTGTGGAGAGAAGAAGAGCTGCTTTGGAGCGGTAAGAAATGTGTCTGTTTTCTGTGTAATAAAGATGTGAGAATATGAAGACATAATGACAGTCATAAAAGTATAGTTATGTTAATGATCAATTTAACTTGATTTTGACCATTTTGTATACAGCCTTGCCCTAAACATCTCATAATATAGTTTATTTTTTTCTTTCCTAGGTACCTTCAGAGAATCGTGTCTCACCCCACTCTCCTGCAGGACCCAGATGTGCGGGAGTTCTTGGAGAGAGAAGATGTACGTTTCTTTTCATATGTTTACTGACTCTATAAAGATGAATTCGAATGAGGTACAACAATTTAAAGATCAAAATAAATGCACAGTGCACATTTTAAAAATCACCAGCAGCAACAACAACAAATTAAATCACATACCATTCAGAACATGTTTATGCAGGAGATGCCAGCATATTTTTTTCTGTGTGAATTGTGACCATTGATACCACTGACGTTAATCTTGCAGCTCTAATAAAACACATTTATTTATGCCCGTGTGAAGCTCCCCAGAGCAGTGAACACCCAGGCCCTGAGTGGAGCCGGCTTCCTCAAGATGATCAACAAGGCCTCAGATGCCGTCAACAAGATGACCATCAAGATGAATGAGTCGGACACAGTAAGACTTCTCTTCATAAACGCACAATACAGACTAGTGTTGTCAAAATATTGACATTTCAAACTCAATTTCGATACTAAGAAATAGACTCAACACTGATTCCGATACCAATTTTTTTTTGTATCGATGCCTGCTCAAAGGAGTATCTAGTTTTGATTCTGGTTAAAGTATCGATTACCATAATTTCTGGACTATTGAGCGCACCTGCATATAAGCCGCATCAACCAAATTTTATCAGAAAAAAAGATTTATACATATATAAGCCACACCTGACTAAAAGCTGTGGGTGTCCACATTGTAACTTGAGACATTTACACAGAAAAATTGTACACGGAAAGATTTTTTTTTAATGTTTAATTACCATAAATAAATACCGGTACATGCTTTTTCTGAAAAGTGCCTGCAACACGGCAATAAAACTACAGTAAAACGGCCTTTAGCCTCCGGAAGTCTGAAAATAAAGTTTAAAGTTTAATTTTAAGGGTTAACCCCTGAACTCAATGTCACGGAACTGTGATGGTGGCTATAACAAAACATGATTAATTCATGAACTCTCCACACTTGTTTACTGTAGGTATTTTCACCTACCAGAAAAGTCACTGATCGCTATCTTCATCTTCCTCCTGTGCACTGAAACCACTGAAGTCGTCATCTTCATTGTCGGAATTGAACAGCCTCAGAATGTCCTCGTCACGTTCGTCATGCTGCTGTCGCCAGCGTCTTACCATCGACTCATTAATGCCAAGCTCGCGTTCAGCCGCTCTATTTCCTTCTTTCACAGCCGGATCAGTTGCCTTTAACTTAAAAGCTGCATCATACGTGTTTCTTCATGTGTTTTCCATGAGGAAGGTGTGTCCATGAAGGGCACAATGACAGTTCAAAACACAAGCTAACATCTGCCTGTAAAAATCTATAGAGGGATTGTCAGAATCAGAAAGAGCTTCTGTCCTGGTCCTGTCTGTCATCATGTGGTCAGTCTCTACACAGACAGTGGCGCCTTCTGCACTCAGGCTGCGCGCGCATTCGCTGTGTTGATTAAACAGTAATCCGTATATACCGTATTTAACAAGTAATACATACATAAGCCGCATCGTTTTATAAACCGCAGGGTTCAAAATGTGAGAAAAAAGTAGCGGCTTATAGACCGGAAATTACGGTAGTATCTGATTCTTGTTACGTTTGACAACCCTAGTTCAAACACAGTAAGGCTGCTCTCCTCCTACACACACTGATGTACTGATGGATCATATGGGGAGTACAGGCTGTTCAACATGTACGTGGTCAGTGCAGCATGTGGTGCATGAGGCAAGATGGTGATTCTTACACATTGCCCTCAAAAATCTACTATTTGTTTATGCAAAAACCTCACAGAAAATGTATACAAAGATATTAATTAAATTGATCATTCTAATAATAAACTGACCACTCGTCTCTGTTCCTCAGTGGTTTGAGGACAAGTTCCAGGAGGTGGAGAACGAGGAGCAGCAGCTGAGGAAGCTCCATGCCGTGGTGGACTCTTTGGTCAATCATCGGAAAGGTCAGTTCATATATTCCTTATGGACAGGTCAATGTCCTCTTTTAATGGAAATGAACAACAGGTGCACTAGAGCGGCAACAATGAGACAACCCCTAAAACAGGACTGGTTTTGCATGTAGAGGTCATCTCAAGTTTCTCCCTCTTGGTCTTTTTTTGGCTGGTTTTCCAGTACTGCTGCTTTGGCTAGAATGTTATCACTACTAGGAGTATGAGGCCATTCCTTCACCCTACAGAAGCTGCACAGATTGTCCAGCTTCTCCAGGATGGCACATCCAGACGGGCTGTTGCAAGGAGATTTAATGTGTCTCCCAACACAATCTGTGTGAATGTCTCTGCCCAAACAATCAGAAACAGACTTCATGAGGGTGGCTTAAGGGTGCCAAGTCCCGTAGTGGGCCTTGTGTTCAACGCCCAGCACTGTGGAACTCCATTGACATTTGCTAGACGACCATAGAATTGGCAAGTTCACTCTGAGCACCTGTGATAGATGTGAAAGAGTGTGGAGAAGACGAGGAGAACCTTATGCTGCCTGCATGGTTCAGCATGAGCGGTTTGGAGGAACCCATGATTTACTGCACAACAATACCCAGCTTCATGTGGCAAGAGTCTGAGGGCAGTACCTGGAGGATGAAGGGACTCATACAATTGAATGTCCCACACGATCACCTGACTTAAACCTGATAGAACACCTCTGGGACATTATGTTTGGGTCCATCAGACTCCTCCAGGTTGCTCCTCAGACTCTACAGGAGCTCAGTGATGCCTTTACATAGAAGACTCCGTCCGTCGTCTCATTAGGAGCGTGCCACGACGTTGTCAAACATGAGTACAAGCACATGGGGGCCACATGAGATATTGAGAAGCATTTTGAGTTGCAGAAATTAAATTTTGTCCAAAATGGACTAGCCTGCTACATCATTATTTCACTTTGATTTTCAGGGTGTCTATAAATGAAGCCCTCTGTTGGCTGAAAATTGTTTTTCCATTAAAGGAGGTGGTGTCCATTTGTTCCCAAGACATTGCCCTGTCCAGATTTGTATAGATATTCATCATATTTTTTCACATTGAGATCTGATGTGTTTTCAAAGTGTTCCTTTAATTTTAATACATACGTACATACACACACGCACATGCGCGCGCACACACACACACATACATACATGCACACACACACACACATACACATACACACACGCACATGCGCGCGCACACACACACACACATACATACATGCACACACACACACACATACACATACACACACATACACATACACATACACATACAAGGAAATATCCTTTTATAGTGTGGTTGACTAAGAGAGAAGGATAAAGAATTCAACATTTCTTGATCTTACTTTTGGGTATTTTGTGGCAACATTAGTGCATTGACCTCTGTCAATCTGTCAATTCAGCATGCCACTATTTTCCAGTGCTTACTCCTTACAGCCAGATGTAAAAAAGTGAAGTAAGAACATAAGATATAATCCGATGCTTTAAAGAAGACGTGCTTGTGTCTGCTGTATGTTATAATCTATGACACTGTGGACCGAGAAAAATTAAACATCCAGCAGCATAACTGAACTACACATACATATGTTGAAGCAGCTGATTCAGTCCCCCCTTCCTCCTCCTCCTCCTCCTCCTCCTCCTCCTCTTCCTCCTCCTCCCACAGAGCTGTGCATGAACACGGCGGTGTTTGCCAAAAGCATGGCCATGCTGGGGAACTCCGAGGACAACACGGCCCTGTCCCGCGCTCTGTCCCAGCTCGCAGAGGTGGAGGACAAGATGGAGCAGCTGCACCAGGAGCAGGCCGCCAATGACTTCTTTGTGCTGGGAGAGCTGCTGTCTGATTACATCCGCCTGGTGGGGGCTGTGAGGGTAAGAACACTACTTAAAGGTGTGTCACTTTTCTACTGGTGAAATTATGTTCCATACAGTTCATTTTAAAAGCAGACAAAAACAAGTAAACAAAAAAAGTTCATTCCCACGTGTGGCCACAAGAGGACACACCTAAAAATAAAAGTCTATTGAAAGCTGTCCATTCATTCAAGTTCTTAAGTATAATAACAATTCAAAGAGCCACAGTAAGGCTTCATATATTTGTTCCATTCATTTTTATTATGCTTTAAACAAGAGACATGTAAACTTGTAAACAAGATAAATGTAAACTTGATAGCAAACTAGATATGCAAAAAGTCTGCAGAACACAGGAGTCCCATATCATGTGCTGTGTGTTGTCTCCTCAGGGCTGTTTTGACCAGCGCATGAGGGCGTGGCAGAGGTGGCAGGAGGCTCAGAGCACACTCCAGAAGAAGAGAGAGGCGGAGGCCAAACTACTGTGGGCCAACAAGCCTGAGAAACTACAGCAGGCCAAAGACGACATCACTGAGGTACTCACCAGCTCAGAGCGTGGGCCATCAGGGCTACACCCACACTGTGGGGTGCTTTGTATAGGATGATTAATATAGCATTGAAGGGCATCTGAAAGAAATATGACTTTTTAAAAAAATATTAGTTTTTACTTTTTTACATGAATGTGCCCTCCTTACAGTTTGCAGTGCAATTCTGTTCAATGCTCAGCCCACAAGCTTATGCCATCCATGCTCCCACATGAAAATTCTCCAGAAATATACAAAATAATACACTACAGCTTCACAAACCTGATGCGATGTGCAGTAGTTTCATTAGCAGGATATATGCTGATTGTGTTGTGATATTGTTCCGAAGGAGGAATGACTTAGAGCGGGAAGCAAAGGGTAATATGGTGATCTCTCAATATGTAAAGTGCAATGTGCAATTAATACCCTATAGAAGTGTAATACCCCCGCTTTAAAAATGTATCAGTATACAAATATTACACATATAGTGGATAATGCCCTGAATGTAGCTATTTATTTGTGCCATTATTCTAGTTGTAATACAAATATATTGGACTTGATTTGTTATGGCAATAATTTATTTTGTTAGCTTCAGTGTATAATGATCCATATAGATCTTTCAGTTTCTTAACTTCTTGGATTTATAATTCATTATAATTTCATTATAATTATTGAGTTACTGTGATTTCATGCTTTTGGAGTGGTGTTGCATCCCAAATCAAATACACTATTAATCCCCTGTTACTAAAGATTCTCTTCATGTCTGCAGTGGGAGTCCAGAGTCACTCAGTATGAGAGAGACTTTGACCGGATTGGCATGACAGTGCGCAAAGAGGTCCTCAGGTTTGAGGTAAGTGTTTTAAATAACTCTGTTTCAGATTGGAACATAGTTATGACAAACTTTCACTTTTCTCTGCAGAAGGAGAAGGTAAAGGACTTCAAGAGCCAGATAATCAGATACTTGGAGTCTATGTTGCAGTCGGAACAAAGGGTAATTCATCATTTTATGACTTTACCAAAAGTAAATAGAGAGGCATACAAGTGTCCAATACATCAGAAACCAGTTCTTGTAATGTACCAAAGAATCAAACAGTGTCTGTGGCTTTTCAACACATGGAACCCAGACAGTGAGAGATAACATGTAAATGCTCTGACTATTTTATATAATCCTGTCCCTTATTCTGCACATTTGTTTTGAACTTTTTGTTATTTATTATGTTACAATAGTGTGTCTTTAACTACAAGGTTAGCACTTTTTATGCAGAATAAGATAAGTCCTATATTACGCAAAATTGACTCTTGTGAGCTTTAAACAGTGTTAGAATGTTACCTCCACAAAAACATGCCTGGAGTTGTTTTGTTTCAGTCACAGATGTTTGAGAACCCTTTATTAGTCTGTTTACATCTCCTAATCTCAAAATGCTCTGTTCCACCTTATGTTGTCATGTAGCGGCAGTTTTCAAGTTACCGTTTACCTATAGTTCAGTAGAGATGGGCAGTTCCAGGGCTGAAACCATCCACGTGATTCGAGTGAATGCATATGGAGTTTAAAAACATGAAAATCTGTGAATGAGACAAACAACTCCTGGTATTTTTGATGAGGAAATATTATAACATAGATCAGAAAATAGCGTAATATGGGCCCTTGTAATGAAGAAAAAATGCAAAGTGCATTCTCATTTCCTAATTTTGACAAATGATTTCGTCTGTCTCTGCAGCTTATAAAGTTCTGGGAGGCGTTCCTACCCGAGGCAAAAGCAATAGCCTGATGAGGACGGGGCTTCTTTCTAAGACCTTAACTGCCTTTTGAACACTTTACCTCTTTGTGTGGAGCTGAGAGGACCATTTCAACCACGACTTCCATCCAGTTAACTCCTCTGTCCTTTTAACCACATTTTAACATGCATTACTTTTCTATACTGCCCTGTGACTGTGCCCAACATTTCAACGTAGAGTTTTGAAAGACTGGAAGATTGTCTAACAGCAGGATAGTAGGTCTGTCACGATAACACATTTTGAAGTGTGATATATTTCTAAAACCTTTATATTGAAAAAAAGTTTATTAAAACTACTCTATACCACTGACACAATAACCTTTAAAGGTGCACTATGTCACTTTCTGGTTGGGGGTCTGTCACCTGCTTGTTTCTGTGGAGATGTCATTGCTCTGCCTGGAATGTTCCACAGTATGACATTAAACAGTTCCAACTTGTATTTATTTAATTACAGGTGGTTTTATAGCTCAGAAATACCTAGAAAAACAGGCATTCTGACTGAGCGGGGTCGCCTCTCCACAGATCTGACCTGTAACTTGATCTGGTTTGGTTTTCATGAAGATGGAAAGATTTAATGCCATACTGTGGAACATTCCAGACAAACATTAACATTGACATTTCCATGGTGAACAGCATTAGACGTTCCTCCACCAGAAAAGTTACACAGTGCACCTTTAAAGCAGGATAATCCCAGCCTAAGTCCTTTTATAAATGCATACTATTGTGTAAAAAACATGAGCTGCAATAAATAAAGGGCAGAATGTAGTTAGTAGTTAGTAGTTAGTAGGCCTGAACGATTTGGGAAAAATATCAAATTGTGATTTTTGACAAGCATTGCCATTGTGATTAGATTTGCAATTTATGTTTTATAAATTGGATTCTGTTCAAAGTTCACATTTAAAACACGTCCCGAAGAATTGACTGGAATGTGAACTGACAAACTAATACAAGAATTTCAGAATTTCCAAAGATCTAAACTGCAGGGTTAGCAGTTTTTATGCTGAATGAGACAGGAGATTTTGTCGTTTGTGGAGGACATTATGATACTTCAAAAATTGCAGCCTTTGTCCATTCAGATTGCGATTTTAATTTGATTATGATGAAGGAGGGGCTATTATGCTTTCATTTCAACCATGTTATAAAGAGGTTTTAGATGCCATCAATCTTGGATACTATTCAAGCCCTCCTTATTTTTAGCAGTACGATTCTGTACAAGTCTCAGCCCATAAGTGAATATAGCATTTTTAAAACAATAAATGGTAACATGGCGATCTAAACATATTATGTGTTAGCAGCCCTGTTAGTTACAATACATAGATACAGTAATCAGTAAAAGTTAATACTTAATCAAATCTCACACTACAAAACATAACAAAAATCCCCCACTACTGCAAAGATGTACATACGATCATGACGTTCTAGCGTTCGTATTTTGAACAATAATTTGATACAGTAATTGTCATGACAGGCTTACAAGAGAGGATGTGAGAATTGCCACTGCAAGTTGGTGTGATATGTATTTATGTTGCTTTGCTTATAATAGTGTATGAAGGAATTAACACTGAAGGTACTGCCCTAGACTAACATGTCATAGTTTACACTAGAAATAGACTTATGCATTCCAAACTATAACTTTGCTCAATAATGCATGATAACTTTTGATGCACTAAAACTGACTTCTACATTTCAACACTTTATGACAGTGTTTGCGCATTGTTGCTGTACTGAACATTACACATTTCAAATACCATACAAGTTTTACTAAAGATGCACTGTGTAACATTTCTGGTTGAGGGTTCACTGCTTGCTTGTATCCATGCAGATGTTTTTGCTTCGTCTGGGATGTTGCGCAGTATAGCGTTAATCGTTTCTCTTTTTAATGTATTTTGTGCTTTATTCATACTTTGCAGCTAATGTCGTCAACATTCCCCGGGGGTGTGATGCTAACTGTAGGCACTGCTCTTTTTGCCGTTTTGTTAGACGTTAATCTGAGCTTTATTTTCACACTATCTCACCAGAAAGAACTGACTTGGTTATTAGTTAAGTTTTTTTTCTTGCGCTTTCCGACTATCTTAGTACTTTTTTGGCTGTTTGCTAATATGTGCATTGTGTCTCCATGGTAACTGTTGAACATTCCACCATAGAAATACAAGCAGAACACCCCCGGCGTGATGTCACTGCAAAGTATCAGTTGCTCAAAAATACATCGAAAAACATAAATTCTTATTGTGAGCGGGTCGCCTCTCCACAGATCTAACCTGTAGCAACTAAGGCCTTTTGCTGTCACTTGTCTCCATGGAGAAAGACAATTTAATTCCAAACTATTGCACTTTCAAGGGCTGGCATTGCAATAACATCTCCATGGAGACAAGATGATGGCATACATAATGATGGCCAGAAAGTTACATAATGCACCTTTATAGGACCTATATTACACAATTGTCTGAGCTATGTTATAATGTTATTTCTTCATCAAAAACATACCTCGAGTTTCGTTTTTTTGTTTCATTCAGACATGTTTCACACACAAATCCTGCATGTCTCAAACAGAAATCACTCTGTTCCACATTGTGATGTCATGTGGTAATACAGGAAGTGCTTCACTGTGTTTTTAAACTCCATACACCTTCACTATGATTTGGATAATTTCAGCCTTGAACAAATAGTAAAAAGTAGCTGTTAACTTGAAAACTGCTATATGACATCACAAGGTGGAACAGAGCATTTTGAGATTTGGAGACTAATAATAAAGTGTTACTCAAACTTGTGTGAATGAAACAAAACACAACTCAGGGTATGTTTTAATGAGGTAACAACATTATAACATGAAGCTCACAAGAGTAAATTTTGTGTAATAAAGGACCTGTAAAGTATTGAAGGCAGAAATATGGTCAGAACTTTTCAAACATTGCAATGAATTTGAACTGGAGAATCAGTTACTTGTATTTTTTATGATAATGTACTTGATGACAAAATGTAATGTTATTTTCACAATCAGTAGGTCTTAACTGAATTTTGTTGGAGAGACTGAGGAGCCATGACTTTTTGTATCGTCGAAGGATATGCTGCCGAATGTTTACCGTTGCATAGAAATTGTTACCACTAATTTGTCAAGTATTTCCGAGTTTCACCGTGTTACAAAATGAGTTTATCATGAATATTGTAAAACCTTCATGTAATACTGACCTAAACTTATTTTTTAGATTTGTAACAACAGTGAGTCTGTCATGTCATATTTGTGTCAAAATGTGCTTTATTTTTGTAACCACTTTGCATTGGCACACACTTTCCCTGGAAATGCTTTACAGGTAGATGTACAAAATAAATACAATTGGATAAAATTTGGGGCTGTGACTGTGTTTGATTTGATATAGGATTTGATTTAATATAGGCTTTTATAGTATGTATTTAGCCTATTATGCCATCAATTTTAAAATACCAGGATGTTTACACATGGTTTAGGATTACTGACAGTTGAAGCCGCATTGAATACTGTTGTGTCCACGGGCAAGACACTCCCTATGTAAATAAGTATATGATCTTTTTTTACCTTTATTCAACCAAGTGGCAGCCAACACAATCGGTACAAAACAATAAAATAAAACATTATAAAACCAACATGCACTTCTTGGTCATTGGTAGATGGATAGGTGGATAGAAAGATAGACAGAGAGAGACAGACAGACAGACAGATTGATCCCCCAGACTCAATCAGCCCAGTATGTTTACTAAGAGGAGCAGGCCTATATTACTACCAATTTGTATGACAGTATTGAATCAAAGTCCAACCAGAGCAAACAAATATATACTTATTTATTGTTAGAATTGTGTCTACATTGTCCTTTAGGTGTTGGTTGGCTGTTCTAGGCTGCTCCCGCATAAGTCTTGTGTGTTCTGTCCTAGTCACAGTTAGGACAGTTACAGTCTTCAGGTCGGACAGGTTTGTTTTTCTTTTTGTTTCCCTTTTAAACTGTGCTGTGACCTGGAAGTGTGGCGCGTGCGGCGGGCGGTGCCGTGTTTGTACTTCCGGTGTGTTCGGAGCGTTCACGAGCAGCAGCGGAGAGAGCCGAGAGCCGAAGAATGGACCGAACGGCTCCTGCTGCCACATTACCGTGCAACATCACTAACAACCAGGATTAGCCCAGTGGTCCCACAGCAGCACCAACCCCGGTCTGCACCCTCCCGTCACCGTGCCCCGAGAGTCCGCTGGTCGTGAGAGCTTTGGGCCGTACGAAGGTGAGCTCGGCTCGGTGTAGATGTGCAGCTGTGCCGCGCTGAAGCTGAAGCCTTCCGCGCCTGGCTCCGTGCTAAGATTTGTGTAGCTAACGGAGCTAGTTCCCTTGTTGCGCTCAGGAATAGGGGCTAAATCCCAGGCATCTCGTCCGAGTGGGCGTGCGCCATCTGCTGCTTCTTGTAGTAGATTAGCCAAATACAAGTTTCATTTACTTGTCAGATTGTTAAACGTCATGGTAAGGACATAGGTTATGGTTAAGGCTGCGTTTATGGTTTATTAGGTTAAAATTATGCTTCGGTTGATGGGATTTCATGTTGACAAGTTTACAAGTAGTGTCTGTAAACCCCCATGTTATTTTCCCCTTGTTTTTGTGCGAATAACACACACAATATTACTCACTTCACAATCATTGAATATGAAAATAACACTGAAGCCTATTTGTGTTTAATTATAATTTCAGTTTCAATCTAATTTCACCCAAACTCCGCCTCCGAGCGAGATGCCTGGAGTTTAGAATCCCTTTGCGCTCTGGTTCTGTCCCGCTGTCCCAGCGCTCCCAGTGGGGCTAGCTGAGGCAAGCACACTCCTGCACTGTTTCTTTCGTCGTCTTGAAATATAAATGGACATATTCGTGTCAGACATTTCTGAATATAGTCTTCTGAAAACACACCAGTCCAACAGGGCTTATTATAGTTTGGTACGCGTTAGCGGTGGGCTTGTTTGGGAAGCTGCGATGCTAACGTGGCTAATGGTTATTTTGCTCTCAAATCGATGAAAACATAACTAATGAGGACTGACAAGACTGACAGCACAACAGAGGACTTAAATGGTCCTTTTTACACACTTAAAGAGAGAATCGTGGTCTTAATGGGAGGCCTAAGCCTTCTTAAATGACTTGTATCCTCTGTCAGTCCTGTGTTGTTATTGCTTTGAGAGTACAGAGGAAGCCATGAAGGGGCTTTCTGTCCGCCACTCTTAACATTTTCCATTGCTTTTTTTGTCTGCAGGTTGCAGCGAATCTTTTGCATGCCTCAAAGGTGTGAATTTGTGTGTGACATCTTTTCAGAACATTTTGAACTACCTGTTCACTTTTGTTTTTCATAACAGTGTTTGACTTGGCTGATATTATGTTCTATTCTGTACCTTACGCTTATTATTTCATTATTGGTCAATTACACAGAGCTGGTTGCGGTTCTTATTTCATATTTCATATTCATATTTCTTATTTGTTTTCTGCAAAGGATGTTGCACAGTTAATTGGAGTTCTATTGTGTTGAAGTTATTGGATTTTTTCTTCTTTGTACACCTTACATTTTGTTCCATTCGTCCCAGTGTTTCTCATCTGTTTTGTTAAGACTATGGTGGCACAAATTATTTTTATTTGAATAATTCCATCTCATTCAATTTGTGGAGTATAAAATGCCACTTACTGCCTATATTTAATTTTTAAGCAGTCATTTTTGTCTGGTGTTGTCTATTTTACAAGTTTATGATAGTACAAGGTTGCCCGGCAAATCCAGAATGATATCTCTGTATTTTTTTCTACAAATTGGAGTCTCCATGCCCTCCACTGCATTTTAAACCGGGCCAAACGTGATCATCCAATCCGATTTCAGGGACACATGTGAAAAGGAAGGATCTCATTTTGTTTAGATAAAATTTACAAATAAAATCAAATTTCTCTCACCTCAGATTAACTGAGTTTGTGCTTCGCTCATTGATTCTGCAGAAATACGCCATATTACAGCCCCCTGTGATATTTATAAATTAAAGTAAAGCAAAGTATTGAAGAAGTGTGTGTATTCTGGAGCCCAGGCAAAATACAATGAGCAACAAAGTCTAATTTTGTTAGGCCAATATATAGTCCAGTTTATTTTAGACTATGGGGTGCCTATTTTAGATGAAGGGGGGGCCGTATTACTGTTTGTTTTATTTATTTATTTTTCATTTTAGCACATTTTTTGAAATTTGGTTTATTTTGATAATTAGATTCAAACATGTGTCTGAACAGAGGCACAGGTGGTCACATCATTTGGAAGATTTCTAATCAGTTCACACAGTTCTCAGGCTCTTTCTCGGAACACTTGACACAGCTCTCATTGAGAAACATACGTGAGCAGTGAATTCAGCTTGTTTTTTTCAACACTACAGCTCTGTTCTCAAGTGATAAATGACTTTGGCACAAACTCTGTCACTTTCAATGTACAAACTCAAACATAACAGCAAATCAAAATGTGTGAGCACCAAAAATCTAACAGGAAAGGATTTCACACAAGCTTTAAACAGAGAAAAGGGTCTCCGCACTGAGTACACACCTCGAATACATGTACAGACTACATTCAGATTTTCAGAGACATACAGTTCTTGTTTGATTTTTAAGAACACATTACATATCACAGTACAAAAGTAATGTTGATGTGTTTGCTATTCCTACATCTTTTAATTTTCTTCCTCATAAATATTTTTGATCAAATACTGCAAAATCTACTTTGCAGTTGGTAATGTTCTTTCATATTTTACATAATACAATACAGTCATGTTTTACACAAAAAAGCACATTCTTTCTAGTCCAAAATTCATCTGTGTAAAGTGTGAACCCTAGTGTCAGATGCACTAAACCAGTGATTCTCTGTGGTCACTGAGAGAAAGACTAAAACTTCTGAGCTGCTCTGTCATATGAATGAAAGAGCACAGAAAAATACATGGCAAGAGTTTCTGGGGGTAAAACTTGATTTTGGGAGATGATCGATCAGTTTTGAATGAAAAACTGCATTTTGCTGACATTAAATTTTGTTTTGGAAAACTCAAATTTAGTTTTACAAATGTTAATTTTCAATAGATAAAAGTGCCAAAGTGATAGAACACACAGCTGTAACACACATCCATTCATAATAAATGGATTTAATCAAATATTTCCCATAAGTCTGTGATGGAGTGCTTGCTTATCCCTCCCTCTTGTCAAACATAACCCACACTATCAACAAATAAAGCTCTTATCTAGTCACCCGTCAAAACAAGCTTTGGCCTGGGAGCATTGTGACATGATGTTTTATGATTTCTGCAAAAGGGTCTTCCATATCTGACTGATTACTAATAGTGCCTACAGTCCCTGACAAAAGTCTTGTCGCTTATCCATTTTGTAGAAACAAAAGATTATAACCTGACTTTAAATTAATCGATTGGTTTTAGAAATGTCTCATATGAAAGCTAAAACCCTCCCAAATTATGCTCAATATACTAAAATAAATTTGCTTCACTGAAGAAAGATTGATCATTTAATGAACACAGAAAGGTCAGATTTTGGCAAGACAAAAGTCTTGTCGCCTTGTCATATGATGCACCCAGTCCTAGATTACAGCCTCACCTGTGATCAGTTACTGATCAATCAATTAGTGGGTGTGTATAAAAAGAACCCCAGCACACCAGACCTTCACATCAACTGCAACTTGACCTCTGACAACATGCCTAAGATCCACCCTGAGACCAAAGCGTTAATTATCAAGAGGCTGAAGACCAGATCCACTGCTGAGGTGGCTGACACCTTCAATGTGTCTCAGCGTCAAGTACAAAGAATAAGAAAAAGATCTGAAAAGACTGGAGATGTTTTTGACAAGCCCAGGTCCGGCAGACCCCGCAAGACAACTGCTCGGGAGGACCGTTTGTTGATTCAAAAATCTAAGACCAGCCCCTTTTCTACTGCAGCAGAGCTCCACCAGGCCTGGTCACCTCAAGTCCCTGTGTCAACCAGAACAGTTTGTAGAATTCTGTCTCGAAATGGCCTCCATGGTCAAATCAGTGCACAGAAACCAGCACTAAACAAAAGGCAATCAAAAAACCGTGTGGCATTTGCCAAGGCCCACAGCCTGCTAAAAGGATGGACACTGGAAAAGTGGCAGAAGGTGGATTTCTCAGATGAATCCTCGGTTGAATTACATCACAGCCGCCGCAAATATTGCAGGAGACCTACTGGAGCCCGCATGGATCCAAGATTCACCCAGAAAACAGTTAAGTTTGGTGGCGGAAAAATCATGGTCTGGGGTTACATCCAGTATGGGGGTGTGCGAGACATTTGCAGGGTGGAAGGCAATATCAATAGCCTAAAATATCAAGAAGTATTAGCTACCTCTTCCATTCCCAACCATAAAAGGGGTCAAATTTTGCAGCAGGATGGTGCTCCATCGCATACTTCTATCTCTACATCAAAGTTCCTCAAGGCAAAGAAGATCAAGGTGCTCCAGGACTGGCCAGCCCAGTCACCAGACATGAACATCATTGAGCATGTCTGGGGTAGAATGAAAGAGGAAGCATGGAAGGCAAAACCAAAGAATCTTGATGAACTCTGGGAGGCATGTAAGACTGCTTTCTTTGCTATTCCTGATGACTTCATCAACAAATTGTATGAATCATTGTCGAACCGCATGGATGCAGTCCTTCAAGCTCATGGAAGTCATACAAGATATTAAATATGGATCTCACAGCACCACTACTTAATTCACTGACGTTATGCAACATATTTTTGTATTTGAAGTAAATTATTTGTTCAATTTTCTGTAGGCGACAAGACTTTTGTCTTGCCAAAATCTGACCTTTCTGTGTTCATTAAATGATCAATCTTTCTTCAGTGAAGCAAATTTATTTTAGTATATTGAGCATAATTTGGGAGGGTTTTAGCTTTCATATGAGACATTTCTAAAACCAATCGATTAATTTAAAGTCAGGTTATAAGCTTTTGTTTCTACAAAATGGATAAGCGACAAGACTTTTGTCAGGGACTGTATAGCTGAACTGGCCCTGCATTGTGTTGGTTAATATTTTATGGTGCAACAGATAACATACCATTGTTTGCTAAATATACAATCCTTTAACGAAGACCTATTGTGTTTTTGTCTGCTGTATAGTTAGAATCTATGACAGTCGTGGATCATTATGTTATAATTAGGGCATTTTAAATCGCAATATTGATCTGAAATGACTTGAAAAAGAAACAAGTCCGTTAACTTGTGTTTTAGAAAACTGCTGTGCGCCATAAACGTTGGCCCCTCCTGTAGATCATTGTAGCGAGTAGCAATGTTTTGTACCAAAAAGACTACGCAACGCTACCTAATCCTACGCGTATCACTCATATAAACCGTAAAAATAAAATTTGAGAATGTAGTAAGTACAGAACAGTGCTTGGGTTACAATAGCAGCGAAAACGGGGGTAGATTGGAACAATGACAGCTTGAATACAAGAGAAAAAAAATGACTCAAACATGCTCAAATCACTCTAATAAATACAACTTTGAGAGGGTAAATGAGAAGGGAAACAACTGTAACATGGTTAAAATTTTTTGAAAAGTCGATTTTGCAGAATAGATCTGCTTTAATATTGTCATTCCAGATTAGCATTTACATGTAATGACAGAGATGGTATTTGTTTTACCTTTTTATAGTGAAAACCAAACTTTGGACAAATGGCAGAGCAGAGCCAAATGCGCTAACTTGTTTACATATGTTAAGTAGCCATGTGCTTGGGGCAGGCTTCTCTCTTTTTATAGGTCTCAAACGTGAATAATATGGTTAAAAAAAACTGTGCCTTTAGAAACAGTGAGATGCAACGTCATCTAATATCTCACCGTCACTGTGTTCTGAAGCTGCTACACTGTAGAGGAGTTTAAAACATTATTTTATAATATTACCCGATAGGTCTATTAAAAAGGCCTATTTAAAAATAGCCTAATAATCTGTTATAATAATTTAAATTCACAATTATAAGACACAGCCTAAATTGTATATAAAATCATTAAAAATTAGAAGATCGGGATGAGATTGATATCCCGAATAATTACATGAATTACTTTTTATTTTTACATGTCATGGTGAATTGTGATGAATCGAATCGTGGGTCCTGTATCGTGAGGTTGCTTAATTGTTACACCCCTACTAGTCTATGTGGTTTTATACTTTCTTTACGTTCTGATACAGCTCAAGATCATTCTAAAGCTATTCAGCAAAGGTTCATTTTTTGTCGTCTGAATGTGAGTTTTTGCAGTATTGATACCTGCTAAACCAATTTTTAAAGTGCTTTTGTCACTTTAATTACTTTTTCAATAAGAAAGTAAGATTTTTATAAAGCTGGTCGCATACTAGAGCAATGCTAACATGACAATGGGAATCAAATTACATTTAAGATTTCACTGTTGTTTGGTGTCAGTAATTGCAAATAATAGTAAAATCATGTTTCTTCTCACAGTAATTGTAACTCTAAAATGTTATATTGTTACATCCTTATCTCTGCTCTTAGCACTATACATTTTTCTACAGATTGGACTTGTTGTGCTGCAGCTTCACTAGACTTCAGTATGTTGGCTGCACAGTAGAGTTCATCAGAGGTTACATTCAGAGGGAGTGGATGGGGGCAGAGCTGTCTGGAGATGTCACAATAGGGGTCCCTCTATAGCAGGCTCCCTCTCAGGATGATCTTTGACTGAAGGTTAATCACTCCACGCACGGCACCGTGGCTCTTAAGACTGGAAACTCCCAGACCTTATTTACCACATTTGGAAATTACAGCACTGCCATCAGATTTCTGTGATGGCAGTTGTCCTGAACTGAAGAATTAAAATCAAATTGAAAAGGGAGAGTGATCAGTATGAGGAAAAAATATTAATGATCAATATGGGCATTCGGGGTCCTGTTTAGGAGCTTGGTTTTCAAGAAAAAAGGTGAGAGTGGCAGATTGTGTGAAAACAAAGCTCACATTAAAGTCTAACATGAGTAATAGAGCTTCAGACAGAGCTGTAACTCCAGTTAGTATCGATTGGTTTGACTTATTATTTTTGTCATATGTTCACCTAGCCCTTCACTTCAGCCACACAATATGTTTATTCTTAGTTGTGGTAACCATGACTGAATAACTGAGCTGAATACTGTTATAATAATTAAATAGCACCATAGTAAGTGTAACATACAAACTGACCTATTACTGGAGACGGGATGCTACGCTACTTACTACTGCCATGCTATCCTGTCTTACGTCCAGGCAGTGAACGTTGGAGGATTCCTTTCAAAACCAACAAAGCCCTCTCTGAAACCACATTACAGCGGTGCATTTAACCTCTCACTCAATCCATTCATTATGTGGTCTGTGATGATTAATCTGTACTGTATAATTCAAGTGTGGCCCTATTTAAAACGTTTAGAGCATTTATCAATTTCATACCACAGTTTGTGCTGTTAGAAATTGTTAAAATACAGGAAAAAATGAGAAAATAAATAATGCCATTAGTGGTTTCAATTTCCATGCCTTTTTTTTTTAGCCATTTTTATTTTAGTTTAATTATCCTGTGCTATTCCCATCCAATTCCAAGTATCGTTGGTCCTCATGTTGGGCATGCCTGAACATGTTCTATCCTTAGAGACTGCAGCGGAGTGCACCTGTTAGCTGCAAAAGGAAACCCTCAAGATGATTCTTTGCATAGATAGGCATGGGCAATAAATCGTTTTTACGAGAGAATATATATTGTTGTTAGGTATGCAAATTACATTTTCATGTTGTCTATTATTTAATATTATTTTATGTGTTTATGTAATGTACATTTTCTGGGGGCTCCGCAACCAGTTTGACTCCATGAAAATGTTAATGTGCAAGTCTTGCATTTACTCTATTACAGGTGTTAATGGAAAAGAAAAAAAAAAGCCTGATTGTTTTTGGGATAATGGAGATCATACCTCATTATAGAATCACTAATATGGTTTATTATTGATAGACTTTCCATTTGAAGCCTGCTAATAATAATGTGCACAAATTGGGCTAAAGGTGAAGACGCATTATTTGTGCACATTATTTATTGCTATGGGAAAACAATGAAGTTTGTTATTATGACACACCTAAAATGACACCTTTAAATCACAATCACAATTCAAAAAGTTTTTGAATTGTTTTATTGTACAACAAAGTTTGACACACTGAAATCAAATCCTTGAAGTGTTGAAAATGTTTGTACTACTTGGTAGAGGGAAGCCAACATTCCAGTGGAGTGGCCTATAGATGATTCAAGGGGAGTAGGGAGTCTTGTTGTAGTCCTGTTGTCTTGTTGTCATGTCGGTCTTGCTGTATTCTTGTATTCTCACTGTAGTCTTGGTGTAATCTTGCTGCAGTCTCTCTGTAGTCTCATTGTCTCTTTGTAGTCCTTTTGTTATGTTGTCTTGTTTGTCTCGTTGATGTCTCATAGTCTCACTATAGTTTTGTCATCTTGTAGTCTCTCAGTAGTCTTGTTGTCTTGCTCTTTTCTAACTGTTGTCTTGTCTTGTAGTCTTGGTCTAGTCTTGTTATCTTGCTCTAGTCTAACTGTTGTCTTCTAGTCTTATTGTAGTCCTATTGCAATCTTGTAGTCTTGCTCTTGTCTTGTCGTCTCGCTCTAGTCTAGCTGTAGTCCTCTTGTAGTCTTGCTGTTGTTTTGTTGTAGTCTGGCTGTTGTCTTGTTGTCTCATTGTAGTCTTGTAGTACTGTTATTGCCTTTTGTAGTCTTGTTGTAGTCCTGTTGCTGTCACAGTGTAGTCTTGTTGTAGTGCCTTTATAGTCCCGTTGTTGTCTCATTATAGTCTTATTGTAGTCTTGCTGCTGTCTCATTGTAGTCTTGTTGTAGTTCCTTTGTTGTCCTGTAGTCTCATTGTAATCTTGTTGCAGTCCTGTTGTTATCTCTTGTCTCTTTGTAGTCCTGTTGTCTCATTGTTATCTTGTAGTCTTGCTGAGATTTCGGTGTTGCCTTGCTGTAGTCTTGTTGTCGTCTTGTTGCTTTTATGTAAACGCTCAGCACACTTGCCCTTGAGAGCAAACACAGGGTTTTGATGTTGGCTCCGTTCAAGCAATACGAGTGTGAGTCATAGGGAAGCCCACACAAACAGTTTGTACGCCCGCCATTTCATGGACTCCATATCAAAACACTACTACCAGAGGTGAAGTGAGCATATTTGTGTGACAATGCTTCCAATTAGTTAATATGAAGTATTTTTTGGGCTGTACAATACAGTTGTGGTAACACTGTCTCACTCACTGCAGGTCATGTCATAAACTACATCTCCTGTTAGTTGTAAACCACCCTTTTGTCATGGTTATGCAAAGCTCAATATAGCTCACAAAGACTAGCCTTTAGCTATCTATTTCTACTTTTTTTGTATAGTCTTGTGAGTTGTGATATTTGGTTATTCAAAATGCAGTGAACAGAATGTGTATTATCGAGTATCCACTCATTAAAATAATTAGTTTTCAAATTGTACATCTTCAAAACAGCATTGACAATATTATTGATAATGCCATTTCTGTAACCAGTGTTGTCACAATACAAACATTTTCAAACTTGAATTCAATACTAAGGAATAGACTCATTACTCAGTACCAATATCACAAAGATAATAAATGCACAATTTATTTAGACAAAAGAATGTGATTTTTCAACATTAAATAACAGTACTTGCTTTTACCACATGGTCTTATATCTGTAATTCCTCAGTGGTGCAGGTAGGTTCCATAGTGGTCCATGGGCCACTATAAGCACAGGATCTCCACAGGGCTGTGTAATTTCTCCCCTGCTCTTCTCCCTGTACACCAACTGCTGCACCTCCAGCCACGACTCCGTGAAACTGGTTAAGTTTGCGGATGACACCACCCTCATCGGGCTCATCTCGGACAGCGATGAGTCTGCCTACAGGAGGGAGGTGGACCGGCTGGTGTCCTGGTGCAGCAGCAACAACCTGGAGCTCAACGCCCAGAAGACAGTGGAGATGATCGTGGAGTTCAGGAAAGTCACAGCCCCCCTGCCTCTCCTCACCCTGACAGACTCCTCCATCACCACTGTGGACTCCTTCCGCTTCCTGGGCACCTGCATCACCCACGACCTCAAGTGGGAGCCGACCATCAGCTCCCTCATCAAGAAAGCCCAGCAGAGGATGTACTTCCTGCGGCAGCTGAGGAAAGCCAAGCTGCCTGCCCAGATGATGGTGCAGTTTTACACGGCCATCATTGAGTCCATCCTCACCTCCTCCATCACTGTGTGGTACGCTGGGGCCACTGCCAGGGACAGACAGAGACTGCAGCGCATTGTGCGCTCTGCTGAGAAGGTGATCGGCTGTAGCCTTCCATCTCTCCAGGACCTGTACGTCTCCAGGACTCGGGGGCGTGCAGGCCGGATAGAAGCTGACCCCTCTCACCCTGGACACGGACTATTCGAGCCACTTCCCTCTGGCAGAAGGCTACGGTCCATACGGACCAGAACCTCTCGCCATAAGAACAGTTTCTTCCCCTCTGCCGTTGGACTCATAAACACTTTATGAACACTTATAACACCTGTACTAAGGACACTTTATAATACCAGTCACTTTAAATAAGTCATGTCACGTCACTTGCTCTTTTGCACTGTCGGTTTGCACTGTTGTTCTGATGCTCTGTATATACTTGAATATTTTTATTTTTATTATATATCTTAATCTTTTTGCATGCTCTTACTTTATTCAAATAGTGATACTTTATTATCATTATTATTATTATTATCCTTTATAACTGTGATATCTCTACTTGTATTATTATTATTATTATTATTATTATTATTATTATTATTATTATTATTCTTCAGTGTTCTATGTTGCACCTTATCACCAAAGCAAGTTCCTAGTCTGTGAATTGTGTTCACTGACAATGGCAATAAAAGCTTTTCTGATTCTGATTCTGATTCTAGTCTGTGTGATCTTATACTTGTTTTGATACAGCTCCAGATCATTCTAATGACATTCAGGAGTTTTATTTCTGTCATGTGAATTTTTTAGTATGATACTTGCTCAAAATTAGTATCTAGTTTGAATACTAGTTTTAGTATTGATTAGTAACTGATTTTTGACAACTTTACATCTAACACTAATTTTAGACCCATTGCAATAGCGAATACTGGGCCCCCAACAATACAAAATGTTACTGGGTGAATTGTATTTACTTGAAACATCAGAAAACCGTTTGTCCCTGTGTGGTGGCGTGCCCTTGAGCAGATGGGATAATCTGTTGACATAATAGTGTGTGCTGCTGACACAGAGTGGTGAACACTACACAGGCCACAGCAGCAGCTCACCAGACACCGACACAGGCTTATGTTGATGCTTCCTCTGTTTGTAGTCTCTGACCACACAGACTTAGACATTTAAGGCTGCCTCAAATAAGCACTGGTTATGGCACATTTTGGAAGATCTGTCACAGTAACAAATTTTGAAGTGTGATATAACAAACGCTAATATAGAAGCTAATTTATGCCACTTACACAGGAACCTTAAAGTGCATGCAAGACGGGTTAGACTACTCATTTCAGTAAAACATAGTTAACATCATTATATTTGAGATTTTATTACAAATTTTGCCTAGTTTCTAGTTTTGTGAATTTGGTTACTTTCTGGTTGGATATCGGCAGTAGCTATGACATAAATAAAAGGACAAAATGTTTGCCACTAGTACAAATGTAGCCACAATACATTTTGACCCTACAAAAATAAATATACTCATAATATATTTTTTGTTTTATAGTTTTAAGTTGATATCAGTTATTGTGACAGACATGTTAGCAGCATAATACTGGTTATTACACACATTTCCTTTTCAACTATTTATTTTCTAGGTAAAGCACAAAATATGCAATGGAAAGTTTTGTTCTAGAAGTAGCTAATACTAGGCTGCATGATCTTGGAAAAAAAAATACATATATATATATATATTTATTTATTTCTAATGGGGTTATGTTCAAAGTTAACATTCTCAACACCCCGAGAAGAATTTTTGTATTGAAAGAATTGCAGCTTTATTGATTTGATAATCCATTCAAATTGTGATCTTATACTTTCTTACACAGCTCCAGATCATTCCAAAGCTGTCCAGAAAAGGCTCATTTCTGTCCCGTGAATGTGACTTTTTTAGTATTGATACCTCTTCAAAGTATATAGTTTCTAATGGTAACATTGCTGTGGGTGTATTGCAGGTGGGACTGGTTGAGATCTCCAGATGTCGAGGCTGCTGCTGCCCCTCCCGTCTCTGTGTTAGAGCTGCCTCTGTCCCATGAGAGTGTGCTCCGGGCGCTGCCACTGACCCGGGCTGTGGCTGCCCCCGCCTCCCTGCCCCACCATGGACCAGCAGAGGGACAAGTATGGAGAGCGGCCCTCCCGGAGCACCAAAGTATCCCAGGGCAGCCGCAGCGGTCACCCCTCCAGGCCCTCCGGCTCCTCCAGCTCCTCCGGGGTGCTCATGGTTGGACCTAACTTTCGCGTGGGCAAAAAGATCGGGTGTGGGAACTTTGGGGAACTTAAACTTGGTGAGTTTGGGGTCAGTCAGTTAGGATCAGGGTTAGTGATATGTCAAACAATCATATTACATATTTTAGAGTTGTGATGTGACGTTCAGCTCTTTTGCATATGCATTTTTATATTGATTTACACTGAACCACCACAAGAATCAGCACAGAGGCAGAGTAGGCAACACAAGTGAGAGATTTTTGCACAGAAAATCATATTTGGCATCATAATAACAGTTTGTTTTTTAATTATTATTCTAGTGCAACTCTCACTTTTGAACCATTTCTTAGCCTTACATCCCAGGTTACATCCCTCTGTGAATAGCTTGTAGATAAAATTACTTCTCACATTGGCTTGTGTCATATAAATAAACATAATAAGAGCAGAAAAAAGATGTGGATCCCATAAAAGCAGCAGAAACCACTAATCACTCATTTTGAATTTCTGCGTTATCACAGTTTTTGTATAATTTAATTTCATTGTCTTTAAAGTGTGAAAAACAGAACTAGCTCATTTTAAACGTCCTTCATCACCAACTTATTGCTGGCATCCTAATTATTCACAGCTGATGGTGTAAGCTCGTTTCACAACCTGCACACACAGGAGCAGAGCTTTGCTATCACTGTAATACTAACAACAACTAGCATGCAAACAAAGCAGTGAACAAAGCATCGACATTACTTGGTTTGGAGCTGCTTTTACAATATACTATAATGGTGCAAGACATTTTTTTACTTTATAACATGAGAAAAAAATGAGTACTGTTCCTTTAGAGAACTTACTGAAGGTGGGAGATCATTCTTCTCTGTGATTGGTTAAATCTGCCCGTCACTCAACCAGCGCATGACAAAAGTTGACCAATAGTCAGTGTAAACTAAATGTCAATAAACCATTCACGGAATAACAATCTAGAAAAGATTATTAGCCTTTGGTGTGGTGAGTGTTGTGTATTGAACTGATAAAACTGTTTTTTTTCCCTACCAGGCAAGAATCTGTACACCAACGAGTATGTTGCCATTAAACTGGTGAGTTATTATCTCCTTTTTTTATGACATTTGCAGTACCTGGTATAGCAAGGGGCATTTCTTTCTTAATAAACAATGTATTTTAAAGATAACACAAGAAGACAGGTGAATTGTACATGTTCACAAAATTTAAAAATGCATTATCCACACTGACAAAATAGCTAGCCAGCACAATCTGAGATCACTTTTTTAATACAGAAAATGTGTCCTAAATGAATGAGTTCAGTTGTGTTTTACTGTTGTCTTGTTTGTTGTCACTTTTTAGGAGCCAGTGAAGTCAAGGGCCCCACAGCTGCATCTAGAATACCGCTTCTATAAAACGCTGGGAACCACAGGTGCGACTCACTAACCCTGAATCGTGGTATAAACCGGGGCATAATGAAGTGAAGTGGTAGAGCCTAATGTGAGTCAATATATGGGTTGTTTTGTTATTGGTGAGAGGTTTGGCAGCCAGTGTTGGTTAGTATTTGTGTTGATTCTGAAGGGGGAGTTAAAGACTGTACTTCCTGTTTAGAAGGGCTGGGCTGGCTGACTGCTCCGCCCGTGAAGAGGTTTTCCTTGTGTATAGTAAAGTGGCTTTTGAAACATCAATAATTAAAAAAAACTTAACAAAAGCCACTTTTTAAGGAAATGCCTCTAAGCTTCATTCACCTAATCACATTGCATTACAAAGAATAGATATTACTCACACACAAGGCTAGATCACAAAATGCATCGATTTTGTGACTGAAGAAGGAGGTGTGCGTTTGAAACGGTGGGAAGGATTTGTCACTCAAAGCTATTGCGCATGATGTAGCTGGTTCTCTGATCTGTGCTTGTCTGTCTGGGTGAAGGTTTCATTTGAAGCGCCTGTTCAACAGCCAACAACATTTGAGTGTTGCATATGTGATGTCTCAAGTCCCAAGACCTGAGCTAGAATTGTGTTGGGTACAATTATTAATTCATTACTAGGGATGAGTGCCAAAACATGAGGCACATTTTGTACCCTGACCGATTGACCTTGGTTCAAGTTAAACTTCTCTATTGTCCTGCAAGGGTAAATTAGTACTGCAGCAGTTAGTACTCAACATATAAAAACAAACGGATGCAACACAAATAATTTAAAGATGTTAGAAAAAAAGAGGAGGGGTGTCCAAAAGAATGTGCATAAATGCTACAATTAGGTACAGTGCAAATATGCCATACAATAACTTTTAGTAAAAGCTATTGGACCTATTCAGCACACTTTAATGGCAGGCTCTCCTACAGACGTCACCCAAGCTTCACAAATGTTTTCTTGGTACATAAAATGTGTGAATCGCTAAGTTTATTGAGCTGTCAGGCATGGCTAAAGCTAGAGTAAACCCAAAACTACTCCAATTTATCATCAAGTTTTTCAGCATTTTTCACTTCTCTGTGCCTATACACCACATTTTAACATTTCTATGTGTAATACATTAGGTTTGGCTAATGTTGGAGGCACTATAGAAGGTCAAGTCTAGTGCCCCCTGAGGGCTGCTTCAGACCCCTCAAACGGGTACAGTTCACCTAAGATGAACACATTCTGACTTTATTCATTTACTCCCTAGCGAACCCATGGAAACAAGGCAGCTATGACACCAAAGCCTTGTTTCCAGGTGGCACATCATGAACAGTCAATGGATCAATACGCTTAGGCACTAGCAGTGTCTGCACTAATGTCACCAAGTCAAACCTTTGCATGAAACTAACCTAGATGAAACTCGAACTAATAGAACATGCAAACTCCTCACAAACCCCTTTTCCATAGGGCTGGTTCTGGGCTGGTTCAAAGCCAGCTTTATTTTTCACCAGATAAGAGATAATAATTGTTGCCATAACAATGTATTATTTACTAGCCAGCAGTTAGATTTCGTTTTTTGTTTTTTTTTCCTTACTGTCCCCCACTAGCCTGATCTCGTCAGATCTCAGCAGCTAAGCAGGGCTGGGCCTGGTTAGTGCTTGGATGGGAGACCACTGGAAAAATCAGATGCCACAGTGGGGCAGCAAAGGAAAAAAACTGTTGTTGTGTCCTTAGGCAAGACACTTCACCAACATTGCCTACTATGAATGTGGTGTGTGCGTGATGGTGGTATTGGCAGCCTCAATTCTGTCAGTCTGCTCCGGGGCAGCTAATGCGTTATTATTATTATTATTAGTAGTAGTAGTAGGTAGTATTCTACCAGAGCTGGTTCTAATTTCTGGTGCCAAATCAGTACCAAGACTCAGCCATTTTTGAGTGGGAGATGGCAGAAGTCTGGGAGTACAAACAGGAAACTTCTTGCTGTAATAGAGGATGGTGGACCCACTCAGGCCTGTGCTAAAAGCAGTCCTTAGTTTTAAATGCATGTTCATGTGTTTGTAATCAAATGCATGCACCTCCTCAAAGCAGATGATAAATAACCTCCTCAGCCTTAGTCACAGTTTGGCAGGGAAATCAAATGAGTGGTGCGTGTTCTTTGATCTACCTTCAGAGCTGTGTGGCCAGACACAGGTTTAATGACCATTGTTTTCACAGAGCAGCGGTTGGAAAAGGCCAACTGTGCGGAAACTCATTAAATATTTAGAGTGCGGGTCTGCCCCTCCTTATAGCACTAACCTGCCCGCGTCCTCTCCTCCAGATGGGATAATGTGACCTCCTTTTCTTCCCCTCTTCGCTCTGTGCCAGTGCGGTTGTCATAGTGTCGCTGTACTGGCTGGTATTGAATGAATGTGGTCGCACTCAGAGGCCTAATCAGGTGCTCTTATCAGCGCGGAGCCAGCTGTCACAAGACGTTAGGAGAAATGAAGCGTTACCGTGGAAATATTCAGGCCAAATTCCTGTCATTTCAGTCACAGCAGTTTATACCAGACAGACAGTGGGTTCTGAAGTGCCACAGAGCCAAGGACAAAGGCGTACAGAGGATGAGGAGATTTCATTGCAGGAGGGTGGACACTATTGAGCTGTTAAAGGTATTTCCAGCAAGGCCTGATGATGAAACCTGACACCAGCACTGAAATCACTGCGCACACCAGTGAACAACCACCTCTGGCTCCTGGCTCCTACTGTGGAGAATATAGGTCTGCAGCTATAGGCCACTGATTAGTAGACCATTTGTCAGCAATTTTATTATAGATTGAGGAGTTCTTAACTGAGCAAATGTGCAAATATTCAGAGTAGAGGTGGAAGAGATATTGAAAAATTTAGTTAAGACAATTAAAAATTACCTTAAAGAGACAGAAGCGTCTCAAACAAGTGTGTAAAGTGATATTTAATAATGCCTGAGCATTGTTATCGGAATAATGCAAAAAAGATATCAAGATATTTTTGTAAATATCGCTACTGATATGGGTTTTTTCATGGGAGATGCCGATATCGCTTGGCTGGAACACAGAAAAAACTGGCTGATAAAGTCATTACTTTTGGGCTGATATGTGGGGCCAATTTTGATTATTTTCCCGAAATCATAATTTAAATACACTGCAAAGTCATCCACAAAGCTGTTTTACTACAAATTGGTTAATAAAGATTTGCAAAAGCTTTTTACATATTCTTTAGCTAGCTGGTTAGTTAAAGGCTAAAAAGTGTATAAATATCAATATATGTCAGTCTGTCTCTATATAATGTAGTCATATATTATAGTCCAGATAATGATTGTCAATTGTTAAATTCAATAGTCAGTTCTTGAAGCAGAACCTGTATTCTGTTCTGAAATTCCATGTTGAATTTGTTATTGTAATGTAATCAGTGTAGAGTTTTAGGAATGAACAAATCATTTAAACTTGAATATCAGGTTGCGACGTAATAATAAAAAGGGGTCAAGTGTTCATACTTTGTGAATGCAATCTTTTTGTAGGGCCACTATAAAAAGCCAAACCCTGCCAGTGTTCATTAAAGTATATTACGCTGTTTTCTGATCTACACACAATCTACACAAATCTTGCATATTTAGGCTGAGTTCTTTACTCAATCTGAAAACACTCTGCCCACCTTGTAATGTGGTAATACAGGAGACTTGTTTTTATGCTCCATATATCTTTACTAGAACCATTTGGATAATTTCAGCCCTGGAATTGCTTGAACTTGAAAACTGCAGTTTCGTGACATCACACGGTGGAACAGAGCATTTTGAGCATGTTTGTGATGAGGTAACAACATGGCTCAAAGGTCACAAGAAACTTAATAATAATAATGTAATAATGTACCTTCAGAGCACACTAAATTGTCTTTGGACCCCATAGGAGGTCTGTTTATTGTTGATAATATTATTATGATGATGATGATGATGATGATGATGATGATGATGATGATGATGATGATGATGATGATGATGATGATGATGATGATGATGATGATGATGATATTTACCCCAAATAGCCAATGATGGTGGCACTTGCTGCTATTTAAATCATATTAGTTCCTAAATGTTTTTTTTTCATACTATGTTTTCATGAGTATCTTTCCAAACTATTAAAGTAAAAACCAAAAGCTGAGGGGAGTGACCCTAGTCTTTGGCAAAATTAGACTGTTGTTTCTTTAAGATGGAGTAGATTACACAAGAGGCCCGGGCTTGCATATGGACTCACTGAGCTCCATTACATTTGTGTGTTAATGTTTACCCAACAGCCCCCTCAGATCTGTCCTCAGAATCCTTGGACTTCCCCTCCTCCACCCCACTCACACGGTTCACCTTGAACCTAAATTAGAAACATCATTAATCGTGGGGGTGGGCGATATGGCTACATGAATCATATCACACAATGTCTTTTAAAGCCTGGATTACAATTTTTTACACTTTGATCATTATTTGATCTCCGTAGATATAGCCTCCTTCCTCCTCTCCTTGCTGTTTTTATGTACATAAACCACCACTGGACTCGTTCAAAACACATCTGCAGTCAGATTGTGTTTATGATGAACACCCTATTAGCAAAGTAGTCTTGTTGCCTAATGACTTTATTTATTTATTCATTCCCACTGCTGACATCAGCGGATACGCCATTGTCTAAATACAGCAGTTGAAATGCAGGTGTAGTTTTGAAAGTGTGTTTGCCAAATAGACACATAATTTATATTTGAAGAATTATAATTCTAATAATTCAATGATTACTCGAATTCGATGATGTATTTCTTTGTTTTTCTGCATAAATAAAAAAAAAAAAAGATTTTGCAGGAACTCCCCCTGCAGGTGTAGTCTTGTGAGTGCAATTTGGGTCAGATACATAAAGATCCGATAATTTTGAGAGCTTTTTTATTTTTTATTTATTTATTTATTTTGCCGTTTTTAACACCATAATATGGGATTTTAACTCAACTAACAAGAGCAGCATGTGCAGTTCAAAGGAGAGAAGTTGGTGACTTGGATTGTGTGAAATGAGCTGTTTGTTTTTTTTCCCTGTATCCATGGAGACCATGCAAGAAGAGATAGCTATGGACCTCAGGAGATAGCTATGGACCTCTGATGCTACAGACTTTTTACACCAAATGTAATGAAAGATTTTCTGTAGGAAATACAGAGGGCATAGCCTATATCTCATAACCAACCGAAACAACCAAGTGGAGTGAGTGGAGAGCCACTGATTTTTGCTGCGGCCTCGACTGACACGTTTTTTTGTTTTTTAGTGTTTGATTCTTCATCATGTCCACGGCCAAAGCTGGTCTACAGAACTACTGCTACTAAAGCTCAGCTTCTGCCCACAGCAGTTATACTGTTAAGTCAGAGACTCTGACTGGACTCTATATTACTTCTACTACATCAACTGTTGCACTGAATTGTGGCTGTGTGACACACAGCTTCATTTTTTGATGTAAACATAAAAATAACAAACTAATGTCATCTAATCTATGTAATATTTGTATTTTGTGTTTACAGCGGAGGGCGTGCCTCAGGTGTACTACTTTGGCCCATGTGGTAAGTACAATGCCATGGTGTTGGAGCTGCTGGGCCCCAGTCTGGAGGACCTGTTTGACCTCTGTGACCGGACCTTCTCACTCAAGACGGTCCTGATGATAGCCATTCAGCTGGTGAGTAGAGTCTCTAGTCTGGATTTGAATGTATCTGTAGCTCTGTCAGTGTGCTGTCTGCTTCTGTCTGACGAGGACAGACAGGCTGTGTTGGAACCTTCAGAGAACAGTAAATCTTCACCTGTAGGACACATGGTTTAAACCATATTTGTTATTGTTCCATACTCAATGTCCTATTTCTTTATTTACAATATGAATTTGTTGAATACAAATCAATACTAAAACTAGTATCAAAAAACATTTGAACAGGTATCAGTACTAAAAAGATCACATTCACAGGTCAGAAATGAAGCTTTCCTGAATAGTTTTAGAATGATCTTGAGCTGTATCTGAACAAGTATAAGAGCACATAGACTAGTATACACCCATGGAGCACTATGGAACCTACCTGGACCACTGAGGGATTACACAGATATAAGGCCACATGGGAATATTAAAGAAAGTATTATGATTTAAAGTTGAAAATCACAATCTATTGTCTAAATAAAGACCATGGTATGGGAATCTATACTGAGTGTATTCTTTAGTATAGAAATTGAATTTGACATTTTATTATCATGATGACACTATTGGACTCCACATTGTAACGCAGACTTACTTTTCCTTGTTGTGTTGTCTTCTTGCAGCTTTCTCGAATGGAGTATGTGCACTCTAAGAATCTCATTTACCGAGATGTAAAACCAGAAAACTTTCTGATTGGAAGACAAGGGAACAAAAAGGAACACATCATTCACATCATTGACTTTGGCCTTGCCAAAGAATACATCGACCCAGAGACCAAAAAACACATTCCATATAGAGAGCATAAGAGTCTGACCGGCACTGCCCGATACATGTCTATCAATACACACCTGGGGAAAGGTACGCCACAACATGTGTGGACTTTGTGTTTCTGTTTAGGCTTGTTATGATAAATACTATATTGACTTCTCGTTCAATATATGTTTGATGGAACAATAATTTTGGGGGGGTCACTGTTTATTGTTGGTACTTTTTCTTTGTTGCGTTGAATAAATGACTTCTGTGACTCATAGATACAAAATAACTAGTTTTTATTCTGCTCTTTATTTATTGCAGTTTGTGTTTTTAACCATATCATACATTTAGAATACTTTTTGGGGATAATTCTGTCTTTTATTGTTATTGTGTCAGTGGCATGATTTAGTTTCAGTATTATTGTTTATTATATATTTTCTTCAAAAAATATATCGGTCTTCAAAATGTGTTATTGTGACAGGCCTGTCTCTAATTTACGTTGTAGAGCAAAGTCGGCGTGACGACCTGGAGGCTTTGGGACACATGTTCATGTACTTCCTCCGAGGGAGTCTGCCCTGGCAGGGACTCAAGGTGTGTTACTATCACTATGGACTCTCATTTTTAAATGGAAGTCCTTAGTCTCCTTTAAACCTTCTTGTGCTATTAATCTCATTGTAATCCAGATCAAGATTCAGTTATTTCTAATAAGCAGTGATCAGTTTTGGTGTTTTTAATGGAGAGGTCCTCAGCCAATCCGCTGTCAGTAAAAGCTCTGGGTTTAATTAACAGGACAGGTAATTTTATTTTATGTAAATGAAATTACATAGAAAATCATTAATGCATATATGGAAAAAAAACCCAAAAAAAACATTGAATCTTTTCTCATATGACCCAAGCCCTGCTTCTTGGTGTAGTTTGAAATTAGAAAGGCCACTAGTATCATGGTGCTGTCTTTTCATAAATTATTACCAGCCTACACAGACTACATTAGTAGGATAGATGATACATTCTGATGTGTAACAAATATGTGTTTTATTTTTACTGACATGATCTCCTTTTATCATCTGTTCTTTAGGCTGACACACTGAAAGAACGATACCAAAAGATCGGAGACACAAAACGAAACACTCCCATTGAAGTGCTGTGTGAAAACTTCCCAGGTATGTCAGAGTTAGGTCATCAATAAAACGTACTCACTGCATTGTCTTAACCTATTTTTATATGTTGTGTTTCCTCAGAGGAGATGGCCACGTATCTGCGGTATGTGCGGAGGCTGGACTTCTTTGAGAAGCCGGACTATGAGTATCTGAGGACGCTCTTCACTGAGCTGTTTGAGAGGAAAGGATACACATTTGACTACACCTATGACTGGGTTGGACGCCAGATCGTAAGTCACCTCACTCAGCACGAGGACAGGGGCTAACTAGGGCCAAACTAAAGTTATTTAAAATCAAGATTATATTAAGATAAAATAGATTATTTTCCCCTCTCGGAAAAGTGCAGAAAGTATTAAAAATGTGACTGCTAAAAGTAGAAAAATATGTTTATGTAATGATCATGTAGACAATTAAAATATAAACTGGTAAAAACAGTGGAAATGTATGTCTAAAGTTGCATTTTCTAAATTTTCTGGTGGAAGGTCCACATCTTAATTGTCTTTGTGGAGTTGTTACTGTACAACTGTACACTGATGTGTATTTGTCTAACGATGGAGGGTGTGGCCTGAGATCAACACCCTATATCAAGGAGTGCAGAATTATTTTCCTCAGGCAAAATGGGCCAAAAAAGAGATTTAACTGACTCTGAAAAGTGAAAAATTGTAACAAGTCTTTCAGAGGGATGCAGCACTCTTGAAATTGCAAAGATATTGTGGCGTGATCACAGAACCATCAAATGTTTTGTTACAAATGGTCAACAGTGTCGCAAGATACGTGTTGAGAAAAAAAGACGCAAATTAACTGCAAGAGATTTGAGAAGAATCAAACATGAAGCTACCAGGACCCATTTTCCTCTAACACTGTCATATTCCAGAACTGCAACCTACCTGAAGTGCCCAGAAGTACAAGGTGTTCAGAGCTCAGAGACGTGGCCAAGGTGAGGAAGGCTGAAACCCGACCACCACTGAACAAGAACAAGATTTTTCAAAGTTTTTGATGGACTGATGAGATGAGAGTGACTCTCGAGGGACCAGATAGATGGGCCCGTGACTGGATCAGTAATGGGCACAGACCTCCACTTCGACTCAGACACCAGCAAGGTGGAGGTGGGGTACTGGTATGGGCTGGTATTATTAAAGATGAGCTTATTGGACCTTTTTGGGTTGAAGATGGATTCAAAATGAACTCCAAAACCTGCTGCCAGTTTTTAGAAGACACTTTCTTCAAGCAGTGCTACAGGGAAAAAGTCTGCATCTTTCAAGAGGACCATGGTTTTTATGCAGGACAATGCTCCATCTCATGCATCCAGGTACTCCACTGCGCTGGCTAGCCAGTACTAGCCTTAAAGGTGAAAAAATAATGATATGGGCCCCTTCCTCACCTGACCTAAACCCTATTGAGAACTTGCGGGCCCTTCTTTAACGGGAGATTTACGGTGAAGGAAAACAGTAAACCTCTCTGAACAGTGTCTGGGAGGCTGTGGTCACTGATTTTTATTTTTTTTATTTTTTTTTTTTAATGTCAAAAATGTTTAATTGTAAATTTTGAGTGAGAATGGAAAATGTTAATTTTTCATTTAGTTGCGTAATAATTCTGCACATTAATAGTTGCCCAATAAATTTTCAGGTTTGAGGTTTATAAACATTTTGGATTGACCGAGAGCACTCTAGTTGTTCAATTCTAAAATTAATCTTCATAAATACAGTTTGCCTAATAATTATGCACGCAGTGTAGTTGGGTGTTGTTTGTCTCTAGATTAAACACTTCTTTCTCATATTGCCCTCTCCAGTAACCGTCATTTTCTGGCAAGAAGGGCAGCCAACATAAAAATCTGCCTTATCCTGCAATTCACCGTGGCAGCATCAAACAAAATGACTAATAAACATCTTGTGTTGAAATTGTATTCATCAAATGAGTACAAAAAAGTTCTCATCCAAACATCTCTCTGCAAATAGTCCGGCATATTTGTAGTGGCAGTGTACAGTCCTAGTCCTAATCCCTCACACACTCCTGTGCTGTTGTGTTCCAGCCCACTCCGGTTGGCTCTGTCCACATCGACTCCGGAGCGTCGGCCATCACGCGAGAGAGCCATGCCCACAGAGACAGACCCTCCCAGCACCAGCCTGTCCGCAATCAGGTATACAAACAAATCAACTATGAAACAACTGCAAGTAACCTGTCAGAATGTATTAAAAGGTTCAAATAAAAATAAAAAAGAAACGGCTGCAACAGGTGGACATTGGTTGAGTTCTCAGCCCTTATGTGTGGTTTAGAGACACTTGCACAGACATAGACAGGAGGATTGGATTTGGAATATTATATTATTATAAAATTTTAAGATTTTGAGAAAAATTGCAGATGCCAGATTGAGATTATTTAAAGTGGGACTAAATTTCACCCATCCTGACGCCTGATCAGTTTAGATCTTCCATGGAGCCATTCAGGGTCAGTGTATGCCGTGAAAATCCAAAGAATGGGCTTTCATTATTTATTTACAATGGCAAATCAAGAAACAATCACATTAGGCTTTGTGCAAATGTCTGGACCAACCAGTGTAGGGCAAATGTGTGATGTCACAAATGGTAGAGTGGTAGAGATTAAACATAGCTGGCAGTAAACACTCACTGACTGCGGTTTCCCACTGCACCATTTTTTTTTTGTCTTATAAGATTGTTGGATGTCACTCGAAGACCCATGACCCACATTTTTTTAACTTCGACTCAAATTTTCCCCATGATCAGAATCTTTTTTTGCAGACAGCCAAAATCGTGCAGTGGTTTTAGTTAATTTAGTTGGTACAAAATTACAAAAAATTGACCAGGAAAGGTTGGTAATGCTTGCTAGTAGTAAAAAAAAAAAAAGCTCATTTAGTGTTTTAGTGTTTTGTCCCACTTTAAATATAGAGGACAGGATACATAGGACAGGATACTTGGAAGAGAAATGAACAGGAGATCTACAGATACAGTGACAAAGATAGGTATGGCAAAGGATTACTGAAAGGAGAACTCACTCACCAGATTGTACATAATCTCTTGTCAACTACAACAGTAATTCATAGTTTTACTCTGAAGTCTTCAACAAAATGTTCCACTATCCCAAAATGAAACAGTATTTTTCATAATCTCTGATCATAGACAATAAATGAGACGGACGGAAATGTTTTTTTTTTTTTAAAGCTCCCTATGCCATTTCATTTCTGATGGAATGTGTGAGTGAATGAGCACAAATCTGCGCTTACATGTACGGGGGCTTCATGCTTGGTTCAGTAATGACTCTTCTGGCTTAAGCCTTGATTTTAATTTTACTTTTTTGATTTGACTTTTTTGTTCTTAATTTCTCATGCTGCTTTGCATGGTCCATGACACTGCACTCCCGACTCTCCATCTTTTCGTAACCACTCTCTAATCACTCCTCCTCGCTACTCCTGCTCCTCTCTCCTCCTCTCTCCCTCCTCCTCCTGCTCCTCCCTCTTTTTGTGCCTCACTCCCTTCTTCTGGTCCTCACTCCTTTCTTCTGCTCCTCCCCCCTCCTCTTGCTCCTCACTCCCTCCTAATGCTCCTTGCTCTCTCCCTCCTCCTCTTCCTCCTCTTCTTCCTTTTCCATCCTCCTCCTCTTCCTCACTCTCTCCTTTTACTCCTCACTCACTCCCCCTCCTCCTCCTTCCTCTGCCTCCTCCTTCTTCTTCCTCCTCACTCCCTCCTGCTCCTCTCTGCTTTATCTTCCTGCTCACTTCCTCCTCCTCACTCCTTCCTCCTGCTCCTCCCTCCCTCCCCCTCCTCCTTCCTCTTCCTCCTCACTCCCTCCTCCTCCTCACGCCCTCCTGACCGCGAGCAGACGGCGTCCTCTGAGCGGCGAGGGGCTTGGGAGGTGCAGCCATCGCGACAGGCCAACTCCTCGTACCTCAGCTCCCACCTAGCAGCAGACAGGCACGGGGGCTCAGTGCAGGTACCCACCCTCCCCTCCTCTCTCCGCCCGGGGCACAGGGTCAGATCTGTCTGAGTGTGGCGCACCAAAGCAGCAAGGGCTTGAACTATGGATCTTCAGTGTTTACGCACATGCTTTCAGAAATAAATTACCCATTCATTAAAGATAATTGTATTATATATATATATTTTTCCCGTTTTTTCTAGCTTTCTACCATGCTATAACATTGTTCCCCCACATGCCTGAGGAGATTTTAAATGTCATCTATGCATCTTTCAGTAATTTAGCGATCTCTCCCAGGCACTTTCCTCCTTATGGTTAGCTGTAAGAGTCTGTCCGAAGCTCAGCCCACACAAGCCTTCGTCATCCATGTCCCCCCACTGCAAACCTGATGTGATATGTAGTAGCTTTCATATAAAAGGTCACTATAAAAACAGGATGATCTAAATGTTAAGTTAATACCCCATAAAAGTAAAATACTCCCTCTTTAATCAACTTTTTAAACATAAATCACAGACTTTTTATTTTTCTTATTTGGAGACTTGATTTAAGTCTCAAAAGGAAAAAACAAAACAAAAACATCTCTGTGGTTTATTGTTATCTATTGTTTTCAAATCAGCATAACCAGTTTAACAGAATTCTTACTCAAATTTGTTGTTTTGTTGTATTTAAAACATGGGGAAGACCAGATACGACATTTTGGACCTGCTTGTTTTCCCAAATAACAGCTTGAAGTTGGACATAATGGAGCTTGAAAGTCTCGCCCACTTCGAAGCTCACAGAGGTTCTGGAACAAATTTCCTATTTATTTTCCTTTTGAAATTTTGAAAAAAGGCCTCAGTTGTGTCTTTAAACTCTATCTAGCTATGTCATCTGTCCTTAGCAACTAATGTGTTTGCTCAATTTTAAGTTTTCATTTTTTATTTTGGGCTGAAAACAAACTTGGTGCTTTAAAAAGTTTCAGAAAGAGGGGACTTTTGTCAAAAACAAAACCGAAACTTATTAAACGTGTAAATAGGTTGTTTTTGGTGAATGTAACATTTTCAAAACAATAAAAGGTGATCTAAATGTTATGTCTTAGCAATTAATACCCCATAGAAGTGTAATACCTCCTTTTTAATGAAAATTGTTCAGCTTGTCGCCATTAGTTACCACATAGCAATTTTTTTCTGAAAGTCTATGGGCAAAATTAATGGGAAATTTACTTCACTTTTGAACTCCATTCACAAAACTCTACCACACTGACCAACCTTCTGCACAGCTCACATGCCCCCTGCTGGAACCCCCAGGACAGATCTGCCCATGCCCCCCGCCCTCCCTCCCTCTGAGCCTGGCCAGTGTAGTGCTGCTCACATGTGCATGTCACCTGGTGCCCGCTCCAGAGGGTACAGTGTGGCTGGGCTTGTACCTTCAGGATCAGAGCACACCTTTTGGCATGGCACAGAGACCTGGTGAACTGCATGCTTTTGTGAGGGGCAGTCTGTGTACTCTGCTTTCATGACAGGCCATCTAAGCTACATGAAATCGAGAAGGCTTTGTTTGCATGGGTGCACAAGAATTCATATTAATTTACGTATTTTTAACTAACTGTTATTTGTTTATTTGTACCGGGAAGACTTCACACCATTCTATAGGCTAAAACAAATTAATACAGATGGGGGGCAGTTGCAATGAAAATATTTTTGTTGTAATATAGTGAGTTCTTGAGTCTAATCCGTAATAGAAAATATCAGGTCAAACATTTGTACATTTACTTTATGGCTATTTCATGGCGAAGTACAATGTAATCAACTGGGAAAAAAAGTGGCACTTGCTCTTCATCTGGTACTATGACATCAGTATAAGAATCTGAAATCTACTAATACTTTATCTAAGAGGTTCACATTTGTATATTGGGTATGAGCCAGTTTCAGCATTTTTGTCAGCAAATTATCAAAGATGTGGCTGTTGAAATTCCACGTTTCACAACTTTATAAAACGCAGATAAACCATTAAATATATTAAAAACCTGCATAATGCTTGATGTACCCATGGCCACAAAGTCATCTATCTGTAATGTATCTGTGACTTTTGTACTTGTTGATGTTCTTTTGTTTATTTATTTATGTTTTACTTTTTACATGTCTGCATTTTAATTAATGCACATAATTAATAGGCATAAGATAGAGAAAATTGTACTCAAATAAGTGTAAAGTTACTTCAAAGGTACAAAGTAGTGGTGCAACAAATTACCCAAGTTAGAGTAAAAAGTATTTGGGAAAAGTACTAGTCAAGTAAGAGTAACTTTAATTTAAATTTAATGTAATTGGAAGAACTTCAAATAAAACTTTTAAATGATGCACAAAATCTGGTATTTTCAAAGGACAGACACAAAAATTAGACAAATGAAATCATTTCTGAAGGAGCACACAAACGTTCAAATCATTTCATATTGATCTTACTCACAGTGGGAAGAGGAACCACAACTTTAACTCAAGAGTACCATTACTTCAATAAAAATATTATTGAAGAATAGTAAAAATATGCTGCTAGAAAAGTACTCTGAAAAGTACAACAATAAGATCTTATTTATTTCACAGACCGGCCTACGTAAATGTAACCCATTTTATTGTCAAGCGTCTGAGTATCAACATTTGTATATGATTTCATGAAGTATATTGTTTTTGACTCAAATCCTAAAGCTTGTTTTCACTCCAGGTGGTGAGTTCAACCAACGGGGAGCTGAATGCGGACGACCCGGCCCACTCGAACGCACCAATCACAGCGCAGACAGAGGTGGAAGTGGTGGACGAGGCCAAGTACGTTTCCTTTGCTCTGCTGTCCCTTTAACTGCGTGCACACCACTGAATACACCTCCGGCACACATCAGCGCTTTTATCCCATTCTTTTAATACCACATATAGAGAAATGAAAATGCAACAATAATCATTGCTTTCAATATTAATTTCTTGGGATGCACCAATTCAGTTACCAATATCGATAATCTTAATCTCCAGATACCAGATAAAAAATGGAGTTAGGTACTGGTGAGTTACATTTTTTTAAGAAGCTGTAGTCTCAAAAAGCACCACTACAGTGACAATTTGTCATGAGAATGTATTTATTTTATTTATTTATAAAGAATGTCAAAATCTCGTCTTGTCTCGTTCTTGTAGTTCGAGTCTCGTGTCTCGTCTCGTATTGTGGAAATTGTATCTTGTCCCATCCCTACTGAAGAGCTTTATGAATAAACTTTCCATTACGAGATGTTCCAGTCACAAGATCAGACTGTAAATAGTTTGGATAATAAATAATAATACATCCAATTAAAGGCCCAATCATAAACCAATATCCAGACAGGCTAATTTTTCAGTATAAGTACCAATATTCAATACCTGTATTCGGTATGTGTGTGCATCCTTATTAATTTACTGAACATAAAAATTACACTTTTATTCTTTTCAGTGTAATCATTTCTTCTGCTCCAAACCACGTTTTACTGACATGTTTTACTGATCTACATTTTACCTACTTCCTCTGTCAAAATTAAGTCATAAAGAATGCAAAGAATCATATCACAATGCCTATGTAGTTTCCTCATCATAAATATACCTGGAGTTTTGTTTTGGAACATTTCAGCCCTGGAATTGCCAATCTCTACTGAACTAAAGGTAAAAGCTGGCTGTTAACTTGAAAACTACCACTTGATTACCTCACAGGGTGAAACAGAGCATTTTCAGCTTTGGAGATGTAGACAGACTAATAAAGGGTTACTCAAAAATGTGTGAATGAAACAAAACACAACTCTGGGTATGTTTTTGAGGAGGTGACAACATTATAACATGACAGTCGTCTGTTTAAAGCACATCCACATAAACAGGAATCGGTGCATACATGACCAAAAGTGTCTAAAATGGCTCTTGTGTACATTCTCTGCTGTGGCCTCTGCTGTCATCCTGCTCCTGTCTCATTGTGTGCTTTTGATACCTGCTGCCGCCTGCCTTCGTGCCTCTCTATTCTCTGCTTATCTAACATGCGTCTTACTAACCTCTGCTGTGGACTTCTAACATATGAAGGGCCCATATTACACTATTTCCTGATCTATGTTCTAATGTTGTTTCCTCATCACAAACAAGCCTGGAGTTGTGTTGTGTTTCATTCACACATGTTTAACACACAAATGCTGCATATTTAGGCTTAGAGTTCTTCTCTGAAATGAAAAACACTCTGTTCCACCTTGTGATGTCATGTAGCAATACAGGAAGTGCTCCACTGTGTTTTTAAACTCCATACACCTTGAATACAATCATTTGGACCATTTCAGCCGTGGAATTCCCAATATCGACTGAACAAAAGGTAACTTGAAAACGACTGCTTCATGACATCACAAGGTAGAACGGAGCATTTTGAGCTTTGGGAATGTAGACTACTAAACACTGATTACTCAAACATGTGTGAATGTAACAAAACACAACTGCAGGTATGTTTTTAAGGAGGTAACAACATTCTAATATGTGTAGAATCCCTCAGTCGTCCAGGTAGAATCCATAGCAAAAGGAGAAATTTAATTTGTCAACTGGACAGACAAACACCCATCATGGCCCTGAATGGATATGCTAAGTACTCCCCCACTCCCACTCCATATTGAATAGACTCACATGACTAACAGAAACTGTAAACAACTCCATATTGAATAGACTCACCTGACCAACTGAAACTGTATTTAAATATGTGTTGTCTCAGAGTAATTTTCATTGTAATTAAGCTCCTCCCTTCAAGCAGATATAAAGCAGTGTCCACCAGCATCTGACCAGAACTGAAGAAGCAGCTTGGATGAGCTGCGAAACGGATTCGACCAAATAAACTCTGTCCAGTTGACAAATTAAATTTCTCCTTTTGCTAAACATTCTAATATTTACCCTGTATGGGTAAGTGGAAGCAACATGTGGACATATGGAAAAAACAAAACATATCACACATTACCTGATTTTTTTACAGTCTTAAAAAAATCATGTCATGACTTTAAGAGAGTTTTCACGTCACAGTAATGGTAAGAACAGCTATCATACTAATAGCGAACAAGCAGTATTTCCTCGTTTGCAAATGACAAAACGCTTTATAATTATGTTAGCTGAACCTTTCCTGAATGTCTTTAGAACGATCTGGAGCTGTATGAGAACAAGTATAAGAGCACATAGACTAGTATACACCCATGGACCACTATGGAACCTACAGGACCACTGAGGGATTACACAGATATAAGGACACATGGGAATATAAAGAAAGTACTGCGATTTAATGTTGAAAATCACATTCTGTTGTCTAAATAGTGTTTTTATTATCATCATGGTATCGGAATCGGTATTGAGTCTATTCCTTAGTATTGAAATCAAGTTTGAAATTTTTGCATCGTGACAACACTATACCTTTTTTACTTTATTTGTTTGACTCATTATTGTGAAATGTGTCATCGTGTGCTTTAACTGATGCCCAAATAAATAATTTTGACATATACTAATATTGCATGGGGAAAAAAAAACACTTTAGAGGAGAAATATAACCTCAAAAACATGGCCGCTGTTGTTTTACTGATCTCGATTTGTGTCTCCTGAAGACAACACTTGATTCATTCAGTGTCTGCGATGACTGCACAGTGTGTGGTGTCAAGAACCAAGCTCTATATTTAACAGCAGCATTTTCAGTCATGAATTCTGTCAATTGTCAGAATAGACGATGTTGTAATGGCAGGAGTTAGTGGTACAATTTGGTTTGATAGGCATTTTTAATTTAGTTTTATGATACCTTGCTTTTTCAGCTCAGCATGTAGGTGAAGCTTTGTCATGCAGCGGTCAGTCCAGCAATTTGGAGTTGTGGAGCGGGCGATATTGACAGGGATGTATGTCTTGATGTCTTTTTTTGGATCTTGATAGCAATAGTCAGGCAATATTTGAAGAATCTGTTAAGAATGTGCTAACATGTGCCTGTAAATGTTGGTTGGTCATGTATAGATTTATAGATTACACCCTATTTGGTTTTAGGTCAGTGTGTTCACCTTATGTGTTACACTGCTTTTTTCTTTGACTCATTTTAACAGATATTTCCACTCACATGTAGCCCATTTTTAAAGATGAACCGCAACACGAACTTAGCCTACACTACATTGGCTGTTATTATGTATTTATATTTTTTTATTTAGAAAAATGGTCTAAGCCTACTCTTTTTTACAATGACATTTTAACTAAAAAAAACCTGGCTCCTCTGAGTTCCATGAAGCTACCTCGTGATCTCTCTTTGTACCTGTGTGTTCCTCTTTCTACTCCGATGACAGCCTTGTTCTTGTGTCTCTCACACGATTGTTTGATATGATGATCTGTTCATTTCTCACACGCTCTTTGATAGTTGCGCTGATAATTCATATAGTCATTTTCTGTCATTTATATAGAAACCCATGGATTGGTGTAGTTAACTAAACATGGTATACCTACATAACATATACAGAGAGACGCTTTATGTAAACCTTATTATTATGAGCCTCTGTTTTATGCAATATGAACAGTATTTTTAAAAAAAGAAACATTTTAAATATTTTTCAAAATGATTGTCAACTAGTTTTCTGCACAAAAAAAAAGTTATATCCAGTAATTTACAAATCTTCACATTACACTATATGAATATTAAACCATAGTGTTCCAACATAGTTCAGTGCTCACACTTGCTCTGGGCAGAAATAAGTATCCTTCAGAAACCCCTCCATCTCTTGTCCTATGTCCCGCCCATGTACCTCCCACGTCCCACCTGTGTCCCCTGGCTGTGTGTGCATGTGTGCGGTGGCATGTGTTGTCCGATCCTAGTCCCGCTGTATTAATCTGTCTCTTCTCTTCACTCTCCTCTTGTGCCTCTGTAGCTGCGTGAAAATGCTCAACCTGTGGTGAGTCCCACTGTCAGTCCACCTCAGACTCACAGGACAGGGAGTGGACCAAGCCAGGCAGGGGCTAGGGCACTTCACTGAGGGGACAAACTTAGGCAGGGGCTAGGGCACTTCACCATGGGGGCATGGAGTGGATGAAGCTAGGCAGGGACAAACCTTGGGCTAGAACAGTTCCCCACCTCCCAATAAAAACAAGTGGTGCACCTAAGACACTTGATAGAAGAGACAAACAAGATGAACAAGACAAGTTCTCAGAAAGAACAGAGAGTGGACAAACCTAAACAATGCACAGAGGGACAACTATGGGCTACAACACTTCTCATAGAGTACAAAACTAGACTCAGCTGGAGTACTTCTCTGAGGACAAGGGGCTAGCTAGAACAAGGCACTTCAGAATGGACATACCAGGGCCTAAAATCCTTTACAGAGGAACAAATGGCAGGGGCTAAGGCACTTCTAATAATTGCCTTAGGATAATTCTACTTCTTTGTGAGTCTAGACATCAGTTATTACTTTGCCTATGGGTAGTGACTATTTAGTGTCAAAAAGAAAATAACAGATGTTCTCTACACACCACTAGGTGGAGCCACAGTTTACTGTTTCTTTGCTTTAGTTATTGTGTAGCAGGAACATGATGTGTATAAATATGCTTGTAGTTTGTACCCTTGTGTCTTTTATAGATGTGCCCCCACCTAAGCCTAAACTTTTGTGTGCAGTATTTACCATATGTTTATCGTTTCTCTCTTCATTCACCCAGGTGCTGTTGTTTCTTCAAGCGAAAGAGGAAGAAGAACTCCCCTCGTCACAAATAATGGTGCGGCCGCTGCTCACAGGTTTTGTGAACCCGGACCCCACGAGGTTCCTGTGTGAGGAGGACTGAGACTGCACAGGCAGAGCTCTAATGGGACCAGCAGTCACACGCCCATGTTCAAGGCACTCATGTCTTATACCAGGAGTCCTTTCACATTTACACTGTCCTGTCCGTCAAATTTTCTGGGATTTGTTTTTTAATATTTTGAAATTTTCCCACAAAAAAATCAATACCACATCCGATTGCCTTTTTGTTTCTAAAAATATTTCCTGTGGACATTTTTGTTTTTGATTAACCGGCATTTTCTTTTTTTGCCCCCTGTTGCTTACTCACAAAGCCACAAAGGTCTGACGTAAAACTGAATGTAAACCAAATCAGAGCCACCTTTGGGACTTGGACTACCCGGACTACGCGAAGTCCAGTTGTCTCGGCTTAAGCACTCCCAGCAATTCTTCACTTTTTTAGATTTTAGCTTTGTGACAGGCAACAACCTAACAACATGGGGCTACTCCATGCTATTTATGCTATTTATCTTAATACAATTTCAATACATACACACTGAATGTATGGACAGAAACAGCATTTATGTACTCCGCATGGAAGATGGAAGGAAATTAAACGCAAGGCCAATGTTTGACGTTTTAAATGAGACCAAATCGGACTGCAGATTTGGAAGAAGTCAATCATAGCTGTATTAATATTTGATGGTATGTACTGGCTAAGCAAAGGATGTGATAGTGGAAACCCCTGTCGGGAGATCACTTACAGCTTGCTACTGTTCAATGCCTTAACCCAGAAAAAAAAACAAAAAAAAAATCCAACAAGACTGACTTTCGCAAAACTACAGAATTCACAGTGCAGTTCTGGCACCAAGAAGCCTCAAGTTGTGAAGTTCCTTTCTCCCATTGTTCAAGGTAATGTATTGCGAGATGCCAAACGAAAGCTATTTAAGATGTGACTGTGGCATCTCTGCTTAAGCGAAGTTAGCATGTGTGTACCATTTTAGCTGTTTTGTTTTCGGAGGACTGCCTTGAACCCAAACCCTTATTTTGACACGTCACCTTGCCTCCAAACATAGTGAATGACATTTATTTTTTTATTTGATGTTATAATGTGAATCGTCTTGAATGCAATTATGTGTTCCATTCCAAATAGCCATTTTTGTTTTTGTTCTGTTCCAGTGGAAAAGACTGTACTACGTTGTTGACTGAAGCTTTCCCCGTCAAAGCTAGTTCTATGTGCGTTACTTTATGTAGCTGCCTTGTATGGTCGGCCTTTATCGCGGTACAGTGGCCCTGAGCGGACAAGTCGCAGAACCAAAATTCTTGATTTAATCTCTAACAAAAACAAAAAAAAATGAATAGTGAAGTTTTTTTTTTTCTTAATTTTAATTAGCTATTTTGGTTTCATTATACTTAAAAAAATATTTTTCTATTTTTTTGCATTTTTGTTTTATTGCTTATTTGATTTTTTTTTTTTTTTTTTTTCATTTGGACATTTCTATTCTAATTTAATGTGAGATTTTTTTCACGTTTTGTTATTTTTTTTTTCTTTGCCAGTTTTATTTCCCGCCTTTGTTACATTTTATTTAGTTTTAACGTTTAGTTCGATTTGCTAAGAATTTTGAATGCCTTGAACTACTTGTCCGCATGGCTGTGATTTTATGTTTTGGAATATCATTTTTGTGCGCTGTGTTTTGCTGCCATGACTTGTCCTTGAGGGCCACCGTACATCTCTCTCATATATTTGATTTAGTGCCATTACATAAACCTGTTGCATGAACGCAGTCAGGTCCGCAGTGAATTTGAGGATTATTCCCTATTGACCCCAGCTAAACACTGTAAAACTTTGTATTCCGCATTCTTCTAAGTTATTGTGTTATTACTTGAATATAAAAATCCATCGGGGGGAACCTTTTTATTGGTTTTCTCTTATGTTTGGCATCCATAACAATCAAAGCAACTAAAAGGATCGGAGTGGGATCTCGGGAAAAGAAGGCTGTTTGAATGACAGATATTCTCGTCTCTGTGCCGAGGTGCTTTTAAGTTTGTTTGCATGGCCTTCCCAGACTAAATCAAAAAGTATTAAAGTGCAATGAGATGGATATCAAGATAAAATGGCTGCCGATGCTCCCCTGAATGCCCACAGTGCCATTCCCCAGACTAGCCCGCGCCTTTACCTGTGCCACCAACAAATTCCGCCCATTCATGATCATTGGAACTTTTTTTTTTATTTTTTTAAAGGGATAATACTGTGATTTCCCCGTGATATTTTGATGAGGGACAGATGACGTACATTTGACAGCACGTAACTTTGAGTGCACACCCAGTATTGAAGAAAATAAAAATCACAGGATTGTCATATACAGTATTGTATAGGGTTGGTCCGATATGGATTTCTGTTTTGCTTCGATACCAATATCCGATATTTGCCTTGCTGTTGCGGCCGTTAACCGAAATTTGCCAATACTAATATTACAGTTTAAAATCCATAGTACCGACAAAATTAATTACAGACAAGTTCATTTGTAAATTTGCTCAAAAAGAAAATTTGATGACATGATATATGCCTCGTATATACCACAATTTTAACTGTTCCTTCCCTCTATCATGACAGGTGAATTGATTTGTTAAATTGACCATAATGATAAAGCAGTTGTTGAACGTTTTATTAGTCAGTATTTATTCTAATTTGCTAACATTTATTGTCGTTGTTTTTTTGTTTTTTTTAATGTGTACATGCAGAATCTGTTCAACAAGCTTCCCAATTTGACGGAAAAGTGCATTTGACCGATCTCGCCAATTTTTACATGTCTCAAAACTGAGTGTGCGCAAACTACTCACTGTAGGGAATAATAATAAAATGGACTAATTGGTCATACCAGAAAGTGTTGGAGTGTTCTAGGAGGGAAAAGTGTTTGAGCTAACCTCAGTCTGACTCGCTGACTTTGACTGCAGCCTGTCCCAAAAGCTTTACATGTATACGCCATGTTTAAGAAAACAGCTAGGGGAGGGGGGAGAGGGATAGGAGGAGGTGGAGAGGAGGTGGAGGAGGAGAAGGGTAGATAGCGGGCGGATCATGGTTTTGCGCTGGTGGCTTTTCCGGCACTTTCCTCTGTTGCTGTACTGTACACCTGTCCTGTATTTACTTTGAGGAGGAGTAAAGCTCTATTACTGCAATATTGTGATTATTTGAGAATTGTAAATTGTACAGTTCACAGTTGTAGTAGTCATTCTCTTCTGTTGGGAGTCCATATAAATACTGATTTGTTATTTTTGTCCCTTTTGAGTGTGGAAAACATGTACAGCTCCAAAAGTTTATCCTTCCTTCTGAGCTATGATTAAGAGAATTCTTAAAGTGTAAATAAATATTATTGTGTTGAAATATGAATGTCACTTCAAAATGTATTTGAATGCGTTTGTCAAGGGCTTCATGACTGTGAGAGCCGCGCGTTTCTTTTACTGGTTTGGCATTTTACTTTGCAGAACGTTAAGGTCCTTTTTATTAAGATGCCTCTGTTGTTGTTTTCTCGGATCATACGTGTGTGTCACCTGTACCTTTGGATCACTTTTTATTCCCTCCACTGCTAAAGGGAAACTCCAGTTTGCACCCTTTTTTATGTCAAATAAAAGATCTCTCCACCTTGCACTGGCTTTGCTGGTGTTCTTTCTCCAACAGTAAAGTCACAGTAGATTGATATGACTGAGCTGGAAGTGTAATGTAGCGAGGGAAATCTGAGGAAATCCTAGTCTAAACAGCTGAACCAACACCTGTTTAACCTGTCACATAGGTCAAACAGAATGTAGCCTGATGCATGTTTATATTTACAGTGAAATATAAGATATTATTACTTCAAGGGATGTTTTATGCAAAATTAACTTTTCATTCAATTAACTTTCATTAACCACTCATTCCTTCATCAAATGAAGTTCATGTAATGTAAAGTCTCCCCGTCACAAAGCCGTCTGAATCTATTTTACAGATGTGTATGGGACCATGGATCAGGCACAGACACACGCCAACAACTTCAACACTTTAATGCTCTTATTTAGACACAACATTCAACTTGAGAGACTGTAGACAGTGACAATGTCAATGTGTCTGGTCAAAGTAAATAATATTAAAATATTAGTATAGTATTCGTGTGTTTAAAAAAAAAAAAAAAAAATCATCACAAATTATATTTACAATTGAAACCAACTCAAAGTCACACCCAGGGAGGGTTGAGTGACAGCTCTTCAGTGTATCATAGTCCATTTTCTAATGTAATTACAACATACAAAAATGTAAGGAAGTTAAGAACACTTCTGTTAGAAGTATCTACACTTTGCTACCCTCTACTGGTCATTCAGCCCATTTCTGAATGAATGATTCAGAGTGCTTTTTAAAAACTCTGATCATATTTATTCACCATTTATTCTAAAGGTAACTAAGACTGGTGTAGAAAGAAAATAAAGAGCATAATCAGCAGCTAATAAAAATGGGAAAAAATGTAACAAAGCATGAGTGGCAGAGCTAAGGAAGTTTAAAACACAAACTGCTCCACCTGAGGCACTAGGCAGGCTAGTCATAGAGGAATAGATCTGGTGCTGTGATGTCTTTAACAGTCGGGTCGAGCCTGTGGTGGACCTGTGCTAGCGCCTCACATAGCCTGCTCTTCATCAGCTCTTTGCAGGAGTACTGAGGCAGCTCCAGACCACTGAAGCATGTGTGGGACTGGGGGAAGTACTGGTCCTCACTCAAACCCTCCTCTCGCTGGGACAGGCCTTGGAATTTTATCTTTAAGTCCACATGGAGAATGGGGAGCCTCTCAAAGCCAGTGATGAACCCTACAAAACAGTACAAGTCTGAGAAACACAGTGTAAGGCAATATCCTAGCATTCAGTAGCACAGTTTACTGGGATAAAGGAGGGCAGGCTGATAGTTGCTTGTTACACAAAACCTTAAATCACTAATTTAAAGGTCCTAAATTGTGTAAAACTGACTCATTTGAGCTTTAAGCCGTGTTGGAATGTTGTTACCTCCTCAAAAACATTGTGTTTTATTTCATTCACACATGTCTGAGAATTAAAACCCTTTATTATTAGTCTGTCCACATCTCCAAAGCTCTAAATGCTCTGTTCCACTTTGTGATGTCATGTAGTGGAAGTTTTAAAGTTAACAGCTACTTTTTACCTTCTGTTCAGTAAAGATTAGAAAAGCCAGGACTGAAATGATCCAAATTATTCTTATGATGAAGGTTCCTGTATTACCAAGTGACATCACAAGGTGGAACAGAATGTTTTCTGTTTGAGAGAAGAACTCAGCCTAAATCTGCAGGACATGTGCGTTAAACGTGTGAATGTTTATGATGAGGAAACAACATTAGAACACAGATCAGAAAATAGCGTAATATGGACCTTTAAAATGAGCAGATTTAAAATTTTGGGGTTTTTTTTGTATATAGCGAGTGATGTAGATAAGACCAAAATGTATTCGTATTCTGTCTACACAAATTCCGATGGTGCGTGATTGACAGGTGGTGTAACCAATCAGAGAAACACGTACTCCATTCGCGTCAAAAGTAACACAGAGGCCCGAGCAGCATAATCAACAAGCAAAGGACTGTAAGTCTGAGAGTTTGAGAGATTTTTGAGAGAGAATTTTAACAACACAGGCTACGTACAAAGAAGTGCTTTCCTCTCCTCTTCTGTGAGCTCGTCGAAGACCTCCCAAAACATTTGGATGGTGGGATGGTGCTCACGGTCCTTCCCATAGACGCCCTCATACACAGCACTCTACACGAGGATACAGCGATACAGACACTTAGAACCAGTGGTGGAATGTAACAAAGTACAAATAGTAAAGTACTTTTTGTATACTTTTTACTTTTACTTCACTACATTTGAAAGCAGGTATCTGTACTTTCTACTCCACTACATTTTTGAACAGGAATGAAAAGTAAAAGTATTTTTTATTATTGTGAGAGATCCGGGGTTTATTTTTAGCACGTTTGTAATTTGAGCAAGCAAAAATATACAAATAAAAACAGCTAGAGAAAAAAAAAAGAATGCAATTGTTTCTGCTGAACAGAATTCAACACAAATCTTGATCAAAATCACTACATTTGAAGCTTTATTATAGATCTGAAACTGCGAGAAATATGTTTACTTTTTACTCTTTAAGTACATTTTTAAACGGGTATTTGAATATTTTTACTTAAAATTTTTTCAAGTGATACTTTTACTTTTACATACTGCTCCGGTATCTGTACTTTCACTTAAGTAACAAAACTGTGCTGCTAAAAAATGCACTGAAGCCCAATAGAACATGTCACCAGACCAGTACATTCACATTTGCAGAGGTGGTAGCAGCCAAAAATTGTGCTCACATGAGTACACTTACTACTCAAGAAGAAGTACACAGTAGTGGTCAAATAGAGAAAAAAGTATTTGGGGAAAACTACTACTCAGGTAAGAGGAACTGCCTAGACATAACATCTGATTTATAATAATAACTGGAAAGACAAAATATGAATTATTGCACAAAATCAGGTATTTTCAAAGGATCGACACAAAAATTAGAAAAAAAACAAAAACTTAACCATATCTGAAGAAGCGGTGCAAGAAGCAAATGTTCAAATCTTAACACAAAGCTTTTGTTACTTCCAGACTTACTCACAGTTGGAAGAGGAACCAAAATGTACACTCAAATACTGTAAGAGTACTGTTAAACTGAAAAACATATGACTCAAATAGCAGTAAAAGTATGACGTCTGAAGTAAATGTAACTCCACATTACACCACTGTACTTAAACTTCTCTGGTTGGTTGTACACACCTGCTTGAGCTTGGTCCAGTCAGTGCACTCCCGTCCCACCATGAGGTCCCTTAGTTCCTCTGGGCTGAACAGCTCCACCATGTGGGGGTCGAGGGTCCTGTAGAAGCCTCGTCTGAACTCCTCAAACTGGTTGTGCACGGAGCTGGTGAACACGTGTTTTATAAAGGCTGCCACAAACTCCTCCCTGCACAACACACACACGAAGAGGAAAGAGTCCATTCATTTTACCAAAACACTTTCATATGTTATGAGTTTAACTGTTGTAATGCTGATTTATTCTTAGTTAGCAAAACTTTGGAGACATGATGGCTAAGTTGTTTTGGTTCTCAAGGCCAATTAGCAATCAGAAAGCAGACTAATATCAGGCTGTCGTTTGGGTTGCCAGTTCCAACGCTGAAATCCAGTAGGTTTAAAAGGCCTTTATGACCTTATTCTCTGATCTATGTTTTAACGTTGTTTCCTCATCACAAACACATCTGGAGTTGTGTTTTGTTTCATTCACACATGTTTAACGCGCAAACCCTGCGTATTTAGGCTGAAACAAACAGAAAACACTGTTCCACCTTGTGATGTCATGTGGTAATACAAGAAGTGCTCCACTGTGTTTTTAAACTCCGCACACCTTCACTAAAATCATTTAATTGATTTCAGCCCTGGAATCGCCAATTTCTACAGAACTAAAGGTAAAAGGAGCTGTTCACTTGAAAACTACCGCCTCATGACATCACAAGGTGGAACAGAGCATTTTGAGCTTTGGAGATTTAGAGAGACTAATAATAAAGGATTACTCAAACATGTGTCCATAAAACAAAATCAACGCCATATGTTTTTGACAGGGTAACAACATTATGACATGGCTTAAAGCTCACAAGAGTCCATTTTGCATAATATAGCACCATTAAACCGAAAAGGACTCTGATCTGAATCGTCATGACATAAACTAACCTAAATCCGTGGTTGGGTTGTGTGTGTGTGTAACTGTGAGCAGAATTCATACTTGTTATGAGCGGTCACTGGGCGGTCAGGGCTGTGTGGATCCAGGGCCACCTCCATTTGGTCCCAGTAGATCTGAAACACAACGAAATGAAACATGTAGTGGCCTTATACACCCCCTACCACAGTGGGGCATTGCCAGTATGTTCCTTAAAACTGTAAGATCTTACAGTAATATACACCTAACACTGACTAACATGTTTTAAGCAAAAGACCTGCTACACCGTGGTTAAGCTGACCAGGAAGTGTATTTCCTCATTCCTGTATCTTATGTCAGTGTCATCCATTCACAATCATTCTACCACTGATGGCAGAACATTTTGAAGAGCGATATATTGCTGAAGAAAATATAGACGATAAACGAGATTGAAACTAATTTAAGCCACTGACACAAGAACCCTAAAACAGGATTATCCCCCAAAAAACTACTGTAAATGTACAATAAATATCAGAATGAAACACTAGTATTTATTTTGTATCTATGATGAGACAGAAGTTACAGCTCAAATCTCATCAAACAGAAAAATAACAAAAAGTTCAGCACTAATACAAAGAAAAAGTACCACAGTAAATAGTGATCCCCAAAAGTATAGTCCCATCTAACATGTAAGAGTAATTATGGTGACAGGCCAAACTGATGGGTAAATGGTTAACCCACTGCACCGCTGTCACCGGGGCTTTTTTTTACGACAGAAAAACCCACCGTGAAGCCCATGTCCAGATTCTGTATGACGTCGTCACTGTACTCCTCCAGCAGACACCGCAGGCTCCTGGGACACAGTCAATGGGGAATATTTACTTTAATGTAAACAAAGCTGGGTAAAGTAGACCAAAATTGTACTGGTAATGTTACTTCAAATAAAGAAGTAATGACTCAAGTAGAAGTGCAAAGTAATGGTCCAAGAAATTGCTCAAGTAAGAGTTCAAAAGTATTCAGGGAAACTACTGCCCAAGTAAGAGTTTAAGAGTAACTTTTAAAGAGTAATTGTTGGGAAGTAACATCTGATTTTTAATTTTAAGGACTAAACATTAAATAACAAACTAAATCATATGTGAAGGAGCGATGCAGCACAAATGTTCAAATCATTTCATATTATCCACATGAAGCTTCTGCCACTTGTAAACTTACTCACAGTGGGAAGAGGAACCACAACTTTAACTCAAGTAAGAGTACTGTTATTTCAATCAAAATAATACTCTGAAAACTACAATTTCTTACTACCCACCTCTGTGTGTGAAAAATGAACATAGTACTTAGTAAGAAGTGTGCGTACTGTCCGGTACAGGGGCTGAGCTGGCACAGGTCGTCCAGAGAGGGCGCCACCTGCAGCAGCTTCTTAAACAGAGCCAGAGGAAAGGGCAGGAACAGCACGTGCTGGTGGTACAGAGCCAGCCCGCACAGCTCTCCGAACAGGAAGTAGTGCTCCAGAGGGGGCGTGGCCTGCCAAACGCAAAAACAGAGGAGGGTTACTGTCCCTCATCAGAACATACCCAGACTTTTGTTTTATTCACTACAGGCAAACCTCTGCTGCTGCCTGTCTCTGATTCAACTACCTCCTCCTACTTCACCTGACTCCTCCACCTCCCAGAAGCCCAGATCAGTCATATAAGAAACACAGAAACTATGCGTTAGTAATTAGCGGTAGATTTGAACTTCTTGACACACCCCTTTTTATCCTCTTATCAGTTTTACCATTTAGCCTTATTGGACAGGACAGCTGGAGTGTGAAATGGCCTTGCCTGGAGAGTCAGTCCCTCCTTTCTGTTTCAGTGCCAGAGTGTCAAATGACTGTTTTTATTTGGGACAGTACAATCACAGGTTAATACTTGGATGGGAGAACACTGGGAATTCCGGGTACCACAGTGGGGTGTATTGTGTCCTGAGGCAAGGCACTTCACCCACATTGCCTTGTACGAATGTGGTCCTTGAGTGTTGGTGGTGGTCGGAGGGGCTGATGGCACAGATTGCGCAGCCTACAATAGTATCTTACCACCACTGAGTGTGGAGTGAATGAAGAATGCACTGTGCAAAGGCATACATAAATCCTATGCATTATTATTATTATTATTTGGAGCACCTTTTCTTTCATAAATAAATCATTCAGCATATTTCTGACTAAGTCCAATGGAGTGGATTGAACAGCTCACATACAGTGGGTACGGAACGTATTCCCTTAAATTTTTTCACTCTTTGTTATATTGCAGCCATTTGCTAAAATCATTTAAGTTCATTTTTTTCTCATTAATGTACACACAGCACCTCATATTGACAGAAAAACACAGAATATGACATTTTTGCAGATTTATTAAAAAAGAAAAACTGAAATATCACATGGTCATAAGTATTAGATAAGATAAGATAAGATAAGATAAGATAAGATAAGATATGCCTTTATTAGTCTCACAGTGGGGAAATTCCAGTAGAAATAAACAAAAGACAGCATCACATGAGGATGGGGGAGGAGACCATGCTCCTAACGGGGCATCTTATGGAGTGAGTGCACAAAATAAAAACACCTCCGAGCATCAGCACCACAGTCAAAACACAGTACAAACATTCCACAGGACTAGCAACAGGGGAGGGGAGGGGTGTGAGGAAGTCCAACGTAGGCAAGCAGCCATCCGGATCCTGCAGCCCTGTTGGCGCTGGATACAACAGACCCACCCACCCGGTCGGGGGTACGAAGATGCGAGGGGTCAGGGAGGGGCCAGGCTCCATCCGCTGTAATCTCAGGGCGACACCAGCCCGGCCTTGGGCGTGACCGGTGCTGGCGTGGGGAGGCCAAAAGTTAAGATTGGGTTGTTTTGGTTTTAGAGCGAGCAGCTGTGTTCAATTTCCACAACACTGCTCTGTTTGTCCATTGGTCTCAAGGTCTACTCATCTCTTTATGCAGAGCAGCCAACTTCTCCAAGGTGTTATCCATGTTGCGAATTAGAGCCAAAGTTCCATCAAGTCTGCGGTCAATGACTGCTAACCTCTCCTAGATGTTTTCCAAAGTGCAGTGCGAGGACGCAAAACCTTCCATAATACGGCTCAAAATCACAGTTTGAGTATTGGCAGCCTTGCCCATCGTTTCAATCAATCCGGGCAGCCAAGTGGGGCTTTGAACAGCTGCTTCGGCACTCCGATTTTCCTTAAAAGACAGGACCACACCTAATCCAATGAGCAAAAGTCCTGTAATCATGGTTCCGAATAAGTATAAATCCTCTATGTCCTCTACAGACAGGGCACGCAGGTTTGCCCAATCCTGCTTGTCTTGTTGAAAAAATAAGTGTCAGTTGCGTTCAGAGACCAATTTATCAAATCCATAGTTAATTTGGTTTTGGAGAGCAGAGCGGAGAGAGTCACTCACAGAAAAAGACTAGACACTAGATCAGACGAGACAAAGAGCAAAGCAGGGAAAGATAAGGGGCAGAGCCTTTGCTGTGACACTCATATATTGAACTCAGGTGCTGTCCATTTGTTCTGCTCATCCTTGAGATGTTCTACACCTTCACTGGAGTCCAGTTGTGTTTCATTAAACTGACTGGACTTGATAAGGAAAGCCACACACGTGTCTATATAAGAGCTCACAGCTCACAGTGCAGGTCAGAGCAAATGAAAATCAAAGGAACTGCCTCAAGAGCTCACAGACACAATTGTGGCAAGGCACAGATCTGGCCAAGGTTACAAAAAAATTTCTGCTGCACTTAAGGTTCCTAAGAGCACAGTGGCCTCCATAATCCTTAAATGGAAGACGTTTGGGACAACCAGAACCCTTCCTAGAGCTGGTTGTCCGGCCAAACTGAGCAGTCGGGGGAGAAGAGCCTTGGTGAGAGAGGTAAAGCAGAACCCAAAGATCACTGTGGCTGAGCTCCAGAGATACGGTCGGGAGATGGGAGAAAGTTGTAGAAAGTCAACCATCACTGCAGCCCTCCACCAGTCGGGGTTTTATGGCAGAGTGGCCTGACGGAAGCCTCTCCTCAGTGCAAGACACATGAAAGCCCTCATGGAGTTTGCTAAAAAACACCTGAAGAACTCCAAGATGGTGAGAAATAAGATTTTGTGGTCTGATGAGACCAAGATAGAACTTTTTGGCCTTAATTCTAAGCGGTATGTGTGGAGAAAACCAGGCACTGCTCATCACCTGTCCAATACAGTCCCAACAGTGAAGCATGGTGGTGGCAGCATCAGGCTGTGGGGGGTTTTTCAGCTGCAGGGACAGGACGACTGGTTGCAATCGAAGGAAAGATGAATGCGGACAAGTACAGGGATATCCTGGATGAAAACCTTCTCCAGAGTGCTCAGGACCTCAGACTGGGCCAAAGGTTCATCTTCCAACAAGACAATGACTCTAAGCACACGGCTAAAATAACGAAGGAGTGGCTTCACACCAACTCCGTGACTGTTCTTGAATGGCACAGTCAGAACCCTGACTTAAACCCAATTGAGTATCTCTGGAGAGACCTGAAAATGGCTGTCCACCAATGTTCACCATCCAACCTGACAGAACTGGAGAGGCTCTGCAAGGAGGAATGGCAGAGGGGCCCCAAATCCAGGTGTGAAAAACTTGTTGCATCATTCCCAAAAAGACTCATGCTTGTATTAGCTCAAAAAGGTGCTTCTACTAAATAATGAGCAAAGGGTCTGAATACTTATGACCATGTGATGTTTCAGTTTTTCTTTTTTAATAAATCTGCAAAAATGTCAACAATTCTGTGTTTTTCTGTCAATATGGGGTGCTGTGTGTACATTAATGAGAAAAAAATGAACTTAAATGATTTTAGCAAATGGCTGCAATATAACAAAGAGTGAAAAAATGTAAGGGGTCTGAATACTTTCCGTACCCACTGTAATGACACTGTAGATCCGTCCACATATTGAGACTCACTGTGGAGGAGAACCAGGCCAGTGTGGCAGAGTCGTTAAACATGAACATCCCAGACTCTGCAGACACCAGCTCATGGAAGAGCAGGTGGAAGAAGTCCTTCTGGTTTAAGTTGTCTTCTATGTCCACGTCATTGAAATAAACCTAAACACAAACTCAGTCACTCTATGCAAGTCTGTAGGAAGTATAGGTTTTAGACAACAATATCAAGATCTCAATAACAAGTCATGGCATTGCATTAGAGTTTACAGGGTTTAAAGTTTCCTCATCACAAACAGACCTGGACTTGTGTTTTGTTTCTTTCACACATATTTAACACACAAACCCTGCGTATTTATGCTGAGTCCTTTTCTCAAGCAGAAAACACTGTTCCACTTTGTGATAATAAAGGCAGTGCTCCACTGTGTTTTTAAACTCCATATACCTTCACTAGAATCATTTAGATGATTTCAGCCATGGAATTGTCAATCTCAACTAAACTTAACTAAAAACGACGTACAGTAACTACAACCTACTACATGACATCACAAAGTGGCACAGAGCATTTTGATCTTTGGAGATGTAGACAGACTAATAATACAGGATTACTCAAACACATATGAATGAAACAAAACACAACTCCAGGTCTGTTTTTGAGGAGGTAACAACATTATAACATGGCTTAATACTCACAAGAGTCAATTCTATAATATAGGTAGATTTACCACAGAATAAACGTGTAAATACATGATATGAACTGTTAGTATTACTCCACGTCTTTACCTGCAGATGCTTCCTGAGGTCTGTGCTTTCGGTGAGGGACAGCTGTGTGAATGTGTCCTCAAGAACACGCTCTCGTCTCAGCCTCAGAGTGAAGCTCTGCTTAATGAACAAATCAGTAAACAGCATCTCCAGACACTCCTCCTCCCAAGTCCACTCCAGAGAGCTTTTCTCCTGCACATATACCATTAAAGAAGAGGTATTACACTTCTATGGGCTATTCTTATTGTTTTGAAGAAGCTACATTAGCCAAAAACAATGTATTAACATATCGCACAAAATGACATAGCCAAGCCCTAACCAGTGTTGGTCAGATTACTTTGCAAAAGTAATATATACATACAGATCAGGAACCAACTTATAAAAAGCAAGAATTCTTCACATTAAAAACATTTTCTGTTATAGAACCTCATTTCACACAAAAGTAACGTGCACACACATACACATAAACCAGTATGTGTGTTCTGATTGATTTAAGACACCAGAACAGAGACACATGCTGTGCTCCGGTTTAGCTTTTTTACTGTTTTACGACACAGTTCTATGGATTACACACATTTTTGGCAGATAAAAAGTAACTAAAAGTTACTAGGCCAAGTAACTGTAATCCAATTACTACATTTTCAATTGTAACTAGTTACATTGCTACATCACTAAAAAAGTAATTTGATTACTGTAATCCCTTACTTTGTAACTAATTACTGCCCAGCAGTGGCACTAACAGTGGCCGTGGTTACATGTGCACTTAAAATCTGATTTTGGAGTTTGCATGTTATTTATGTCATTTTACAGGTCCAGAAATCAGATGATAATCAGATTTCGGTGTGCGTGTGAAGGCCGACCTGGACGTGTCATTACCATGAGGTACTTGTTGCTCAGGGTTAATGCTTGGTGCCTCGTTGGAAGGTCCATTAAAAAGGGGAAGCTATAGAGAATAGGCTCTTCACCCATGTTAATCTGAAAAAGAATAAAAGAAAAGTTTAATTAAAAAGGATCTTGAATTGTTGTTCACTTCTCATTTACCCTCTAGAAGTTGTATTTTGAGTGATTCATGCATTCATTGCCATTCTCCTGCAAGATGCTATTGCTCCAAAAGTCCTACTTTCCCCTACCCCTCATATACGCCCACTGTGCTGTTCTGTAATGTACTTTATTCATTAGTCCACAGGTGTCAAAGATTTTAACAATATAACAAACAAAAGTCAAATAAATATGTAAGGGCCCATATTACACTGTTTACGAGTTCGTTTCTCAAACAGAAAACATTTTCCACTTTGTGATGTCATGTGGTAACACAGGAAGTGCTCCACTGTGTTTCTAGACGCCATACACCTTCTTAACTTGAACATTACCGCTTCATCACAAGGTAGAGCAGAGAATTTGGAGATTTGGAGATGTAAACAGCTTAATAATGCAGGGTTACTCAAACACGTGTGAATGAAACTAAACACAACTCCAAGTATGTTTTTGGTAACAACAATCTAACATGGCTTAAAACTCACAAGAGACAATTTTGTGTAATATAGGGCCTTTAAAATATATTTATAGATATTATTGTTATTACTTACCCTGAGTGTCGGCTCTAGTTTCCACATCACCATGGCTATCACGAAATGAAAAGGTACTGGTTTGTTAAACTCACTGTCTGGAAGTCTGTCTGAGCCTAGAGTCTTGTTCCTCTGCAAAATGAAAAGTTGGAATAATCAGTATTCACTTCCAAATATGTCTGTGCATGTGTGTGTGTGTGTGTGTGCATGTGTGTGTGTGTCAGATACACACATTGTACATGAGCTGGAGGACCTGCAGCACACTTCTGGAGGCACTGAGTGAGGAGATGTAAGGAGCAGTGTCTCTCCACACACACACATGTCTCAGCCTGATGGAGGAGGGTAGAGCAGACCACCACTCATCTGTGAGCACACACACACACCCACACACACATACACGCACACGCACGCACACACACACACGCACGCGCACGCATGCACACACACACACACACACACACACACACACACACACACACACACACACACACACAGTTACTCTTTTCTATAATATTACAGGGGTCAGCAAACGTCTGGGCTTCAGGTGCCACTTTGCAAAGGTCGAGTCTGTGTGTGCCACATTAAGACCCAGTCACAAGTTCAAATCTTCTGCTCAGTGATTAAAAAAACACTTGCAGACTGCAGATGTTGTACTTATAAATGCTCCTTCATTCATGTCATTCAAAATGTTGTCAAACTATCAAACAAACTCTCCTCATTCGTTGTGGTTTAGAACAGCTCCATGGCCCTTCATAAAGACGGGCTGGGCTTATATTGCTCATATTTAATATCCCCAGCAGGCTGCCTCCTCTTCTTAATGTATTCTTAATGATATAGGCCTACTTAAAGCACAATCTATCACAAACACATAATATTTAAATTACTTAAAGAAGAGGATAATGATTATATTTCATTTATTTTAATATTATCAGATGAGTCTTGTACGAGGTGCACCCTCTGGCTTATGTCTGCCTCTTCTGTCACTGTAGTATACTTGAGTTTAATGCTCACATATACTAGATTCTTCAGCAGCCACAATACGCAAATGTTTGTATTTTATAAGAGTGCTTGGTTGCTGTTGACGGTACAATGACGACACACCATTGTAACACCGGACAGTTTCACGGCAGCTTTTGACTCAAAGTCATAACTACAAACACATTTGGGGGAAGCAGGAGGGCAGAGGCTGGATGAGTGTGCACAGTGTCATTACACAAGCTGCGGTCAGTCACCTCTGCTCTGAGCCGCCGTAGAGAGTAGGGTCCATGTGGGTCCATGTGCGTCCAGTTGGATATTTTTTGGAGGGATAGATTTTTTCTGACAATTTTACTTTGCGTGCACCTCAAAATTCCTCTGTGCCTGGCTTTGCTGAGCCCTGTTATAGAATAATGGATGTGTTGAGGAGTACCTAACACTCGGGTGCTCTCCTTTGGCAGGCGGAGTATAGCTGTGGCCAGGGCCTCCACTAGTGCGGTCCCCCTGTGAGGTCTCTCTGTTGTGGGGAGCTGGTGGAACACATGGAGCAGCTCAGTCAGCAGCAGGTAGACCCTCAGACACTCCACCCCCACAGGGCAGGGGCTCAGAGACAGGAGCAGGCGCTCACAGGCACTCACCACCTGCACTCAACACAAAGCACCGGAGAATAATGAGGGTGAGGAGAGGTGGACTTACACTCTCTCTATGTATATACACAGCTCTACAAATGCTCCTTTACAGTGCCCAAGCATCCTGTCTCCAGAAGTGAGATGATCTCCTCCTGATCTGGACCAGGACAGTCTGAGGACCCACCTGCAGCACCAGAAAGGCCCAAACATAATGTCCAGTAGTTCCTCGGGATTTAGGTCAAAGGAGCATGGGGCTGGTCATTAGCACCGTGTTCTTAGTTCTCACCACATAAAGCTGGACTACTTCTGCAGGGTCCAGATTTCAGTGGTGAGACTCAGCCCAACTGAATGCCAAACTATGAGAAAACTGTAAAATGATTGATAAGTTGTTGTCATTGTCCAGAATGCAGAATTAATTTCACATGAGCTTCAAATTTGGGTTGCCAGATCCTAAATCCAGTTGGTTAAAAGGTGAATTCTGGAGGTTCTGAGCCTTCACATGAGGCAGGGTCTGCCCATATACTGAGAAAACCTTGTATGTGTCCCCTGTCTGCGGTTCTGTTGATGAGTGTAGTTTCAGCCTACCTCCTCCATCACTTTGGGCTTGTTCAGAAGTTTGGAGAAGGAGCTGTGAGCAGCAGACAGGTCCAGGCCACAGCGTGTTGACGACGTCTCAAAATGCCTTCAGTCAGAACACAGACTCATGTTGCACGGTATGTCCAGAACGTGGAGACATGAGAAGAGAAGGCGAGTGTTACCTGTGCTCCAGAAAGCTTTGGTTCAAACGTGAGGCAGAACAAAATGTCCGGGCAATCTCTCTGTTTGGATTGAAGCACAAATTTTAGGTACTTCTACTTATACTTCGCAGCTGATGTCATCAAAATTCCCTGGGGGTGTGGTGCTAACTGTAGGCACTACTCTGTCAGAAGCTTTACTACACTTTAATCTGAGCTTTATTTTAACTGACCAGGAAGAGCTGATTTAGTTGGAACTAGAACAGAAGAGATGGTGCCAACAGTTTTAAAGTTTTTGCTAAAATCCATTTTGTATTTTCAGACAATATTAAAAGTTTATTGAGAGTGTTTGCATTGCTTTTCCATGGTTAGTGCAGAACATTCCACCACACAGACACACCCCCAGTCTGATGTCACTGCAAAGTATCAATCAGTACACAGCAGCACTGAGATCGTACATTCCACATACCGTTTGGTCTTCTTCCATGACTGTGTGTCAGAGGTCCACTTGGTGAGCAGATCAGAGAGACGAGGAGGTGATGTACCCTCGGACTGGTGCTCCCTCTCCTGGTCAAACACACAGAGTGAGTGTCCAGTCTGAGCACTGTCCAGCTCCATGGGTCAGGGTCAGGGTCATACCTGGAGAGAGCAGGCGGCGTAGGAGCAGTGTCCTCCAGCAAAGACCTGTCTGATGCTCCTACCCTCTGGGAGCTCTGCAACCACAAGAGTCTGTTATGCACTTAAAGACATACAGGGACATGCGGGGACATACAAGGACATACAGAAACATCTAGGAACATACAGGGAGATACAAGAACATACAGGGAGATACAAGAACATACAGGGAGATACAAGAACATACAGGGACATATACAGGGACATACAGGAACATATGGTTCCATGGTATTAGTCCGACAGCCCAATAGTCCGAAAATGGACCATCGAGTAGAGATCACATTAGTCTGACATTCCACTAGTCTGAAAAAAAAGAAGCATTGGTCCGACAGCCCATTAATCTGACAGCCCGTTAGACCAACCACACAGTAGAGATGCCTGGATAACTTGTAACGTGCTGAGGATAAACGGTTCATAAACTCATGTAAGTGATGTGGGTGGAATTCTCATTCGTTTAGAGAGCCACAAAGCCACAAACACTAGAACAAGAAAATCTACATCATTAGCGGATTATAAATACACTATATTCCCAAAAGTATTCTCTCACCTGCCTTGACTCGCATATGAACTTAAGTCACATCCCATTCTTAATCCATAGGGTTTAATATGACGTCAGTCCACCCTTTGCAGCTATAACAGCTTCAACTCTTCTGGGAAGGCTGTCCACAAGGTTTAGGAGTGTGTTTATGGGAATTTTTGACCACTCTTCCAGAAGTGCATTTGTGAGGTCACACACTGATGTTGGACGAGAAGGTCTGGCTCTCAGTCTCCGCTCTAATTCATCCCAAAGGTGTTCTATAGGGTTGAGGTCAGGACTCTGTGCAGGCCAGTCAAGTTCATCCACACCAAACTCTCTCATCCATGTCTTTATGGACCTTGCTTTGTGCACTGGTCTAAACAAGATCTAAACCAGAACTAAACCAGTGTTATTAGTGTGTCTTTAGCGGAGTATAAATATATACACCTCGCAGCTGCCAAGATGATCTCCAGGACTTAACCAGGTCTAAACCAGGACTAAACCAATGTCATTAGCGTGTCTTTTGCCAAGTATAAATAGTAGTACCGCTTCCGTTTTATGCATTTTGTGTGACTAAAATTAGCCTAAATGATAATTATTATAGACCTACCAGTTTAACTAAAAACTTAATTTCATTTGTTTAATTTAATGTAGGCTAATTTCATTTTCATTAATGACAGATGAATTGGACTTGTGAGTTCAGCGTTTCCTGTTTACTTTGTTAACATGTGTTGGGATTGTGAAATAAACGTCTATTGTTTTACTTTGTAACAGATTACTTCTTTAGGAGGAAATATAAAATCTCTGCTGAATCAGGACCATGGCCAGGGCAAGGCTGACCTCGAACATACAGACATACAGGGACATACAGGGATGTACAGGGACAGACAGGGACATACAGGGACATACAGAGACATACAGGGACCTACAGGGACGTACAGAGACACATACACACACACACAGAGAGAGGACAGCTGTAGAGTAAATGTCAGGAGAGAGTAGAGACATTCAGCAAATGGCTGAGAAATGATGCCCAAAGACAAGGTGGTAACTGCCCCATATGAAACACTTTAAACTACCCCAGCGGCGAGCACAGGGACAGTGTTTACCGTATGGCAGCTGCACCAGCAGAGGGACCGCAGCAGCAGCACCGTCCTGTGGTTCCAGCCCTGCTCCTGGTCCCTGGGCTCCACATGAGTACACACGTGAGCCTGTGAGCAGCACTGTGTGCAGCCTGCAACACAAACACACAAGTGCACGCTAACACGACACACAGAGGCTAACACAAAACACACACGTGAGATCTGAGTAACCAGTGTACATACTTCCCACAGGCCACCGCCGTGACCTTTGACCCCCACAGCTCTGCCACGAGCCGAGGCTTCAGCTCGTCCCTGAAGCTGTTGTGTCCGAGCTGCCCGTGCTGCCCCGATCCAAACGTGTACACCGCCCCGTCCTGACAAACACACATATACACACATATGACACACACATACACACATATGACACACATATACACAAATATGACACACACATAATAGAATACATACTCTATAAGAAAACACAAGCAAACACACAAACGTGTACAACGCCCCATCCTGACAAACACACATATACATACACAAATAACACACTATGAATCATGGTACACTAGAGCACACTCTAATCTCCCTGCTGTCTTAAGGAGAGGTCCTGGGGCTCCATAGCGCCCTCTTCAGGCGTGCGTGGTCTTACCTTGGTGAGAAGAGCAGTGTGAGCCTCTCCACAGGAGATGTGACAGGCTTTCTTCATGTTCACACTATGGACCAGAGTTGGAGTGTGTCTGTCTACAGAAGAGCACTTTAGTACAGAGCACAGTGTGTGTGAGACCAAACGTTTGGACACATATCTGACATTCACTGTTTATTTTTTCTTTATGTTTTACATTTGATAGACACACAGACGACATGGAATATATGAAGCAAGATATGTGGAATTATGTAGCAAAGAAAAAAAGAAAAAAAAGTTCAAAGTTAACAACAGCGCTGCAAACCCTTGGCTTTCTCTCAGTGAACTTCATGATGAAGTTTCCTGAAATGGTTTTCACTTCACAGACCTGTGTGCCTTGCCTTGGCAAAGCAGTGATCAAAGCAAAGGGTTTCTATTTTTCAAAATCTAAAACAAATTTGGAGGTATTTTGAGTTTATTTTTGTTTACTACATTCCATAATCATGGAAATAAAGGGGAACCAAAAGTGAAAAAGAGTGTGCACTCCTTTGACTGGTAGTGTATGCACAGAGTATGTGTAAGAGTGGTACCTGTGGTGTCCCCCAGGCCCAGTTGTCCACTGCAGTTGCGTCCCCAGCTCCACACTGCTCCAGACACTGAGAGACAGAAGCTCTGCTCTCCCCCTGCAGACACCTGCACCACAGGTAGTTCCTGCAGACTCCTCACAGGCTGAGGACTGGAGACCCCGGGGCCACTCTTAGCCACACCCAACTGGCCCCTGTAGTCCACGCCCCAGCTGAACACTGCGCCATCTGAACACCACACATCCAGTACAGAATGCATTTGTTATTTACAGGACCAAGGAAACAGGCTCATTTTAAATCTAGTGGTGTGAATCAGTCAAAGGATTTGCATTTTGAGTAGGCTGTTGTTCTTAGTGTCTAATAAAAAGTCACACAACATTGACACACTTAGTCCTAGAAGCCTATTTTCTACAGTCAAGTATAGGCCTAGTAAATAATTTTAAAAAGGTCCATATTACACTATTTTCTGATCTATGTTCTAATGTTGTTTCCTCATCACAAACAGACCTGGAGTTGTGTTTTGTTTCATTCACACAGGTTTAACACACAAACCCTGCAGATTTAGGCTGAGTTCTTCTCACAAATGTGATGTCATGTGGTAATACAGGAAATGCTCCACTATGTTTTAAACTCCACACACCTTCACTAGAATCATTTGGATGGTTTCAACCCAGGAATTGCCAATCTCTACTGAACTAAAGGTAAAAGGATTTGAGCTTTGGAGATGTAGATAGACCAGGATTATTCAAACATGTGTGGATGAACACAACTCCAGGTATGTTTTTGAGGAGGTAACAGCATTATAACACGACTTAAAGCTCAGAAGAGTCGATTTTGCGTAAATATAGGGCCTGTTATCAGATCTTTTGTCAAACCTTTGGTGAGGGCCAGAGAATGCTGACTTCCACATGAGACCTGACACACAGGCACGCCATGAAAAGCTTCAAGTGCCCTGAAACAGAAAACCATCTCAACATGATCCTCTGAGTTTAGAAGGAGCAGAGGAGAAGAAGGAGCAGAGGAGGAGGACACTGACCGGAGTGGGACCCGAGGCTGGAAACAGAGCACGTGTCCCTGGTTGGACAGCAGATAGAGCGTGTCTTGGGTGCAGCTCACAGCTTGGATCTTCTCCTTGCTCTTCACGCACTCTGGGAGAACGTGACAGGCTGGTTAGACCTTCTGCACAAACCCTGGTCACGACCCAACTCTCTTTCCTCGCTTCCTACTTCTCGCCTCCTTCTCCTCGATTGGTCTGCTCCTCTGTTTTTCAGCTGTCAATCTCATTTCTCCTCTGCTCCTCTCTCCTCACTGTGACTCCTCTCTCTCCTCTGCTCTTTTCTCCTCTTCCCTCCTCCCTGTTTCTCCCCTGCGCCTCTCCTTTTCTCTCCTCTGCTCCTCTTTCCTGTTTCTCTCTCTTTTGCTCCTCTGCTCTTCTCTCCTCACTGTGTCTCCTCTCTCCCCTGCTCCTCTCTAGTCACTGTGTCTCCTCTTTCCTCTGCTCCTTTCTGTGTCTCCTCTCTCCTCTGCTTTTCTGCTCCTATGTGGCCGGTTCTTCCTCACCCATTTCCCACACAATCAAGAAGAGGAATCAAGGAGACGGAGAAGAGGAAAGAGAAATGGGACCAGCCCCTGTCTTCGCTGTCCCCCGGTACACCGCGGTGGCTCACTTTGTTTTCCTCGGACCCACGTCCCGTCTCCGCTCGGGTTTACGTGGATGACAAACGCGTTCCCATTTCTGTTGACGAAAGCGAGCAGCCCGGGGCTCACGCACAGATCCGTGACGGGCCAGGCCAGGTCCAAGAAGGCCACTGTGTCCCCCGTGTCCCCGCTGTGAGGGACGTGAGAGCCGTCCTTTAACCTGAAGCCCCGCGCGCTCTGCTCTCCCCACGCGAACATGTCTGCGCGCTCTGGGTTTGTGTGCGCGTAATGCGCACAGCTGATTCAAGCTGTCAGAGGAAACCGAAACTTAAGGAATCTAGCAGAGAATAGAAAATGAAACTGAATCGACAATACACATGCATTTTTATTAGAGGAGAATAGAAAGTTAGCGCAGACCTGCACTAGTGACCAGATTATCAAAAAGGAATGTGTTGGAATTTAATATCGCAAATGTGTGATATTATGTATATCAGGGGAAATTTGGACAATTTACTGTATTTCATTGCATTTTAGAGGTCTACTAAGCCTATATTTATTTTTTCATGGATTATCTTCCTGACAGAGTCTATGTTCCCTGTCCCCTGCTCTGATAGAGCCCTGCTCCTGTCACTTCTCACAGACAGAAGGCTTCAGTTTGTGATTCAGAGCAGGACGAACACTACAGACTTTAGCCTTTATCAGGACGTCTGAACACGTTTCAACCTGTATTTATTCTGTATTTATCCTGAGATCCTGCTGCTGAGGGTCAGACTATTCGCAGTTGCGTGCATCTGAGTTTGTGACCCTACAAACTTTTCCAGCTGGGATTTATTAACGTGTCTGCGCTAATATGAGGTACAGTTTTCATCAACTAAAAAGTGATGTAGAGTTTGAGACGTGAAGAGCTGCGTCATGATTATCCAACCTCTCCACAGTAGCTAATCTGCCTTCGTAATTAATGAATAAATGTGGGTGCATTTTGTGATGAAAGGAGCGGTCTGTGCCCTCGTTGTGAGAGCGCACGGAAGCGACGAGTGTAAAGATGGAGTTTAGACACATGGTGCTGGAGAAGCGCCAGTGATTGTGTCCATGGAAGTGTAATAATAAGATGATTTTATTGTAGATCCATGATTGTATCTAATCAGATGAACAAAGATTGTCGCAAAAACTAAGATAAGTGTCCCACCCAAAGCTGTCGACTGATAGAATCAAAATCCCAGACATTTTGGGATAATTTAGAAAAAGAGGACGTCTGGTCGCTCTACCTACATCAGTAATTCTTACTCAGTAGCTAGAGGCAGTAGGCCTATGGATTTGTTGCATGGGGTCCAGAGCACACACTTCTTCAATAGTTTAAAACACACAGAGATCTCGTTCTGTATTTGCAAGTAAAGATTCGTCTGTATGTGGAGGCAGACGCACTTCAGTTTGAAAGCTGCACTAGATTTCATGTTTGTCTCCATCCACACGTTATTCAGCCTGTGCCTTTAAAAGTTGAATCTGTAGGATTCGCCAAAATACTGTTCAGTAGCCTAAACTAGATCGGTGCATCATTCAGTGTAGCCTATACTTTACAGGTGCACTGTGTAACATTTCTGGTGGTGGGTCCACCTGCTTGTCTCCATGGAAATGTGATTGCTTTGTGTGGAATGTTCCACAGTATAGATTAAACCTATTATCATGAGGGAAACAAGGCTACATTACAGTTCAGATTCACAGAAGGAATTCATATATTTTTGAGCAACAGAAATCCCGGTAATGAATAAATGCTATATGAATATGTTTAAAGTCATACCATAGAAAGTTCCAAGCCAAGCCATCTCCAAGCAGGTGGCGGACCCTCCACCAGAAAAGTTGCACATTGCACATTGAAGGGAACATCCCTATGTCCATAGACTCTAGCCATATGACGGCGGTAAAGTGGACTTTGAAAGTACATAGTCCCCGATAGGCCTAACTTCATAATATAGAGTTTGGCTAATGATCGAGTTTGGCATATAGAGCTCCTGCAGATGACGTCACGCTATCCCAGCATGCACCACTGGGCGCCATCTTGGCAGGAATTATTGTAAACAAACAAACTAACTAGCCTACAAAACTTCCAGCTTACAACGATGGTAGACTCATGCTGTGCCCCTGGATGCACAAACCACCGAGGACAAGTTAAAGATAAAGCCTTTTATCGCATTCCCAAAGATCCAGCTCGGAGGGAAAAATTGATTTCTGCGATAAAACGGGCAAGAAGCGCGCTGAAGAAAACCGAGCGTTGGAACCTGTCACCTAATGGATGTCGCTTGTGCAGTGCAGTTTAATCTTTGTGAATGATTCACTTGTAATTAAAAGAAGTTCTAAAAACTGTCGCTGTTTCTACAAATAGCTCGCGGTCTCGCGTCATCATAACTTTAGCCTATGCTAACTAGCAAAATGGTACACTACTTACCCTGGCAGTAACAACAAAACAACTCCTTTGTGGTAAACTCCAGAGTAGCACCTCGATCACGAATCCCGACTGAGTCCATTTGTATCCTTCCAGGCTTTTGTACGCCTTCAGTGAATCTCCAGTGTAGTAAGAAGGAAAGTTAATAAGATAGTTGTAGATATCGGGATATTGGACATTTGGAAGTCCCGAGCCTCCTTCCGCTACCTGAACTACGGTTTTAAAAATCACACCAGGCACTAGATAAGGATCACTAATTTGTAATCTCTGAAGTTTAGTGGTGTAACGATGTTTGTCTCTGTCCGAAAGTTCGTTGCTGGCATCCATTCCTCTCGCTGGTCTATGCAAATATCTCAGTCTCTCGCTACTTCTTGCCTGCCAACATGGCGTCGTAAACAAACCGGGTCACGTGACTGCAGGAGGTCTATAGGCTATAGTAATTAGGCCTAAATTAAATAACTGAAACAATTAGTAACATTTAAATATTTGTGTGCAGTCTGGACAATGTTGTTGTTTCCACATGAGTTTGTAGCCTATATTAAAGTCACCATCTGTAATTCGACTGGCCAACTTGGCCCTGTTGCATTCTCACATAACACCACTAGATGCTATCTACATTACTGCTGTCTCATAATGACAAAGCTGAGATTTGAGGAATTTCTGTTTGGGAATGAAATGTTTGGTTTGAAAGATAAAAAAGTTTACTATAAATTCAATGTTGGTGTTTCGGGGTTTTCATGATAAAAAAATAAAATAATGTATTTTACACTAAATTTGTGATTAATACCCAAGTGGTTAAATAAATCGTGTTTTAAAAAAAAAAAAAAAAAAAAAAAAATGGCGTTACCGCCACCTGCTAGACTGGGGTGTGTGGACCATTGAGAATATCAGAATGTACAACAGTATTTAAATACGTCAAATTAATTCTGTATCTTTCAAGAGTATAAAAAAACGTTTCCATATGTTTTGTGAAATACTTCCCAGTAGAGTATTGAGCAGAGTAACTGTTGAGCAGAGTGCGAGATCTTAAAATGTATTTCTTTCGTTTTATTTGCCATGACTTGAGTGAAATCTGCTGAGTGCAGTTCTCTCCCCTCGCCACATGGCGCCGCTGCTGTCCTCTCCGCTCTCTATAAACTTCCGCCTGTCAGAGCCGGTGGTTCTCTTCCGCCGCGGTCCGAGTTCAACATGGTGCGTATCCCGAGAAAAGCTTCTTCCAGCCCTTCAATCCGCACCCATCCTATGTCTGTGCCCGTCTGAGGAGCGCATACGAACACAAACCCGCTGTCTGAAGTCACGTAGAGGCTAAAAGTACAGTTTGGATCCTAAACGTGGAGAATTAAACACTAGGAGTGAGCGCTGCCCGATCTGTACACAGGACGGGCTAGTAACGATCCACAGTTTGTTTACAACGTGACTACTGTCAAATGCCCCACGTTAAGTCTAAAAATCTTTCACCTATTATTACTCTGAAATCAACTAGTGGTAGGAGTTAGTTTCTATAGTACATCACTAAAATAAGAATTCCTGGCTCTTGATCCAAACTCAAGTCAGCGTGACTTGAGTTTGGATTGTCCTTGTTTTGCAAGAAAAGTACTTTTTATAAAGCCATATATTCCTTGCAAAACAACTATATTTGTGTTTGATTTAAAGGTGCAAAGTGTAATTTTTATGGTGGAGGGGTCAGCCACAGGGTGTCTACAGAAATGTTATTGCTGTGCCTGCAAGTGTTTCATTTATTCCTTAAATTGTTATTCTGAGATTTCATGTTAATCTGTGAAACATTTCAGGCAAAGCAATTATATTTCTATGGCACCTGGAAAGTTTCACAGTGCACCTTTTAAAGATCCTGACAAAAAATGCCTAATTGAGCTATTGATTTAGCTCCACTGAAAATTGTAGAGTGCAAATACAAGCGAGTGTCGCTGAGCCATAAAGCCTAGCAGTTACATTACAATATTCAAATTGTGACACATTTGAAATGACAATTCTGCAGTTTTTTTTTCTACAGTTTGAGTACAAGAATCAGCTTACTGAATGTCTCTCCTCTTGATAGGGGCGTGTTAGGACAAAGACGATAAAGAAGGCCTCCCGGGTCATTATCGAGAAGTACTACATGCGCTTGGGCAGTGACTTCCACACCAATAAGAGGGTGTGTGAGGAGATCGCCATCATCCCCAGCAAACCTCTCCGCAACAAGATCGCAGGGTAAGCACGGTCATGGCGTTGATCCCCCTGTGTCTTTTTTTTTTTTTTAAAGTTTTAATAAATTGAAGCCAAAACGCTAACAAAATTTACATGCATGTAAACTTAAATGGAGGCAGATAAATATAAATATACATACAACGAAACCAATACAAGAAACTGAAAAATAAAATCCAAATTCTTCTGTAATATTGACTGTTTTGATATTTATTGTTAGAAATACTTTCTAATGTTTGAAGATAATTTTTAATGTCAAGAATATTTCTTTTAAATAGGGGTCTGGAATTGGAGAATTTGGATTTATGGATATGAAATTTTCCAAACAGAATGCACAGGTTTATTAAATATTCAATTTGATATTGTTTATGATGGAAGTGGGCTGTTATGCTTGAGCAGTCTAAATGAATTCTGATGGCAGTTTTTTGCAGTACAAGTGTTTCTAGATTTGACCAGAGATCCTTTGAATATTTACAATAATTAAAAGCGATGGGGGATGGTTTCATCACTATGGCAAAAAGCGCAGCATGTTTCTGTGCTGTGTCCTGTGCTAGTGATGGGGAGATGACGCCTCAGGGGGTCTAACACATTTCAAACACTGACACACTGTTGACACTGTGTTGGTGCATTCTATAGCGCCATCTGGTGGTTTAAAAAATCACCTGCTTTCTATGCAGAAGCTTTGACACAGCGCAGAAGTTGCTTATAGAGACACGTGAACATTAATGTGTGCAGATGTGCTCTGATATCCAGCAAATGAAAGAACTGACTTGGTAATGCCGCATTCAAGCAAATGACGGTCTATTATACAATAAAGTGGGCTATAAAGTAGGTTATAAGTGATGATATGACAAGGCGAATGGTTGTGAAAATGAATGTGAAATGCTTCTCCTGGGGTGGGCTCATTCTGAAAATGCAAATCACAAAAGTGCAGTAATGAGTTCTGTTTGGTTGTCCAAGTCGAGCTGTAGGGCTTTAGTCGATGAATCAATGATTTACAAAAATGTCAATATTTCATGGCAAGTTTTAAAACAAACGTGTTTTGGCCTTACTGGACTTTAATCAGGGCATGTTAAAAGGCCAAAATGGCTGCCAGAGCTCAGTCAGTGTGTCTCAGTCGACAAAAATGTGATTTGTCGACTAATCACTTTACTTGGATTATAAGGATTTCTGTGGGACAACAGCAGAAAAGAGGAGTGAGCGAGTGAACTGAAGTTGAATCTATTTTTATATGAATACATTTTTTTCAAAGTTTTCCAACTCTGGTGCAGGTGTAGTCTTGCTTGTGACTGCAGTTTGGGTCAGATGCAGAGATGCGTACCACTTACCTTTACCTTACCTTTTTTCGTTGTGTAATTGATGTGCAGGACATGTTTTTAGCCTACTGTTAAGTTTTCAAGCTTCCCAATTTATGTTGAAGTTTCCCTTTGCATGAGCCAATCCATCAGTGAGAATTAAAAAAATGCTTGCGTTAAGTCTTGTAAATAGTACAGTGATTTTGAGCAAACTTTGTGTTGGCTGTTGATAAACCTGTTAATTAAATGGGCATTTTACAAATATTCCAATGAGATGGGTACTGGAGCATTTTGAACTCACTCTAAATGATGTGCGAGAGGTCACTGAGGTTGCGATGTGCGAGAGGTCACTGGGACAGAAGTGGGTAGCAGTAGCCCCTCCCAGGTCACCCGCAGGCATGTTCTTCAAATCTGGAAGTATGTTTTGGACATTGCACATTGTTCAGAAGCCCTTCCCAGGATTATGTAATCTCTCTACTCTGCTCAATTCTCTTAAAGGTGCACTATGTAACTTTTCAGTTGGGGGTCCTTCACAGTCTTGTTTCTATGGATATGTCATTGCTCTGCTTTGAATGTTCCATAATATGACATTAAACAGATCTACCTTACATTTATTCGATTATAGGCGTTTATATAGCTCAAAAATACCTAAAAAGTGGGTGGGGTCTCCTCTCCACAGTACTGACCTGTAACTTGGTCTGGTCTCTTTGAAGATAAAGGTTTGATGCCATACTGTAAAACATTCCAGACAAAGCAATAACATCTCCATGGAGAAAAGCATTTGACAGACTCTCCACCAGAAAAGTTACACAGTGCACCTTTAAATTTAAACCAAATGGTTTTGTCCTGATTTGTTAAGCCCCATGTGTGTTTGCAGTTTGAGTTCAAGTGCATTTCCTCTCTGAGGTGTGATAATATTCGTGCAGTTTGCCACAAGTGACAGTTGTGTGGCATTCAGTTGTATCAGGGATCTAAAATGGAAGGTTTGGATTAGCCATGTGCAAAGTAAACCTGACTGTGACTTGTGCTGCAGGTATGTGACCCACCTGATGAAGCGCATCCAGCGCGGCCCAGTCAGAGGCATCTCCATTAAACTGCAGGAGGAGGAGCGCGAGAGGAGGGACAACTACGTCCCCGAGGTATGTGCACACACTTAAAGCTCTAACCTCTATATTGAACCACATTTAGACTTTGAATTACTAAAGCGCATTTAGCATTTTACAGACTGAATTGTGTAAGTGCTGGTAGCAAAGTTGCATCTTGATGGCAATACACTATGTGCACAATTATTAAACATTAATATTTATTATTATTTTTTATAACTGAACAACTACAGTGCCTAATAATTCTGCACACCTTGATATAGGGTGTTGATTGCCTTAGGCCACACCCTCCCTCACAAGACAAATACACATCCCCTAATATGAATAAGGGGATCAATAAGAATTCAAGGTTATACAGCTTGGAGTTGGAGAATGTGTCAAAATACCCACTTGCCTAATAATTGTGTATGTATAAAGTAGAACTAGGCATTGTTGCTTTGCAAAGAGACTACTTAAAAATGGACTGAACAAAACACATAAAACATATTTGGTGATTAAGGCACTTTTCAATTACGAATTTTATAGGCTCTTAAACACTAGCCAAATTAGGTTTATTTTCATGTTTTAGGCTTGGTTAGATATTCCATCAGACTTAACTCTGTGTGTGTGTGTGTGTGTGTGTGTGTGTGTGTGTGTGTGTAGATCTCTGCTCTAGACCAAGAGCTCATCGAGGTGGACCCAGACACAAAGGAGATGCTCAAGATGATGGTAAGTGCCCAGTGACTTGTCTACTGGTGAACGTCTGCTCTTCTGTCCTGTTTATAGCTTGATCTTCTTTGTAGGATTTCGGCGGCCTTTCAAACCTCCAGGTCACCCAGCCCACGGTCGGCATGAATTTCAAAACACCAAGAGGACTGTAAACGTGTTCAAAGTGCTCAAATAAAAATGTTGAAGGGAACATGGTGTGCCTGGTCTTTTCTAGAGTTCAAGAGCCTACAGTTGTCTAAAACTTTTATAAAGTAAATGTACTGAATTTCCACTTTCATTATTGGACTAAACCAGTGGTTCTAAACCTTTGAGCCCTGGCTCTATGGTAACAAAAGGGCTACTTCATTTTGCAGGTTGCCCGTTCTGTACATAGGCAAAGAATTCCCTTTCCAAACCAACAAAATGGAAATCTACATTTGAAGGGTGTTGGGGCTAATGCTTTGTTTACCCTCATTAGGGGACCCCATGAGGGTTCTGACCTCCACATTGAGAACCACTGGTTTCCTTTTCCAGTTAACTTCATAAAATCAAAAGGTATTTTCATAAAAACTACAGGTGTAATTTAAAGAGCGCATACTTAAAAGGTCAAATGTAAAATCAGGCTGCATACTCCCATGGAATGCAAACCATGGTTCTCCATTTTGTCTTCTATGAGTGCTCATAGTGCTCACATTAGAGGGCTTCATCATTTAGGGTTGGCAAGTCACTCCAGAAGAGTTCAGCCCGGTCACAGACAGTGAAGATTCAGGCCATGTCATTCCTGCTACAGGTACAAACTTACCTTTTGTTACAATTGTTAGATTTATCCTTTGGCCTCCACATTGCAGGTGGTCTACTGTATATGGTCACCTAAACATTCAAGACATTTTGGTAATTAATGTTTAAAATGTGATACAACACTGCCTTGAGTCAGACTAAGAGGTTTCAAATATAGAAACAGCCAATTTCAGATGATTTGACAGAACAAAAAATGCAATACTGCAGTTAACAGCTTGAATATGTTGCATTACAAAAAAAGCACAGCCAGAGTAATGCTTAAACACCTTTATTGTGCCCAATCTGAACATACTCCAACTGTAGTAGCAGCAAACTTGGCAGACCACAATGAGGTAGACTTTCAAAACTCTAAAAGCAGCTGGGCTTAGACACCAGCTCAGCGTGACAACCGAATGGAGACAGAAGACATGTCATGTCTTTGGCACACAGCTTCATACCAAAACAGGAAGGCATATGGGTGGGAGGAGCATGGGAGGTTAGGTGAGGTCTACACAAGTTTGGAATAGATCGATTCATTTATCAGCAGAGTGGAAGTTCTTACACTCAGCAGGAAACAAGCTGTAGTCTAGATAGGTTCCTCTGCTGATGTACAAAAGTGATTAAAAACCACAGCCACCTTCCAAGTGCAAATTAAAAAGTGCAACAAACTATGTACAATCAAAACATGAATTCACTCGAGTCTCAAGATCCAGCAGTTGATTTAAAATTAGGTTAACCAGTTAAAGTGTATTTAATACTATTGTTACATTTAATATAACTGGACCAACAAAGTTAAAGTAGTACTACCAACACTTAGTGCCCATTCTGTTGAAAATTGAGGGCAAATTAAAAAGTAAATCGTTAAAGAAAAAACATACGACTCAAAATGAAAAATAAGTGTGTCCCCATCAACAGCCGCCTGGTAGAATCCTGTTCAAAATTTTCATGTCTCGACTTAAAACCGTGGGTACAAATTAGTAAAAAACTGCGTAAAAATGTCTGAAATGCGACTGGTTAAATGAAGGCCAACGTTCAACTCCAGAAACACCAGTTGGCTTGCAGGGAAAAAAATGAGACCAACTGGGGAGGGAGAAGGAAAACTAAAAATTTAAAGGCACTGTATGGCGTTTGCCATTGAAAGGCAATGAGACTGGCGTGATCGCTCTTCACTATGCAACATAAAAAGTAAAAGAAAAACGGCATTCCCATCTGCCCAACTCTAGGCCGACTCCCACCTTTCTGTCTGACCACAAGTTAAGAAAATGCATAAACGTGAAGGGCCCCTTGTCTCCAACAAGGTCACTGTGCAAAGTGCCACTGTGAACAGCAAAAAAGATCAAGTGCAAAAGTGAACGTTTCTACAGTGAAATCCCCAGTGCCTGGTGCAGGGCCGGGCTCGGGCTGAGGCCTGGCTCTGGTGCTCTCGGCGGGCAGCAGCTTCACTCCGACTGGAGCTCTTCCTTTGGCCCTTGGGTGTCCTCCAGCTCAGCTCTAGCTCGACTCACGGTTCTTCTGGTTGCGCATCAGGGGCCGGTGGTTGCTCAAGATGTCCATGGAGTGTTGCCAGTGCCAGCAGGAGCGGCAGTAGTACTTGAAGCAGGCCTGCAAGCACAGTAGGGTCACATGTAACTAAAGAGTCACAATATATCGCAAAAGTATCAATATCACAATAAATCGATATTACAACTGACCAAATGTGTCACAATATTGTGAAGATCCTACAGAGTCCAGCTGATTCAAAATTAAAACAGTGAAAACGTGTGAGGTGGTGATACTGACCTGGTCCCTGCAGAAGAACGGCCCAGGCTGACGAAGGCAGACTTGACACATTGAGTCCTCCAGATAGGGGTCGATCTGGACCTGAAATGGTAAAACAGAAATAGTACAATAACGATAGTCATGTCTGAAATGACCTGACACCCACCTTTTTTGTAAACTTGGGCGTTTTTATTTCTACAAAGGCAGCACACACAGCCTTCAGGTAACTCTGCTGATTATTAAACGTGACACGTCCAGAGCCTGAGGAGCACAGCAGTTAGCTCTATGTACCATGAGCCCACATTAGTGATGAAGTGTGGGTGCACTCACCTATGGGGTACTTGTGCTTGTCCGTGTCAATGCCCGCGTACATGACTCCGCCAAACAGGTCGTTCATGATACTGGCCAGAGCCTCTGCATTCAGCATGCCATGGAGGGCCCCCACAAACACAGTCTTACTGGGGTCCAAGCGCTGAGCAGGGCAGCGCACGTAGTTACTGTCTGAGATCACCCAGGGGATCACCTGCACCTAAAGGCCAAAGAACAAAGCCATAGTCATATGGTAAAGACTCAAGCACAAACCTCAATGCAGACCATCTAACTTACATCTTTGCATCTCATTCTGCGGCTGGACATCTTAAAATAGTACTCTCGGTTATCCTCTGGGTGGAATGGGTCCTGGGAGCATGCACGTAGCAGTGCCCTCACCGACTTCTCATTCTCAAAGATCAGGTAGACATAGCCTACAGACAAAGGTCCACTTTAGAGCACAACCACCAGCAGGTTTAGTCGGCTACTAAAATTACATTTACAGTTCAAAGGCATTAGATTACTAAATGTTGGGTTTTAACTAGGTGCTCCAATCCCAAACTAGATTTTTTTTTTTGTATCCATGTCCCCAGGCCTCTTGTGCATATTACTCTAGTCCTATGGCAAACACCAGTGCTCCCCAGACACCAGTAAAAATGGAAAAAGCCTACCAGCTCGTCGTTACCTTTGGCCACATTACCTTTGGGAGGACAGCGAGGGTGCTTTCCATCCTTACCCGGCCACTCCACACTCAGAGGGCCATAACTGCTGAAGGTGGCAATCAGACCAGCTGAACAAGCAGACACATGGGATTAAAAAAACATGCATTAACACAAACTGGTTCAAAGGTGTTTGAGCTCCATCAGCACAGGGCACAAATAGAGGATTAAGGACAAACAATTTGAACAGCTTTACTTGCCAAAACACATTTTCCACAGAAATCTGGTTCCTTGAGACTGCACTATATTACTATGATAACTCTTAGACACTTCAAGTACAGTGCAGCGCTTTAACAAGAGGCCACTGGTGCAAGTCTACATGCAGCTTCTACCACGTTTGACCCACTATTATTCAATAGACAAATCTTACATTCTGTAATGTCCCAGGGCACACCACCCAGAAAGACTTTGCAGGAGTAGAGTGGATCCTTGTTATTTCTTGGAGGCAGCTGGCCGCTCCAGGTGAACGTGGCTTCATTCACAGCTGATGAGACAAACCGCAGTCAGTGTGGTGGTACGATGGTGTGTGTACATGATGTAAAGAGGTTAGTGCCATGTTACCTGCTGCCTGCCTGTGCAGGCGTGCCTCTCGCTCAATGCTGAAAGCATCCGACTGGTCCAGGACGTCTGATCCAGGCCAGGGAGAACCCGAGCGCCAGCGACGGGACAGAGCTGAGGAAGCGGGGCTGGCCCCAGGGGGAGGGGTCAGAGGGGAGCTAGTGTCCTGTGGGTCCAGACGGGAGCCCAACCTCAGCAGGTCCTTCTGCATATTGGATGTGAGGTATGGCAGGGGAGGAGAGATGCGCAGAGTGGACTGGCAGCACATGGTTCATATGTTAAACATTTAATCTTTTCTCACATTTTGAATGTAAATGGGACATACCAACATGTCACAGAGGTGGTCTGAGCCGGAGCTGAAGCCACTGGTCTCAGAGTCTTCTGGGCTGCTGGAGCGAGAGTCCAGAAAAGAGCTGGAGTCCAGTCTGTGTGACGCCATGCGAGCCATGCAGGGAAACTTCTCCAGGAAGTCCGCCGTGACGCCCATTGACTCAGGGCACAGGTACCCAGAGGACTTCCCAAGGATCCCACTGAAGGGACTGTTCAGCATACCTAGCACTCACAGGACAGCCACAGCATTACACACAAACATGACTCAGGGGTTTAAAGGGTCAGTCACCATGGAGGCAAGCACAAGCTTTGACCATGCCGTTTGCCTGATGAGCAAACTGATGAAACTGGGATGTACTGACTGTACCGACTCACAGACGGACTGAATAGAAATCCTTTGACCACAGCCCCACACTATTTGGCAGTTTAGCCTAATGTTATATTTTGTTGAATTAAACTATTCAAAACAGATAAAATACAATTACCCTCGTCTCCAACACTATTGTAGGTGCACACAGCAGTCTGGCCCATTTGCTAGACCTAGTTTAGAAGTTGGGTCACCCAATAAATAATGTTAAAGCAGAACAGTTCAATGCATGACCAATTCTACAATATAGAAAAATCTATCAGGAATAAGAATGGCAGCTCATCCATGTGACAAAGACAGCCAAGCTCAAATGTGTGTAGGTAAAGCCATACGTACACTGTATAGTACATAGTATATATAGTATATAGTAGTTACGTCTACTTTAAAAAGGCAATACATGTGTAAAACAGCACAAAGCTGGAGGTGCTGCCAGCCAAAAGTGCCACATCATTGTCCTTTGTAACAATACGTTCTGTTCCTGCGCAGTCACTCTCAACCATTCTTCCAAAAACACTGCATGAAGAGTCATTGTCTGGTCCTACATGTGAACCCAAACCTTGCTGTGGTACTTACTGGAGGGAGAGCTGGTCTGGACCTGAGAGGGCGAGGGCTGTGCATCAGTGTCCTGACTGCTCCATGGTCTGTCCCAGCCCGACAGGCGCAGGGACTGAAGGCCCAAGCCCAGGTCAGTGACACCCAGCTGGCCCCGGGGGGACGCCATATCCTGGGAGACTCCACAGTTTGGGAAGAGCATCCTCCTGCTGCCCACCGCAGCCAGCTCCGACTCTGTTTAAGGCACATCCAACAAAGTCTTTAGACAACAGCCACATTACACAGCAAATAATGTAGACGCTCAGACACTCGGCACCACCCCCTGCTCTGACCAGAGCTGCTAACCTGCTGCCTCTGTGCCCGGTGCGCCTGCCATGCATTTCTGTGCGCATCACTGACCCACCTAGCAGCATGTGACATGGCTGCCGATGCACTCGCACACCCCTGCTAATGACATCAGCTCTCCCACCTCCCTGCCTCCCAGCCCAGCTACTGTAATGAGAAATTCCACTCAGAGCAGTGGGATTGTTGATAGAAGCGCTCCCTCTCTGAAGGCACAGCACGTCTCCCAGGCAGAGGCTGCTGCGTACTCTGTCTAGCCTGGTTTCCAGAGGCAGGGGAGAGAAGCAGGGGAGAGGTAGGGGAGGGGAGGGCCGAGCTACAGCGGCACGGCGAGGGGCAGCATGGGAAAAAAAAAAAAAAAAAAATCAAGAGCATGACTCAGCACGTAACAAAAAGTGCACTAGATAAATAAAGTCTTGGGGAAATAGTGTACGCCTTGTTTGAAACATGAACAGACAAGAGGTTTGCTGTGGCAGAAGCAGCTGACTGATCAGATGTTGAGGAGTGAGTGGTTTGCCCCAGCGCTCCCTCTGTCCAGGCCTGGACTGTTTCCAACTGCAGTCTGATTCAGCAACAGCACAGGAATAGAGCCGATGTCATGCCACACACCTCCCACTGCAGATATGACATGCTTATAGCACCGCTTCAAGCTACATGTGACACTTTAAACAATTCTTGCATGTGGTATTGCAAGGAACTATATTATAAGTTTGCAGGTTTAATTTGAAAATGGCAGTGCTGGTGGCAGTAGTGCACCATGATTCAGCTTCTGGCGCTCTGGTTAAAATGACAAGGTGAAAGAGTGCATCAAGTTTAGAAAATGTGCTTTTTGGCATCCATTCAGTAAAACCATTGGAACACTGGCGCTTTAATGATCAGGATCATAAAACATAACTGGTTCTCACAAAACACCTCCAAATGTAGACTAGTAAATAGAAAGGCATAGTGTCATAGCCCTGACTTCTATCCTTGATATCCTTATTGCTATGAATATGCAGGCAAAATAGTCTGAATGAAACTTCACATAAGATTGACAGCTTTGTCTCAGAACGCCAGAACTGAAGTTTGACTTGTGGAGGAATATACTGCTGCATTCATTCATGGTCTAAAGCCGTCTTGGCCTGTGTTGTGGACACATACCACAGAGTAAGTCGGGCTTGCCCTTGGTGTTGTTGGGAGTGGTGCACACCCCGGTCAGGTCCAACGCGTTGCCCAGCATAGTGTTCATCCTGCGAAAGATGTCTGCGTTGCTGCAGGTGGACAAGGCCGGAGACTCAGTGTCAGTGCTCTCAGGCCTGTGGGAGTCGCTTCTCTGCAAACCAAGCAGGATTTAGAAACTGGCCATGTTTATACAAATGACACGCAATGACAGAAAACTGCTAACTCGACTTTGTTAGGGAGAAAAAGTAAACGAGGGGCCAAAGACACCAAAGTGCGAGTGAAACTAATACAAAACTTTATTAGAACGGGCATTTTTATTTTGCACTCACCAGGGAAAACGCCATGTCGTGAACAACTAAGAATTAAAAGAATTGCGACATTAGCAGGCTGCAGAAAAGAGCCATATTTATGACTTTTAGCTAGCAACTCATTAGGCTCAATTTGGTGAACGTGTGCTCCGCCAATGGCCTCCGCGCGCTCCCTCCGACTGTTCACGTGCTGCACATGAAAGGCCTCGCCGCGGCTCGGGGCCAATCAGAGAGCGCACGAGACTGAAGCGCCACAGCACGCGCACAGACAGGGCGCCCACATACATTTCTGAGCACTACACAAATATGAATGACTGCATTTCTTACAGACGAAAGGAAAGAACACAGCAAATACTAATGTACTTACTGCTGCTTTCAGTGCGGTGTCGGTAATCATGGCATTAAGCTTCTTGAATGTGATATCATAGTCTCTTATGGAGCGGCTGTTTGTTTTAGAAAGATCTGAAAGGAAAATTAGCTCATCACTTCTACGAGAGACCCTGATAACTTGAGCTTCCAATGTATTGCAACAAAATGTTTTACAATATCGATTTTTTTTTGTTGTCTGAGCCACGTCACATGTTATCATATCATGAGACCTATCAAATGTTCAAGAAATTCAACAATTAATGACTTTGCTGATTATAACCTGTAACTTCCACAATTTATGTATTTAATATGCACTCTACGCATTTATAAATCTAACTTTGTATTGCAATTCATAAATTGGGATTTTAGAAAAGAGGTATTTTAAACTTTATGCTCTTTACCCACACGTTTTCTAATTGCAGTTTTCTTTTTTGCATATATTTGTAACACATATACATTATATGCTGCTGCACAGACTTCACTGAATCCATTGATTTTTCAAAGTGTAGTGCAAAGAATAAACGCAAAGGGGCAGCATTTGACCATGATTCAACTGTATAAACTTCTCACTTTTTTTTTCTTTAACTTTACCCTTCACCTGGGATGTGGTGAAACATTACAATACATCTGGCAAAATCAAATCTTGTCATTTACAGCCATCAGTTCGTTATTTATTTATTTATTTATTTATTTATTTATTTATTTATTTATTTATTTATTTATTTATTACAAAAGTTTATTATTAGAAAATAGAAAGTTTACTAGAAAGTTTACTAGTTCATGACGTGGGTAAGTACTACAACCGCGTTTGTGTCCATAAAGTTCACAGATGAGAAAAATAGGCTTCTTATATTCTTGATAAAAAGTAAAGAAGGGAATGTTTTGTTAGTTCGTAGGACTGAATAAACTTCGATGCTGCGCGCTACTCCATGGCGCTACATCCATGCCACCAGCAGAGGGCGCAGTAAATTGACCCGCAGCCCCGGGCTCCTCTAACTACTTCCGGATCTCTAGTCTACAGTTTTGGCACTGGTGTGGGGATCAAACACTACCGCTGCTACTGCTGTTTTTTGTCTTGTATCCGTGTCAAAATGTCTTATAACTACGTGGTGACGGCGCAGAAGCCCACGGCCGTGAATGCCTGCATCACCGGTAGGAGCGGATCGGCGGCGGGGCTTTGTTTGGGGGGATGTTTGGGTCTGTCCACCTGCGCACGTCTCCGTGATCCCGCGCTACTCGCACAGCTCCTCCACGGGCCTGCTGCAGACGCTAGCCTCACACGGGCTAATGTTTACCTATTTTACATGCATAAAATACAAGTCATGCAAGCGAACTAACCAGTATTCTTGCAACAAATGATGTTTTCGAGCATAGTCTGGTTGGTTAGTGCTTGGTTTAATGAATGTTGTTAAAATGAATTTAGGTTGTAAGGTCACATGAAGAATAGATCAGCAGATGAGTACACCGTGGATATAAGTTTCCGTTCAATAATTTGCCTAATTATGAATTTAGACAGAATGAACTGGTAAAGGTTTGCGTTTTAGTTGTCAGCTCAACGTGAGACTGATCAAAACATCGTGAGGTCAGACAAATTTGGGTTTTCTTTAATCAGCCAGTGCCTATGTAATTTTGTTGTTATCTTATCACCTAACGAGAACAGACCCGTAATGCACCAGAACTGACAATAGTTGTTACAATTTTATAATTTTTTACTCCTAGCCTATATTATGTTTAAGTTTATGGTACTACTTAGTATATTGCAATTGGCTGTATTGGGATAGGTTGTTATGCAGTCTTTGCAATTATGATTACCATATTAAATGCACATAATTATTGCAAAGCAGTTATAGCCTTCTGTGCTTGATTTTGGTGCAGGTTGTCTATATTGACAATTTTTCTACAATTTAGAGATTTACAGTGGCTGAGTGACTAGTTTGCATGTTTCTCCCCATGTCTGGGTGGCTTTCCTCACTCTGGTTTCCCTCAGCAACCCAAAACATCCACCAAAGGCCAGATCTTCCAGCTAAGGTAGTCCTGATCAAGCTGACCTCAAGATGAGGATGTAGCTCCTGACAGGTTGTCAGGATGTCAGGATGTAGCTACTCTAATAGTTTTGCTCAAATATTAAATAAAGCATTAGCATTCATTTTATATATGAATAGTACATTTTATACCATGTTTGCAAAGACAAACTTACAATATTCTGTAGTTTTATTTTAAGTTCTGAACATAATATAAAAGTGAGTGTTTAATTGTAATTCCTTTCTCAGGTCACTTCACATCTGCGGAGGATCTGAACCTGCTCATAGCCAAAAACACTCGTCTGGAGATCTATGTGGTAACGGCAGAGGGGCTGCGGCCCGTCAAAGAGGTGGGCATGTACGGAAAGATCGCAGTCATGGAACTCTTCAGGCCCAAGGTGAGCACTGTCTGTCTGCTGTGGGGAGAATGAAAGACTGAAAGAGACTGTTCTCTACATGTTGAATTTTGACAATACATTAAATTATGCAAAAACTTTTTTTTCCACTTTCTGCCATGTTATAATGTTGTTCCCCCATCAAAAACATGCCTGAAGAAGCAGTCTCTCCCAGGCTCTATTCAAACCCTTTTTATGGTTAGCTGTAAGACTCAAACTGCAATGCACCGCCCACAAGCCTGCGTCACCCATGCTCCAACACAACTTCTCCATAAATATACAAAAGTGTGATACAAAACTGTACATTACAACTTCACAAACCTGATGCAATGTGCAGTAGTTTAATTAGTGGGATGCATGCTGATTGTGTTGTGATAGCGCTCTGAAGGGGGAGTGATTTAACACAGAGAGCAAAAGGAGGGGAGACTCGGAGCGTCAAAAACAAATGTAAGACTTTTAAAACATGTTACATTGTTTTCAGCGGATATATCATTTTCAGAACAATAAAAGGTGAAATGGTGATCAAAATGTTATGTGTTAGCAGTTAATACCCCATAGAAGTAAAATACCCCTGATTGTTTAAAATATGACCCTTGTAACCACCAAAATGCACCCTCACCTAAGTAAACAAAAACTATGCAAAAATTATTATTCGTTCTGCCTTCAGCTTCAAAGAGCAAGAATATACAACCTAGAGCAGAGCAGTTTATGTCTACTTACTAGGGTCTAGTGCAGGGGTCGGCAACCTTAAATACTCAAAGAGCCATTTGGAGGGTCTCCCACAGAAAAGAAAACACCCAGAGCCACAAAACCCTTTTGACTCTAAACCAGTGCTAACCAGGGGAACTACAGGCAAAACTACAACTCCCAGAAAACGGACTACAACAAGCACCATCCTCCACTACAGCTCATAAGAGCGAGTCTTAAGAGAATTATTTACACCTTTCAGTCTTTTCATCACAACAGTAGCAACATAAATAAAGTGCATGAGTGAAATAAAGAACTGCGCTGCACACGTACGACCTGCACACGTATAATCTCTGAAAAGTTTAACATGAACCATCTCCAACATCCCTCAGTCACAGAAAGAACACGCATATTCCACTGAGTCCTGCCCTTTAGTCCGACAGAAGCTGACCGCATCAGCGGCACAAGGAGCGAGCTGTTTTTTCAGCGCTTCTAGTTTATGCAAATGAGCCATGTGGTTTTAAGTTTCACTTCTGTATAACGTAAACAAATGTGCGCAAAGCTGCATTAAACACATTATTATTTGAGTCCTCCTCGTAGGAAATAAAAATCCAAACTTAAATTATCCACCCACAGCGAACCAAAAATGCGTCTGCTTCTGTGTTCATCATTTTATCGCGTGTACCGCGTGTACCAGTCTCATCAGCCACGAAAGCAAATGAATCTGCCCACGTAGCATTAAGCGTTCTGTTTTCTTCAGAAACTTTTCTTTTCTTGGATTTATCATCATTGGGCTGAAAATCATACTGCTGATGTAGGTGCTGGTAAGTCCGGGCTGCCAGTGTGTGCGGGTGGCGCACATCGGCGGCTTTGACGCATGTTTTGAGCGACAAAAATATTAAAAACGTTTTATTTAAATGTTACAAGATTACCATTATCTACAATTTTAGATTTACATTTAAAAACGAACAAACTAAAATAAAAATACAATGTAATTAAATACTCATTATTATTTTCCAAAGTCACAGGGAGCCACGACAGAACCATGAAAGAGCCACATGCGGCTCTGGAGCCGCGGGTTGCCGACCCCTGGTCTAGTGCCACAAATTACCACAAGGGAGAACTTATCTTGTGGTTTTTTTTCACATTTGAATGGAACAAAAAATTGATTAAGTTCTGGCAAGTTACATTTCTGGAGAAACTGTAGTTCCAAAAAAACAATGCCATAATGAGAGCAAAAATATTAAATAAAATAAATAAAAAATGTTGAAGCCAATATGTCAAAATCTCGTCTTGTCTCAGGCTTGTGGAACCAATCTTGTATCTTGCCTCCCCCTACTATTTACCCTTTTTTTGTTTTTGTTTTTTAAATTGATTCTTGTATACATGCTTGTGGGTTGTCTTTAGGGTGAGAGCAAAGACCTGCTGTTCATCTTGACGTCCAAGTATAACGCCTGCATCCTGGAGTACAAACAGAATGGAGAAAGCATTGACATAATCACACGCGCCCACGGGAATGTACAGGTGAGTGAAGCAGGCGGACAAGCAGCACTTCTCCTAGACTTCTGTGGAGAACTGTACAGCAGTGGTTGTGCTTGAGGATAATTGCAGTCCATCATTATGACTGACAGGTTGTTTACTGTGCAGTTTGCAATAAGGACATACACTGGGTCTTAAAAACCCGTGTCTGCAGTGTGCATGGACATGTGCAAACATTGTGTGAGAAACATTGCAGTAATAAAGGGGTGTTGTGAAAACGAAGGAAATATGGAAGCTGTGTGCGGTCTGTGGACGCGGGCTGGGCGATTGTAGTTCAGCCTCAGCCCTAAGCAGTGGTCAAAGCTGTCAGACCCATCAAAATGACAGACTGCCTTCAGAATTTACCTGTAAACTATGAAGACTTCTTGTAACCTCTGCTGTGTAGTGAGTAGTAATGTGATTTTATGGTCCAGCTTGTTTTTAGACCACAGACAAAAACAAATGTTGTAAGTAAGCAGCAAGAGTTTTTGATTATTAAGTTAGTTCTCAAATGTAATTTTTAACCAAAACACCTTTTATTAGCCAGAGATGGTGATATTTCATAATAAATAAATAATTAAAATGGAAAATAACATCTAACCTTATATAATAACCATGTATCCATATTGGTATTGACGGATCACTTCAATTCTAATTCCCTGAAATGGTTCCCCAGATTCATCCTTAATCTGCTCTTGTGCTCCAGGACCGTATTGGCCGTCCCTCAGAGACAGGCATCATTGGGATAGTGGACCCAGAGTGTAGGATGATCGGTCTGCGTCTGTACGACGGCCTGTTTAAAGTCATCCCTCTGGACCGGGACAACAGAGAACTCAAAGCCTTCAACATCAGACTGGAGGAGCTGCAGGTGATCGACGTGCAGTTCCTGTACGGATGCCCCGCCCCCACCGTCTGCTTCATCTACCAGGTATCACCAACAGTCTCTTCTCTGTGTTGGCATTCAATTTTAGGCCAATGGATGGAGTCTATTTCATTTACTGAAATCAAAGAAACCAGTGCCTTAACATGCACTCACTCAGACTTGGAATTTGTTGTTGTTGTTGTTGTTGTTGTTGTTTTTTTTAATAATAGTTGAAAAGATATTTATTACACATTTCAGTTTGTCATTTTGTTTTGTATTAACAATATATCTAAATAAGCAGGCAATCAGCTCAAAATGCACTGTCAAATTTGAATCATGCAAAACAAATATAAAGTGTTTAAAATCCAGCTCATAATGGATTACTCAATAAACATATTTCCCCTCTGTGTTGTGCTATTAATAAATGCATTCTGAATCAAAACTCCACTCTGCCGTGTGGCCAGGTCACACACTGTGTGGGCTGTATTTACCTTGTAGAAGTTGTATCAGTAAAATAGAAGTGGACATTGAGGCTAATGCTGTGTGCAGGATCCACAGGGACGCCACGTCAAAACCTATGAGGTCTCACTGAGGGAGAAGGAGTTCAACAAAGGACCGTGGAAACAGGAGAACGTGGAGGCCGAGGCTTCTATGGTCATCCCAGGTGAGTGGAGCACTGTATGATAAATGTACTGTACACATTGTCATAGAAAGTAGTGGTATTCAAATCTTATCACTCTATAATTTAGATCTGACAAATGCTGTATGTCTCATGGGGATAGCATCATTTTTAATTGAACACTACTTGAATACAAAAATGCCTTTATTTATTTTTCAAATGATTATGGAATAATATATATGTATTTGACAGATTCATATATTTTTATACTTCTGACTTGGTTTGGTGGGATAGTGCCTTGTGGTGAATATTTATCATAGTTTTTCATCAGTTAAGTGGCAGTTTGTGCTTCTATGATTAAGCCTAGAAAAAGATGGCTGTCTCTCCAAAACAATGCCACAAAGTTATAGTTATGTCGCCACCCATTAGATGGAGGGTGTCCATGTTCACTGTAGGCACCATAAATGATGTAAGCTGGGTTTCAGATGACATCACAACATTCTATAGGCCAATAATATTTAATACAGATGGGGGCAGGTAAAATTAATATTGTTAAAATTATTATTTTTGTTGTAATACAGTGAGTTCTTGGGTCTAGGCACTAATAGAAATGATCAGGTTCAACATTTGTGGATTTACCTTTTAGATATTTCATGGCAAATCTGGCTCTTTCCCTCCAGTATGAGAGTATATCTAACTTTCCATTAGATGAGTGCTCAGTTAATCCTGTGCTTTAAGCCTGAGCCTCATGTTGTATTTCAGTGCCAGAGCCATTTGGAGGCGCTATAATCATAGGACAAGAGTCTATCACATACCACAACGGAGACAAGTACTTGGCCATCGCACCACCCACCATCAAGGTAAGAACGACATTTAGTTTAATTTGTTTTTTTTAAATAGACTGAATTCATTATTCATTATTATTTGCACAGTAATGGGAAGAATATAGTGGAATAATAAACCTTTTCTTTTTGGATATTTCTTATGATGTCAAATACTACAATACTTAATCCAGGAATTCTGTTTTCTTTAAAAAAAACAAAAACAGGGACAAGTAAGGACTGTGTGTTATTAACACAAATAAAATGAACGCATAAATTAACCTCTTCCTATAAATCTACCCTCACCATGAACATGCATTAAGTTCAATCCCATGCACATCTTTAGAACAGCTTTTTTCAGATGCCGAAGTGAACTTTTGTAAACAGTCCAAGCCCAGCCAATCAAAGCTCTGCCTATGCTATAAGCTAATCATTAATTTAACGCAAGTTATGTCAGTATGTTAGCTTTAAATTTGTTGTAAAACCTGAGCTTCAGACTGCTAATCAGTGAGTGTCCTGTTGAATTCATATTTAACAGCCCAGTCCCAGAGCCGCTTATTTCCAGTGTCCCACTTCTATAATTAAACTAAGCACTGTGTCTCGTCTTCTCTGTCTCCTCCAAATACATTTTACACAAAGCCTCCAGTGTTACAAAGCAGAATTATCCCCCAAAAAGTATTCTAAATGTTCAAAATAGGGTTGTTCCGATGGACGATGACATCGTTATAACTATTATTCTATTATTTATTATTATTAGGCTATCATTATTTATATCTTTAGATCAGGGGTCGGCAACCTTAAATACTCAAAGAGCCATATGGAGCGTCTCCCACAGAAAAGAAAACACCCAGAGCCACAAAACCCTTTTGACTCTAAACCAGTGCTAACCAGGGGAACTACAGGCAAAACTACAACTCCCAGAAAACGGACTACAACAAGCACCATCCTCCACTACAGCTCATAAGAGCGAGTCTTAAGAGAATTATTTACACCTTTCAGTCTTTTCATCACAACAGTAGCAACATAAATAAAGTGCATGAGTGAAATAAAGAACTGCGCTGCACACGTACGACCTGCACACGTATAATCTCTGAAAAGTTTAACATGAACATCTCCAACGAGATAGAAGCACAGAACAGACTCACCATAGGCAGAACATCCCTCAGTCACAGAAAGAACACGCATATTCCACTGAGTCCTGCCCTTTAGTCCGACAGAAGCTGACCACATCAGCGGCACAAGGAGCGAGCTGTTTTTTCAGCGCTTCTAGTTTATGCAAATGAGCCATGTGGTTTTAAGTTTCGCTTCTGTATAACGTAAACAAATGTGCGCAAAGCTGCATTAAACACATTATTATTTGAGTCCTCCTCGTAGGAAATAAAAATCCAAACTTAAATTATCCACCCGCAGAACTAAAAACGCATCTGCTTCTGTGTTCCGTCATCATTTTATCGCGTGTACCGCGTGTACCAGTCTCAGCCGTGAAAGCAAATGAATCTGCCCACGTAGCATTAAGCGTTCTGTTTTCTTCAGAAACTTTTCTTTTCTTGGATTTATCATCATTGGGCCGAAAATCATCCTGCTGATGTAGGTGTCGGTAAGTCCGGGCTGCCAGTGTGTGCGGGTGGCGCACATCAGCGGCTTTGACGCATGTTTTGAGCGACAAAAATATTAAAAACGTTTTATTTAAATGTTACAAGATTACCATTATCTACAATTTTAGATTCACATTTAAAAACGAACAAGCTAAAATAAAAATACAATGTAATTAAATACTCATTATTATTTTCCAAAGTCACAGGGAGCCACGACAGAACGATGAAAGGGCCACATGTGGCTCTGGAGCCGCGGGTTGCCGACCCCTGCTTTAGACTATAGCTCTCCAAAAATGTGTTAATGAATTTCACCAATCAATTCCCCCCGTCCGCCGACGATATCATCGTCCATCGTGATGTTTCACTGTAAACATCGTCATCTGCCAATTAAGAAGACATCGCCCAACCCTAGTTCAAAATTGTAAAAAAAAATCAACTGCAATAAATAAATAAATAAATAACAGAATGCAATCCTTAACTAATTAGATTGTATAGTGTTTGTTTATAATTCAACCTTATCCAATGTAAAATCTTATATTGCAGAAAAATAACCAAAACCTCCCTCTGTAGTATGAACAAAAAAAGTACTCACATGTAGTATTAACCCCCTCTTAAATTCCCTTTGGTTTGTCTAGTTGGTTGTGCTCACCACATGTCACAAGTTGCTGTAGGGCCTATTAAGGATGAAATAATATCACGGGCCATCACAATAAATCAAATTACAAGTTTCTTTGCATAAATGAATAGTTATAGTGCAACAATAGCTAAAAAAAAACCCAGAACTACATAGACCATGATCCTTTGCTCTGTTTCAGTGAAGAAATAACTCTTATTAAGCACTTTTAAGTCTTAGGTCTTTGGATTATAATAGAACCAAAGTCTTGTCAAGGCATTTTAAAAAGAAAAGTAGCATGTACACACTTTTGTTAACCTCCACAAAATATAATATGCAATAAATATGGTACCGTGAGATGCATATTGTGAAAGTATCGTACCGAGAGATTTGGATCATCCCTAGGGCCTATTAAAGTAAAGGAGTAGATAAACTGTTGAAGTTAAGAAAATCTATTCTGATGAAATTACTGTGTGGAGTAGGGACGCCACAATATCACAAATTAGTGTTACAGTTAAGGAAATCCTTGATTCACTTTTATTCACATTTGTTGAATAGATCACCATCCCTCTATATGGGACCGTCTTTCAACACAGCGTTGATGTTGCAACAGCCAGATAAAGGAGTCAGTCCGTTTCTACCATGTTATACCATGTTATGTCACTTTGTTCCCTCTTCAAAACATGCCTGAAGAGGTTTTAGTTGTCATCCACGCATGTTTGAGTCATTTCCTGGGCCCTTTTTGAACCCTTTAAACATTTAATTGTCATTTACCTAAAAAAATCAGATTTCCCTTGATTCAAATTTGAGTTTTGTCTAGTTGGTTGTGCTCACCAGATGTGACAAGTTTCTTCAGGGCCTATTAAAGTGAAAGTGAAATGGAGGACAGCTCGGGTGTTGGTTAAAACCTTTATTAATCCAAATGCAGATGCTTTGAGCTGGTTTTGTGGGTAAAAGCAGGGTATGTCACCAGAAGTGCCACTTGTAGAACTTTTGGCCATTCAAAAGATGGAATAATTAGTATTGAATGGTCCAAATTTTTCCTTTTAATTTTTTTTTCCCATTCTTAAACCAGTTGATTGGTTAAATGGGCTCATCAGATAAACAGTTGAAGTCAAAAAGACAGAAATTACTGTGCGGATTAGTTATGCCACAATATCACATTTTAACTTTACAATGAAGCCAGATAAAACGCCAGTTAAAAAAGCCTGACACTTACACGATTTCCTTTAACATGGCTTAAAGAGGGAGTATTTTACCATGTTATACCATTATTCTTTCATCAAAAACATGCCTCAAGAGGTTTTATGTCACCCATGCATGTTTTGAGCCCTCTTCTAAACCTTTCATCATTTCATTGCTATTTCACTCAAACTGTTTTGTCTCGTTGGTTGTGCTCACAGGTTGCTTCAGGGCCTATTAAAGTGAATGTGGAAGGACAGCTAGGGTGTTAGTTAGTGCCTTTATTAGTTCAAACGCAGATGTTTTAAACTGGTTTTGGTAGGGATGTGACAGTAACGGAAATATTGTGATACTGCATCGTCAAAAGTCTCACAATAATATTGTGGGCCATCACAATATATCGAATCTCAAGTCTCTTTGCTTAAATTCATTGTTACAGTGCAGCAATAGCTAAAAGAAACAGAGGGAAGTACATATACAATAATTCTTTGTTCTGTTTCAGTCCAATTTACAGAATGAAATAACTTATCAACCAATTTTAAATTTTAATTCTTTAGATTATGACAGAACCAAAGGCTCGTCAAGGCATTTTTAAAGGAAAATGGAGCATATTCACAATTCTGTTAGCTCCCACAAAATATCGCAATAAATATCGTACTGTGAGATGCATATCGTGAAAGTATCGTACCGAGAAATTTACATATTGTTACACCCCTAGTTTTGCGGTTAAAGGTAGGGTATGTAAGATAAGTTTTAATGAAAATAATTGGGCATCTGTGTAGCGGAGTAAACATTCAAATACTGATTTGACTTATTTGAGCAAAATTTGGTTTGCCCCAGTTCCAGAGAATCAGGGAGTGCGTCGTTTGCATGGTAGTTGTTAGCTTTAACGTGGCGACAAAAATCCGCTCTGAGCTCTGATAGATGGATAGATAGATACTATATTGATCCCTAAGGAAATTCAAAATTCGGCAGCAGCAAGAATAAAACAAACATAATGACATATCAGTCCATCTTCTTGCATTCATCTGCTAAAGGGATGTGTTGTACAGATAATTAGAATCTGAATGGTCTGATTTTTAATGTTCGTCAACTTTGGACTACTGCAAACTGTTTAGTGAACTAGACACAGACACACCACGATATTGGGACCATGAGAACGAGACGAGATTTGTACATCATTTGTAATAAAGCGGCAGTGCAATCAATTTCACCGTTTTGGCTTCACTATTTTTATCTCATTTTATGCACTTTAGCGGTCGTTGTACTACTGCTTTTCGGAACACCAGCTTCTCAAATTGTATAAATCACCAGCTCTTAACTTTTTTTTGTCCAAGCCAAAGGGAAATTCATGGGGAAAAAAATCTCACGAGATCATTTTTCTCATGTGTGCACGATCTTATAGCACGAGATCTTATACCATCCCTATTTTTCATGTATTTAAAACGGACGTATTACACAAAAATTGACTTTTCAGAGCTTCTATAGTTGTTACTCCTTCTCATTTACCCTCTCGAAGTTGGAGTGATTCTTGCACATCACGCGTCGTCACTTTGGTACAAATGAAGAAAAATCCGCGGCTCACTAGTGTGATCTGCAGCTATCTATAGAAGGTGTTGACAGCTGCCGGCCCTTTGAGATTTAAGCTTACGCCTGCTCTCCTTGGGCACCATAGTTTTCTAACGCTGAAGTTGATGCACTTGTTTATTTTATTAAGTTGTTTTAGATGAATATTGGAATTTCAAATGTGCAAATTATAACACAGTGATCCACAGGTGTCATAGATTAAAACTATATAGCAGGCACAAGCACAATTTGTCTTCTTTAAAATAATGAAGCTCAGGTACAGCATCTTGAAGCAATTATCAAGTCAGAAAACAGGATGAACCTTACACTTTGGGTTGCCAGATACTAGGGATGTAACCGTATGCATCTCACGGTACGATATTTATTCCGATATTTTGTGGAGACTAATAAAAGTGTGTATATGGTACTTTTCTGTCATAATCAAAAAAAAGTTAAGATTTAAAAGTGCTTATATTTCATCATGTAGATTGGACTGAAACAGAGCAAAGTATCACGGTCTATGTACTTCTCTCATTTTTTTTTAGCTGTTGCTGCACCATAACAATGAATTTAAGCAAAGAAACTTGTAATTCAATATATTGTGACGGCCCATGATATTATTGTGAGACCTTTGACGGTCCAATTTCACGATATTTCTGTTATTGTTACATCCCTACCAGATACCAGTTGGAACTAAAACGCAAAAGTACTCAGGCCCAGACTAGTAATTGCACTTTTCAGCATATTTTTCTGGCAGCATAAATGCATATACTAAGATGACTTTTTCCTAGTCTATTTGGGAATTACATTTCTTTCTTATAATGGATGCCACTTGTAGCACTTTTGACCATTCAAAACGTCTTATAAATTAGTTTTGAATGGTTCTAATTTTTCAACATTCTTAAACTAACATGGCCGGCAAGTGCAAAACACTTTTACATTTCACAACACACATTAACAAGTTTGAAAATAAAATTACATTTAGAATGCACATTTACATCTTGAAAACAAATTCCAAGTTTCATAAAACACATTTGCAAATGTGCAAACAAATTTACAAAACACACACAAAAATACAAATACGAAACAAATTAACTTGACTGAAAGGGAGTGTCCTAAAAAGCGGAAGTGACGCAATAACGTGCGGGACAAGCAGGATGTCACCAGTAATTCAATGAGGGCGAGCCTTACTGTAGTCAGAACCTTTCTTTTTTTATTTCTGTTGCAGTGAATGAACAATGTTTTGCCCCAATTGTGGAATCAACCTTCTCCACATTACGCACTTTTGTTCAGCCTGCGGACGGTCTCTGGAGATCACACGGAAAATATCTGCTGTCAACTTTGCATGGCGTACAAATGAGTTTGAGGACACTTGAAAGTAAACTGAATTATGCTGGGCTGTATCGATGAAAGTATTACACACCCAGAACCACCATAATTCATGCGATCAGCACCAAACTCCGTGGACTTGGTCAACTCTTTGATTATCGGACCATGTGGCAAAAACATACAATTCGAGTCAAGAGAGATGATGTGATGCATATATTACGAGAACTTAATCCTCAAGGATGCCAGAGGAGGGCTCGCAGATGGTTCATCAGAAGAACCTACCATTCATTGGGCCCCAACTACATATTTTCATCGATACAGCCCAGCATTATTCAGTTTACTTTCAAGTGTCCTCAGACTCATTTGTATGCCATGCAAAGTTGACAGCATATTCAATATGACGCTGTAAGAGTGACCCTCATTGAAATAGTCAATACAGTATTGCAGGATATTTTCCGCTTCTGGGTCTGGGTTCCGTGTGATCTCCAGAGACCGTCCTCAGGCTGAACAAAAGTGCCTAACGTGGAGTTGGTTGACTCCACAACTGGGGCAAAACATTGTTCATTCACCACAACAGAAATAACAAAGAAAGGTTCTGACTACAGTAATGTTCTGACTATAAACACATTCTCTCATGTTGACATCCTGCTTGTCCTGCATGTTGTTGCATCAGTTCCGCTTTTTTCCGTCAAGAACTGTCTGGTTAATTTGTTTTGGGGGTTTGTATTTGTGTTTTTGTCATGTAAATTTGTGTCTGCACTTGTACAAGTGCACATTTGCAAATGTGTTTAATGAAATGTACATTTTTTTCAAGATGTAAATATGTATTTTAAATGTAATTTTGTTTTCAAACTTGTTAATGTGTGTTGTGAAATGAAAAGTGTTTTGCACTTGCCGGCCACAGTACTAAACCCCTTGATGACATCTAAGGATCTCTGAGTGGTTAAATGGGCTCAGATCAGAAAAACAGTCAAGAAAATCTGTCACATTTTAGTGTTACAAGGAATAAGGAAGTTCTTAATTCACTTTCATTCACAGCTTTATGAAATTAAACTTTGATGTTACAACCAGGAAGATAAAGAAATCCTGCTATTCCCTTTAGCATAATTTAAAGTGGGATTATTACACAAAATTAACTTTTTACCATGTTATAACATAGTTTTTTCATCAAAAACATGCCTGAAGAGGTTTTATGTCACCCATGCAGGTTTGAATAATTTAGTATTATAGCCAGAGGAACAACATTTCCATCGAAACAAGCAGGAGGAAACCCTCCTCCAGGCCAGATAAGAGTCAGGTTTGTGGAGATGCAAGCCCCTTTACAGTTCTCATAGACATGAGAACAACACAAAACTACACATGCTTTATAGTCTATGTAAGTCATATACTGTGGCTTGTTTTGATCTGGGGGTTGTTTTTGATCGGCTCTGTAACAAATGTGTTAATTTGGAATGAAAATAAAATCACACAGCACATTATACATATTCCCTTCATTATTTTACTCCCTTATACAGCCCTTCCTCATATAAACCATGTCTGTCTTTTTGCTATTCAGCCCATAGTTCAATTCAGTGTGTAACTAATGCAAATGTCATTCACAAAAGTTCCAGCGATGTTTTAAAGCATTAGCATTCAGCAGCAACACGTCTTTTAAGTCCCGGCACAAAACCAACCACAGTGTTCAGGGCTTTATTCAGAAATTGTCACTTTGGAGTCGGGAGGAATGATAAATGCTCAATGTGCACCTCCGAAATGATTCATACATTTCTGAAAGCAGTCATTGGTGGCCACGATATAACAAGCTAATTACCTGCCATTCAAAAGAGGTGCTAGAGCTTTCTTTTTTCCCACACACAAATCCGCTTCAGCCAACAGATGTAAGTAATGCAGGCGTAAGAGGGATTGGGAGAATTAGTTTTGTGAAAGTTCGGCCAAGTGAGAAATTACAGTAGACACCGACAATAAACCAATACGAGTGAGGAGGGACGTGCTGGAGAGGGCTCAGTCAGGCTTCACAAGTTGAATGCCGTTTCCAATCAAGACTATTATAACAGTGACTGTATCAAGCACACTGCGGGGGGAGATAAGAGGTGTCAAGTCTTCTCAGCACGGGGGAACGCTCGAAAGAAGTGCCGGAGCGATTGTGGAAATGGCTCTAATTGAAATTCGTCTTCGTTTGTATGGAAATGTTCTCACCGAAGAGTACTGCGGCTGCGGAGAGAGTGAAAGAATACCTGCTTAACTAACACGAACTGCAGGTTAATGAACGAAACATTCATCAGCAAACGTTATATAATTTCAGCACATTTAATATTGTATCTTTGATCTGAACGTTGGCGGTTCGAATCCCTCTCTCAGTGTAAACATCATTGGTAGAGCGGTCAGATCCAGTGGCCCACAGGTTGGCGGTGCAATTCCGGCTCCCACAGATGAATACTGTGGTTATGTTCTTGGACAAAACACTTAACCCACCTCGCCTCCAGTGTCTCCATACACCAGTGTTTGAATGTGTGTGAGTGGTTTCTAGATGTAGAGCTCTTTGAGTGCCTTGAAGATAGAAAAGTGATATCCGAATGTGACCATTTCTAGATTTTGATTGGTTTTCTGTTCTGTCAAGTCTGCAAGTGCAATGGATTTGAGTATAAAAGAAGGGGCACAGTTTCATTGCAGGCCAGTAGGTGTCACTCTAGGGCTGTGAAGTAGACCTGAAGTCCTTTATGCTTTTACTAGGTTCTGTATAAGAAGTGATTCACTGTTCTACCAGGCTTTCACTGGAGGTTGTTTTTTCCACAATAACTCTTATTTTTTGGTGACTATATTGGAAGATTTGGACAGAAGATTATAAGCTTTCATGTGTTTCACAGCATAAAACCCTTTTTTACTATTTTATTTTTAAATAAAAGAAACCTGTGACCTGCTTTTTTGGTTTTAGTGTAGACAGCTACATGGGTAAAACTGTCAGGCTGCCAGTTGTTCTGCTATTATAGGCTTGTCCAGGTTGTTGAAAGTGGTGGCCATCTTGACTGACTGTTTTTGTAAGATATTTTCACTAAATGACACTCCCAGTTTGTCAGAAGGAACAGTACTACAAAGAAGTTCTCAGAATAAAATACATTAAGGGAGTTGTATGACTGTCCAGTTATCAAGCACTCACTAGTAGAGGTTGGGGAAATAAACAAAATGACAGGTTTTTGATATATGCAGCGTTAGAACATCAAGTTGACAAATTCAATAGTGGAAAAAAATGGCTGCAGCATGAACTGATTAAACATAGAAATGACTTACTATACTTATTACTCTGAACACAGGTTTGCTCAGTTAAGGTGCTTGCATCTCCCCCTGCCGACACAGCCTTTGGTAGGTCATATGGTAGGCAGCCTTACATGAAGTCCAACCAAAGGGCAGTCCCATTCAGCATCTGTCAAAGGACCTGTGGCTATGGTGTCGAACATTTTGATTTTGAGGGTTACCACACACTTTGTATTAAAGAAGACATTGTGCTTAAGCGTGCTATATAGTTGTAATCTATGACACCCATGGAAGTTGTGTTACAATTTGGACATTTTAAATTGTAATATTGATCTAAAAGAAGTCTGACTTCTAGGTTAGAAAACTGCAGTGCCCAGTGGGAGCCTATAGCTGTAGATCATGCTAGCGGGCCTCTGATTGGAAAAAAATAAATACATACAAAATGCTGATGTATCCTATGTGTGTCACTGATTAAAAAAAATCAAATTGGAGAATGAAGCAAGTAGAGATCAGTGGGTGTGTACCGGTGAAAACGAGTGTTGATTGACAAAATGACATCAAAATAAGCGATTTAAGATTGCTCAAACATGCACAAATCATCCCAAATACAACTTAGAGAGTGTAGATGGTGAAGGGAAACAACTATAACATGGTTAAAAGTAGATTTTGCAGAATAGGTCTACTTTAAAGTCCCTGTGTGTTTGTGTGTTACCACAGCAAAGCACCATCGTGTGTCACAACCGTGTGGACCCCAACGGCTCACGGTACCTGCTGGGGGACATGGAGGGCCGGCTCTTCATGCTGCTACTGGAGAAGGAGGAGCTGATGGATGGGACTGTGGCTCTCAAAGACCTGCACGTGGAGCTGCTCGGAGAGGTAAGCTGCCTTCATGCATTTCTGTCCACTCAAGTCTAGGGCTGGTTGATTTTTTTTTTTTCAGTACTTTAACGATACCTGCTTTTCAATACCGGTTCTTTTTTTGGTGCCTGTATTTTTTAAAATGTAAATTAATGGCCAATATTATAAAAAAAACCAAAAACTTTTCAATCCTTGAATTACGTTATAACTATGTTAATTCATATTTTAAAGCATAGTATAAGATACATGTTCAGTTGTTACTCAAAATAAATGTGCACGCAAATGAACCAGAGCACACAGCTGATCCTCACAAGGGCTTAAGTTTCACTTTTGTTTTCACCTCATAGCCCTTATATTAAAGGCAGCGCTCGCCGCGTGTGCTTTATGTTTTGATAAATAACTACAGTTTTACTATATGGTTACCTGGACGGAGGATGAGGATTATGGAGAACTTTACGCAGTCTTGTTTAGATATCTTTATGCACACGTGTTCTACACTGGGTACAGGCACCACATTTGGGAATCACACTTTTACCGGGACCGAGGAGGAGGAGTTTTTTGGTACCAATACTTACTGAATCTTTTCTGTTGTTTCCTACTTGGAACCGAGTTTCGGTACTCAGCCCTACTCAAGTCTGGTGAGCTGTAGAAAGAAAACTATTATAGCTTGGATTGACTGGTTTACTCTGGCCACAGAGACTTGCTTTTTCAGTCTTGGTGTAGACAGCTATGTAGGTAAAATGTCAAGCTGCCAGTTGTTCTGCTGTTATTGTTCAGGTTGTTGAAAGTGGTGGCCATCTTGACTGTTTTGGTAAGATATTTGTCATTATCGATTGTAGTTGGAGGAACAATACCATGCAGGATAAAATAATAATATAGGATAAAATATATTAAGGAAGTTGTATAACTGTCCCATCATTAGGCACCCACTAGTAGAGGTTGGGGGGGACAGACAAAATGATAATATAGGTTGTTTTATATATATGCAAAATTAGAATCTCAAATCTGTATATTCTATACTGAAAAAAAGAATAAAAAAGGCTACAGACTAATTAAACTTATTTTATAATAACAAGAATGCGTTGGATATATTTATAGCACCTTTAAAGACACCCAAAATGCTTTATCGTGCATTATTCATTCACTAGACACTTGGTGGTACAATACTATTGATGGATGCCATTACACAATTGGCCCCTCTGACCAACACTCACCCACACATCACTTTCATACAAGACAAGGTGGGTGAAGGGTCTTGCGTTCTTGCAATTTCCAAGCCACTGCTTCCCCACTGTGATACCTGGTATTCCCAGTGACCTCCCATCCAAGTACTAACCAGATCTGTACTTGCTTTAGCTTCTGAGATTTTTTAGATCTGGCATTCACAAGCAAGCATGACTTTTAGCACTTTAGTGGCTAAATGGCTTTTGCGGAGGTACTGAAAACCTTAATTTGTAATTTATAATTTGGAAAAAAAATGTTTTAACTGTGCATGTAATTTCTGTGCATTTAGTTGGTGTTCCTCATTGAGTGTTCATTCAATGTTTTTGACCTTGGCAGGTACAAACAAATAGCAATATTCTTGTTTGAAAGAGGTTTGTACATCTGAGTAAGGCGCTCTAATGGTACCTACGACTATAAAAGGCATTTAGTGTTCAGGGTCAGACATGACGTCTTGTTGTCTTAAAATTCTTAGCTTTGAAAATGCACAATGGAAAATGGTCTCAATCTGTGACTTTACTAGGTTCATAAAAATATGAATGGAATGGTCTATTAAAAATCTTATTTATTTTCACCACCAATTTTAGCTCCTTTTTATTAGGACAATTCTTAAATAACATTGACAGACAATCAAGGACATGCGCTTACTTCTGTCTGTTTTCCTACAGAGCACAAAAGAGAAGACATTTCAAACTGCTCACGTAATTGCGTCTTATTTAAATAGAATTCTCATTATGTGATGTCTGCAATTAAAGTTCTGATGTGCCAGGTTGAGTCGCACTTCAAAATGTAGAATCCATTTGATCAGTGTGATGTTGTAAATTATGGGGTAAGTTAGCTAGTGTCACCATGATCCGTCATTTCTTTTGTGATTTTTTTGTTTTGTTTTGTTTTTTCTTTTATGCTGAACAATTTAGATCTTTATTTGAGAATCAGTCAATATTTCCAAAGTATATTTCAGTTCACAATGTACATTTAAACATACCCACGTGCAGTAAAGTCCTATATTATGCAAAGTTCAAAATGCTCCATTCCAACTTGTGATGTCAAGGGACAGTTGTAAAATTAACAGCTATTTTTTTTAAATTGATTTGTTCACTCTACAATACACTAGAATAACCTTAATAACCACTGTTGCCATTTCAAAAAATGTTTTGCTCTAGTGAAGGTGTTTGGAGCTTAAAAACACAGTGGAGTGGGTCCTCTATTACCACTTAATGACATCACAAGGTGGGTGTTTTCAGTTTGAGAAGAGAACACAACCTAAATATGCAGGATCTGTGTGTTAAACATGCCTATGAAAAAAACTCCAGGTAGGTTTTGATGAAGATACAACAACATAACAATATAATCTAGGCCCCGATAATGGATCTGCTTTACTACTGAAGCTTTTATCCATTGTGATTAAGGGCATCTTAAGAAGATTTTAAATTACCTTCAAATAATTAGCTTTTGAAATTCTAATTACAGTTGTGATTGCTGTTAGTCTTGCAGCCTTATTCTGAATGTGAATGCTCAGTGACGGCGTTTGGTTTGTGCAGACGTCCATCGCAGAGTGCCTGACGTACCTGGACAATGGGGTGGTGTTTGTGGGCTCCAGACTGGGCGACTCTCAGTTAGTCAAGGTAAGAACCTCTATGTTTACAGTGTAACAGTGATACTGCCAAGCTCATTATTTCTTACATATCAGATCTCGGTCAGTGTGTTTCTTCCAAGACCGTGCTTTTTGCTATTCCCATTGATTGCATCGTCAGAGATCTGATTTTAGATTCCAATTAGAGGGGGGCATGAGGGGAGAGATGTTTTGAGTGACAGGTGAGCCTGAAAAACGCCTTGGTGAGGGGAGGATGGGGCAGATTTTACGTCTGCCATCTATTGATTAAAAAAAAAAATCTAATTAACTTGCAACAATAATGTGACATAATTATACACTTAAAAACCTTTTATTGACGGATGTGTCCAATTAGCCGTAAAATGTGATGTTAGTTTTTAATATAAATTATTTACCTTGCAATTAGAACATTTTAGCACTGCACTTAATTAAATGCTGTAGACTTACCGAAGGACATTATTCTACAATAACAACTTTGAACAGCTACAATTTCGTGGGCTTATCTCCTTCCCCTTGAAAAGTAATAGGAAAAATAGGAATAGGAAATATATATTTAAAGATGGACTTAACTGGTTTAATCTGTTTTTTACATAAAAATACCAAATCGGATTACTCACTCGCTCACTTCTCCTTTCTGGTGTTGTCCACCAGAAATCCTATAATCTAATAAAATGATTAGTCGACTAATACTAATTTTGGTAATCTAAGACGCCATTGACTGATTAACCGACCAAACACCAAATGGTCTACAGCCCTACCATTTTTCCTTTAAAATTAGCAAATTACATGTTGGTCGTTGGCCTTGTGTTCCTCTTCTTTTTGTAAGTGCTTTGTCCTGTGTGTGTGTGTGTGTTTGTGTGTGCGCGCAGCTGAATGTAGACAGCAATGACCAGGGCTCGTTTGTCACCGTCATGGAGACCTTCACCAACCTGGGGCCCATTGTGGACATGTGCGTGGTGGACCTGGAGAGACAAGGCCAGGGACAGGTAAGAGCACTCGAGCACACTAATCACATCAGCCATTAAAGTGAATGCACCATAACATACCAATCCACATGTATCAGAGTTTCTTTCAAGTACCAGAAAAATTTAAAAGGGAGTATTGCACTTCTTTTTATGCTTTATTTGTATTCAAGTAGTCTTACAACAAGAAAGGGGCCAGAAAACAGACTAGAAGAGGTGTTAAATATACAGTCAATAAAAGTAAACAAGAACAAACATTAAATACAAGGTCAGTTGTTCCCTTTAACTTGAGAAAAGTATCCCATTTCTCCCAGAGGGCGTCACCCTTTTGTTTCTGAAGCCTCAAGGTGAAAGTCAGATGCTCCATGGAAGGGATCTGATCAGATATATTACCCAACTCTAGACTTTTAATGTTTTTATTATAATTCTGTCGAAGCTGTAGGCGTTTATACAGCTCATCTTTTTAAAGTTGAAGTAGTTTCACCAAATCTAACAAAATTTCTGCTGTTTCTGCTGATAAGGTTAGCAACAGCATATCCAGACCACATCCAGCAGTGTCTCAGCTTTCATTTTTGTCCACCCCAACTCATTTTAATACATATTACTAGTTTGGAGTTGTGTGTGAACCTCTGAACTTTTAAGAGTTTTAATATTTCTTAAAGTTATAAACAAGTGTATCATCCTGTTTCACGCATTATTATCACAAGCTTCTATCACTAAAGGTGACATTGATTCTTCAGAAATCGACTCCACCGGCACTTTCATTTCAATATCAAAGTATGAATGACTAGCAGAAAATCGAGATTGCTGCAGTTGATCTGCGTGATAATTTAAATATGGCCTCAAAAGGGACTGTAGTTGGTAGTTTGTAATTAACATTCCACTGAACAGTGTTGTCTAGTCTAATTGGTTTATGTTTGATATTGCTATGGGAGAACTTCAGTTTTATACTGCTTGTGTGAAGGGAGGATTAGTGGGTGAGATATATTTTAAAGCAGACCTCTTAAGTAAAATGGACTTTTCAGAGCTTTTATGTTATAGTTGTTTCCCATTGTTATTTCCCCTCTGAAGTTGTATTTAGAGTGATTCATGCATGTTTGAGTAATCGTTATTCTCCTTTATTCAAGATGTCAAGATGTCAACCCTCGTTTTCACCACCATTGGTACATGTACATGTACTTTGTTCTTCAATTTAATTTTCTTAATCGATGGCACGCGTAGGGTTCGGCAGCTTTGTGTAGTCACTTTGATATAAATTAAATAAAAATCCGCTTTCCACTTGTGTGATCTGCAACTATGTTGCTAATATTGTGACGTCAGCTCCCATTGGGCACGTAGTTTTGTAACGTGGAAGTCAGCGGACTTGTTTCTTTTATTAAGTCATTTTAGATCAGTGTCAATATTATCAAATTAAAATGTTCATATTATAACATAACAATGATTTACGGGTGATACAGGGTGTTTTCAAATTCCTAGGATCCTCGGCTTCTAAACCACTTCGGACAGATCCATTGAAGTTTATTAAAACTCTGGGTTTTATTGCTTTTAATCTGGTCACGTGACACGGCACAATCGCTCCCTCTGGAGCCTGTTCCACATGCGCTCCAGGCGCTGTAAGCAGGACACTTGGCTCTGCTTCAGAGGAGCCGACTCCAGAGGAGTGCTACAAAGTGGTCTTTGGAGGAAGGAGCCTGAGAATTGAGAAACACCCATAGATTACAACTACTGTATATAGCAGACACAGCCACAATGTCGTCTTTAAAAATTTTACACATTTTCTGGGTCAGTGGACACATTTCTTTTATGTAGAGCTCGACCAATATGTTTTTTTTTTTATTGTCAATAACAGTTGCTTAGAAGCTAAAGGAACCAATGGCTCTGATGATATTTTTGGGCAGATTTTGATAATTTCACAAAATTATGCGTGAGTGTGCTTTGTCCTCTTCACAAGTGTTCAAATAAAGCTTTATGCATGTTCTTTAGGCAGCAGGTCAGCCCAAACAAAGTAATGGCTTCTGCTGGACATCTAAGGCAGATGGCTGATACGCTAAAAAGTGCAATGTCCGGGCTGATATATCTGCCAAATTATATATCGCTGCTTTTATTGTACTTACTATTTAAGTTTTGGTTGGTTTAGATAAATATTGTGAATTCAAAAATCCAGTCCAAAATATAACATAATAATCCTCATGAATTCAAACTCTGTTGCAGACAAAAGCACAGTATGTCTTCTTTAATGGAAAATGTTTCAGACCCACTCAAACATGTCTTGTAGTTTTCAAACGGCTTTGGTTGTTATGGGGAATTGCATGGCTGTGTGCTGAGGCTCTGTTACACCCCTGCAGTTAACAATGGAACTACTGAGTTTAAGGAAATGTTCAGAATGTGTTCCACACGGTTTTGATCACTCACATGGTAAAATTTAAAATCTGTCTGCCAAACCAGCTTTTTATGTTGAGAAAATGAAAAAGCTCATCTGATGTGCTTAGTTCTCTAGATGGCTTCATTTCTTCTTTAAAAGGGGGGTATTATACAAAATGGACTTTTTGGAGCTTTCTGTCATGTCATGTTTGATCTCTTCCGGGCACTATTTGAAAAATCCTTAGCGTTAGCAGGACCATTCTTTCTACAGCACAGCCCACAAAGCCTACGTAACCCATGCTCCCACACGACAGTTCTTCATAAACATACACAAGCGGGATACAAAACAATACACTACAACTTGACAAACCTGATGTGATGTGCAGTAGTTTTATTAGCGGGATGCATGCTGATTGTGTTGTGATTGTGCTCTGAAGGGGGTTTGACAAAGCATGGAGAGCAAACAAAAATGAAACTCATGAAACATCTTAATATGTCGTTTTTGGCTAAATATAGCGTTTTCAAAACAATAAAAGGTAACATGGTGATCTAAATATGTTGTGTATATGTGTTAGCAGTTAATACCCCCTAGAATTGTAACGCCCTCTTTTTAACCATGGATATTTTAGTCTGTCTGCTCTGTCCTGGTGTTTTGTCTCAAGAGTCGGTGCACATAAACATTGAAGGAGTGTGTGTAGTGCAGAGGAGATTGCTGGACTGGTGACTGGACAGTAGATGGACTCTGGCTGGACTCAGGGAGGCCTCAGGGGGATCAGAGCTGGACCAAACACAGTCCATCTCTGGGGACTGGAGAGTGAATGGAGGAAGCAGCCCTTAGCCTTCTGTCACTGTCATTCTGTCCACATGGATACAACTATTTCCTCTTTTTGGTTTAACCCTTAAGTCCCTGTTTTCTTTTCATTCTCACTTAACTGTAGTAGTGTAGAGTAGTTCAGTTATCATTGAGCCAGAGATGCAGCAGCCAAACTTGTGGCTTGTTTTACTCACAGGACCTTTGATTTGAATTTAAATGAAAACTAATAAGTGATTATGTTCAAGTCAGGTTTTTTGAATTAGCACATTTAAAGTGCTTTGCATAAAAGTCAAAAGCAAAAATAAAGTACAAGCACAGATGACATCATACTTGGAGTACAATAAAGTAGAATAAAATGCTAAGATATCCTGTCTAGCCTGTATTAAACACCAAGGAGAAGAGGTGAGATTTTGGACTTGGACTTTGGCGACTTTGACTTGGCGTTTGGGAGGTAGGTGACTCGATTTGAGGTTCAGACTAGAGCCTTTGAAATTATAGATTTAAGCTTTAATTTACCTTATACCTGAATTTGTGACTCAGACTGTTTTAGATAACTGACTTTATATTAGGGCTGCATGATTTTGGAGAAACTCGGTATGTTGGGTAGATTAAAATAGTTTTCCCTATATTGTGTAATTCCAATGTACTATTAACTCATCCCTAACACTGTTTTGATACAAACTGGATGAGAGCTGTGTGGTCACATTTTATGGGGAGCCCTCCTTGCCCTCTACTGTTAAATAAAATAAATAAAGTTTTATGCAGCTGTTTGGTGAAAACACAATAATGGCTTCTCCGGGAGGTTTAAAGTGGGGCTATTACACTTTGAGGGAGTATTAACTGTTAACACAAAGTATTTAGATCACTTTGTTGACCTTTTATAGTTTTGAACATGTAAGTAAGTTTCACTTTCGTTTTTTGAGTCTCTCTCCCTTTGCTCTCCAAGCTAAGTCATTTCCCCTTCAGAGCACTATCACAAGGCAGTTGTGATAGTAATGTGTTGTATTATATCATGCCTTTGTATATTTATGGAAAATTGCTGTGTGAGAGCGTCGGTGATGAAGACTTGTGGGCTGATCCTTGGATAGGATTGGATTGGAGAGTTCAAATAGACCCTGGGAGATATCACTAGATTACTCAGACATGCATGGATGACATCTAAAACCATGTTATAACATGGTAGAAAGCGCAAAGTCAATTTTTTTATTATTTCTTTTTTTTAATTATTATTATTATTTTGTGTATTTATTTATTTTATGTGATGGTCATGTGGCATTCTGTACTCCAGTTCACCCCCCAAATATGAAAATCAAGCCATTTTTATTATTTTAAACCAAATCCTCCAGATATGAGACCTCAGAGTCACCAGTAGCTGCATACCACACAAAGGGATTTTAACACTACACATAAGAGGTGATGTGCGGCGCTGCCTACGCTGGCACTGTGGGCTGACACCTATTATTTTTCCTGCACATTCACATGCTTCAGTCTCTGGAGGGGACTAGTGGTGAGAGGGCACAACGGAACAGCCATGGAGAAAGAGTTAGCAGATGGCTCCAGTTATACACGCGTTGAGATCCATTTTTACTGCTCCAGGAAGGGTGTATTTTGGCATTCCCTTGCAAAATGGAAGATTTAGCATACCATTATTTGAGCTGTTGGGCTGAGAAGTTCTATAAAACATTTACAGCAACTGTCCAAGCATGTTTTAATGACAGTGTTGTATCCTTGGGCAAGACACTGGTGGTTGGAGGGACTATAGACATATTGTTTGGTATTGGTCAAGACCATGGTATACTGTGAATCTTAATAAGTATCCCTAATATACAATTACTACCTGCAGGTTCATTTAGGCTTTGCGTGATGCTTAAAGGTCCTATATTACGCAAAACACTCTCTCGTGAACCTTAAGCCATGTTATAATGTTGTTACCTCATCAAAAACATACCTAAAGTTGTGTTTTGTTTCATTCACACATGTTTGAGCCTTTATTATTAGTGTGCTTTCATCTGCAAAGCTCAAAATGCTCTGTTCCACCTTGTGATGTCATGAAGTGGTAGTTTTCAAGTGAACAGCTACCTTTTACCTTTAGTTCTGTAGAGATTGACAACTCCAGAAATGATTAGTATGTTTCTAGTGAAGGTGTATGGAGTTTAAAAACACAGTCCTTGTTCTTGTCTAACATAGATCAGAAAATAGCATAATATGGGCCCTTTAAAGCTTGCACATTTCAGATTGTCAAAATTGTCATCTGGATAATACAAATAAACAAAAATTATGTATTTAAATGTTGTAATCGTCCACCATTATTTTGTCAATTCCACACAGATGTCAACGTTCTATGGCAGTGCCTTTCAAGCCTTTTACACCAAGTACCACTAAAGAAAAGATCTGGCTTTCAGAGTACCAATAAATCTAAACCTGGTCTATAACAGGACTATTCTAGTTGTGATCTAGGGCTAAACCAGGTCTAAAAGTGGACTACATCATTTCCACTGTAGTTCCAAATAAGAAATGATCCACAGGAGGAAAAAAAAGATAAAATTAATCAGGCAAACCCACAAACTGAAGAACTTCTACCACAGTTTGACAAGTCTGAATAAGTGTTGGCTGGATGTCTTCTGCACTGGAAGCCACCATAAATCCATAGTTACCTAGCTAGCTTCCATCAACCTCAAAAAAGAAGAATCAGAAGAAGAATGAATGCAGGCTCCACCCTTTGTGGTTTCCAGCAGTCTAAAATTCAGTGAATACCAGTATATTCATAGTAGATATGCAATTAAAGTGCATTGGTGGTATAATTTTAAATAAATGACGTCCATAGTATTTGAAACGCATGAGACTTTGAAGATTGCCTAGTTAAGGTGTCAAAAGTATCACACATTAGATCACTGATTCTAAAACTAGTATCAAAACTGACAAAAACCTTTTCTGAACTGTTATAGAATGCTCTCGGTCTATTTGAAAACTACTGCAACATTAATGAACCAAATTGTGTCAAAAATTAAATTCATTTGTTGAAAGAATACTTTTTTTTAATCATCTCTGTAGTTTCAAAATTGGTATTGAGTACTGTGTTTTTTACTTGGCATCAAAAGCGAGTTTGTAATTTTAGTATTGACAGTGCTATTACCTCGAAACTTTCAAAATTGCGGGTGTCAAGCTACGAAGACTGCATGCTGTATTTTTGTTTTATTTGGTGTCCATTGTAGTTAAAATGGAAGGTTTAGAAAGTTGGGTTGGAAATCGACTATGATTGATTATGTGATTACTGAAAACATGTATCCCAAACAGAAAACATGTCTGCCTTTTAATATTCTTTATTTATAGCGACAGAAACCAATGAAACAAATGACAAAAAGCAAATTAAGGCCAGATCTGTATTTGAATTCCATCGTTTCTCTTATATGTTCCGTTCAACACGAAATGTCAGAAGCACATTTGATGGAACAGCGTAAATGCCCTTTGAATTCTTGGTTTGTGTCCCCAATGCTGACTCCTGTTTTCCCTCCCTCTGCTCCTCCAGCTGGTGACGTGCTCCGGCGCATTCAAAGAGGGCTCTCTCCGCATCATCCGCAACGGCATTGGGATTCACGAACACGCCAGCATCGACCTGCCTGGAATTAAAGGTCTGCCTGTCTGTCCTCATCCTCCTCTTCCTCATCACACAAGTTAGCTCAATCCCAGGGCTGCGAGATTAATCGCAGCCCAATCGAAATCGCAGTTTGAATGGACGCAGTTGGTAAACCGCAAAGACTGCCGTTTTGGAATCATTTCCTCCACAAACTACAAAATATCCTGCCTTTTTCTGGATTAGGGTTGCTGAAAGAATCAAAAACCAGATACTATTTGATAAAACTAGAAACTTAGAATGATCTTGAGCTGTATCAGAACAAGTATAAGAGCACATAGACTAGTATACGCCCATGGGCCGCTATGGAACCTACAGGACCACTGAGGGATTACACATGGGAATATTAAAGAAAGTACTACCATTTAATGTCATTCTATTGTCAAGATAAGGAGTGTTTTGTATTGTCATTGTGATATTGGAGTGATCAGTATGGAGTATCGAGTATATTCTTTAGTTCTTTCTGGGTCCTTTCTGGGTAAAAACTAACTAATCCTGTAGTTTACATCTGTAGAAACATTTTCAGAAATACACGATTCTTATATTAGTTTGTGAGTTCATATTTCAGCCTTTTTGTTATTTAAACATACATTTAAAAGCAAATCACAATTTCAATGCTTGTCAGAAAAATAACAGTTAATAGATATTTTTTCCAAAGAGACAAGCAGGTTGCTTACCCTCCAGCAGAAAAGTGCACAGTTATCATTTTGGCATCAGTACTTGTATTTGTTATAGACTGTATTCACGCTTACCGGAAAACGCTTGGAAACATGCGGATGACGGATTCTGGTGTATTTACCGACATTGGGCATGTGATAAAAACGTGGATTCAGCAGCAGCGTCTTCCCAACCTGCCAAAGTTTTCCATGGAGGGATTTCCATGGCGCGTCTGGTTGTAACTGTTGATCTGCCGAACATAACTGAACGCTACAATGACATCTTTTTTTTTAATTAAGTTTAAATTATAAAGTTAAATTATAAATACACAGATTAATAGGCAGTTTATGAAAGAAGAAAAGAAAGAATATAATGACAAGAAAACTGAGCCGTTTTCTCAGGTTTCCCAGATTTGCTACTGCCAACAGAGCCGTCTTCTGCTTTTGCGACACAAGTTATTTAACTGTATTAAATGTGTATTACGTCAATAATAATAATGATTCTTAAAAAAATGGTTTTGTGACGTAAGCGTGAATAGAGCCCATTGAGTACGTTTTTAGCCAAGTAACTACAAGTAACTTTTACAAATTTTCAGACCTCTTAGACAAACTTTATTGATTCACAAGGGAAGTTACTTGGACACAGTAGCTCACATATCACAATGTATTATAATAACAGAGTAAAAGATATAAAAGATATAAATGGTAATAGACTAAGAATAAAAGATTCCACCATTGCATAATTCCCTCCTCTCAACCACTTCAGTCCCACATCTGCCCAGACGACCTGCCAGCTGCTGCATCTCAAGCCCCATGTGGAGAGCGCGAGCAGGTGGCAGGGTTAGCGCGCGGATGGGAAGGGGATGCCGGCCAAATCCGTGCTGAGACATTTGTATTCGTTTAGCATTGGGGAGCAGCAGTTTGGCTCATGGATAATCAATGATGTTAACCCTGCCACACATTCTTAATCTGTTAAAATTAGCAGTAGGTTTTAGTCAGGAGGCCTCCAGAGCTTTGGAACATCAGTCATTTTTTTAAATGGCGAGTGACAGGGTTGGGGTCATCCTAATAATCCATTTCACAACCGATATTGAAACTCGATAAGGAATATCACATGAAACTAGATAAGGAATATCACATAAATAAGGAATGGTCTGAATTAGAGATTGTCCAACAAGGATTTTTTGATCTGATATCAGATAATTGGTTGTGTAAATATACAGCCATATGTTTAGCCTAACTGTTAGGGCAGCGTCAAAAACATAGTTCCTGCCGATATTTGCCAATACTAATATATCACCTTTCCCTAGTCTAGTCCGTTTAGGACTAGTAGAAGACGCCATGGAATATTAAAGAACACATATTATGCTAAATTGTGTTTTTTTGTTAGTTTTTTTACCCTTTTAACCACCATGGAGGACCTCCTTTGTTTAATTTCTAATCATTCATTCCTGTTGCTGACAGTGGAGGGAGCTGCAACACCTAAATGACTCATTGGAAATGGAGGTGAAGTTTATAAAGCTTATTAGAAAATGTGAAATGCATATCCCCAAAGTGACCAAAAGCATGTTTAAAAGAAAATGAAAGCCATAATAATACATAGTGTTCTATTATTTTGTGCTGAAATTTCCTTTTTATTGTCTTGTATAATGACTGTACAATGTATCAAAATCAGTACTGAGTATCAAGCATCAAAATCGAGTTACCTGTAACAACACCAGTTGGAATACCAATGCCTGGTTTACGGTACCTGCGTCTTTGATTACACATAGAACTACATTCACTAGAAAACCCTGGTGAATGCCCCTGAATGATCACAGAACCATCTCTCTAACATGTTTTATCACAGCAGCTGTTCATATCCTGATTTCTTATAACATTATTTCTCCACATATCCCAAACTTCACACTCTCCTGTCATCTCAAACAGTTCAAACCCTGTGACACTCTGATACCCTCTGGTGCTGGATGTGAACTTTTCCCCCTCATCTCCCCCAGGTCTGTGGCCGTTGCGCTCGGAGGCAGGCAGGGAGACGGACGACATGCTGGTGCTGTCCTTCGTGGGCCAGACGCGGTAAGTGTTGGCAGGCCAGATAAGTGGAGAGCCGGTGCTGGGAGCCTGTTATCTTATCTGGAGCCTGCTGTGCCCTAGAGTCCTGATGCTGAGCGGGGAGGAGGTGGAAGAGACGGAGCTGCCGGGCTTCGTGGACAACCAGCAGACCTTTTACTGCGGCAATGTGGCGCACCAGCAACTCATTCAGGTTTGTAACAGCATGGCAAGTCACTGATAAAAGCACTGCACAGCTCTGAGCTTATATTTTGTTAGGTGAAATTAATCAGTCTGGTCACTGTCAGAGGTGGTAGAGTAGCCAAGAATTGTTCTGCAGTAGGAGTACCGTTAAAATAATTAATAATTTTACTGAAGGAGCGATACAAGAAACACAAATGTTCAAATCATTGTAAATTGTCATAAAGCTTTTTGTCCCTTGTAGACTTACTCACAGTGGGACGAGGAACCCAAACTTTTACTTGAGTAATATTTTTATTGAAGTAACTCTTACTTAAGTAAGAGTAAAAGTATGCAGCTAGAAATGTATTCTGAAGAGTATAATTTTTTTTTGTAAATTATACTCTTAAAATGTAAATGTAACCGGGTCCTACCCACTTCTGATCTGAACCTTACTCTAAAACCAATGGAATAAAACTTAGGGCTGTGAGCAAATCAACATTACAATTTCAATGTTGCAGCTAAACTCTCCACTGGGTCTTGTAATAAAAGCTGCTAGTGCTGACATTGATTACTTGTCTTAGCTTAGAGATTAACATTTCAGTCTTCTGTACCTGGACCTCAACATCAATGTTTATGAAATATTTAATTGCTTTGTCAATAGCTGTCTGAAAAATTACATTTGGTTTTGATGGTTTAGCCTTATAGGTGAAATTGCATCATAATGCATTAAGTAGAACTCCAATAAGCAATGATGGCCCAGTCATTTTGGCGTAGTGTTTGCCAGTGCATACTGTTGTGCTCTTGTGTAATATATATAATGTGACCACAGACATTGGTCTTAGTCTCACATAAAGAAACACATAAAGTTAGTTCTGGGTTTTATTCCTGGTTTCTTTGATCTCTCAAAGTTCATGAATCATGAGGAGTACAGAAAATTATAAAAAAAAAATGTATATATAAAATATGAACTTAAGAGAACAGTATGTAAAATATCATAAACATGGCGTATCAGTGTCCCCAGATTTGAGGTGTACATGTTTAAATCAAATAGAATTGATTTTATTGATTCTAATGCTGATTTATTCTTAGTTACAGAAACATTGAACACATTGTCCCATTTATTTATGTATATGTATATGTGTGTTTGGTTCTCAAGACAATTGTCCACTACCTAAACCCCCAGCACCTGCAGCCAGTCTTGAATCAGTGCTGGTGGTGATTTCTGCAGTCTGACGTCTTTCACATGAGGCATGGACTGTCCATATACTGACAATGAGACAAACTTGTATGTGTCCTCTATCTGCAGGTTAAGGCACCAGCAACCCAGATTCAGTTCAGGTTACATACTCTTACTTTAACATTGCACTGAAGTAGGATGTCAAAACATGGTACTCATATACTAGGCGTTGAAACCAGATTTCTTAAAATTAGTATGACCACAATGAAATTATTCTGTAAAATTCTAAAAATCGCATTGTACTTGATGTATGTGAAAATATGATGGTAATGGAGCTCAGGGTTGTATCTATGGCACTAATGTATCAGTGCATCAATATATCAACTATCCTTATTGTGGTATTCAAATATTTATGAAGCTTATCTCTTCCTTATCAAAATCAACTTTGAAATTATAGTATCACAAAAACACTACACTGAACTTGGGATGCACCCATTTAGCTTTTTCAGCTAGACAAACAGCATCTCCAAAAACCTGCACTTACCATAAAAGACCACCCCGCCGCGGAGAAAGGGACCGCTCAGTATTGACTCGCCGCTGAATATTATGCGCTTGGCTGCTGTTGGATTGGACTGGGCTGTTTGGGGTCAGTTTGTAAATAGTGCCGATGGTCTGTTCCACCGCGGGGGAGCTGAACAGTGAACCTGATCTAAACTCTGGCTTTAGCCTCAGCCTCTGTGTGTTTAGAGAGAAGGAGGGTGAAAACAAGTGGTGCCCTGGAGAGATGCCAGCCTCTCTGCTCACAACATAAATCTCTATATTGTTAAAGCACAGTGGTTGCTCGGGGTTTAATGCTGGTGTGTCTTACCAAGTTTTATCAGTTTATTTTTCTCCCTAGTGTTGTGTACTGCGGGTGTACTGGAGAGGGGAGTGAATCAATGAATGAATCAAAAAATGAAAAATGCGATTAAATTCCAGGAAAAAAGAGTCAGATGCAATGTAAAAAGATTAGCCAAAGATTGTACTCAAGTAAGGATAGCATTACTTCAAGGTACACTGTGTAACTTTTCTGGTGGAGGGTCCGCCATCTGCTTGTCTCCATGGAGATGTTGTTCCTTTGTCTGGAATGTCACAGTACGGCATTAAATGTATCCATCTTGCATTTACAGTACTCCAAAGCATGGATTCCTATTGACATAAAAATTTGCATTCTTACTGTGAGTGGACTCGCCTTCCCACAGATCTGACATGTAACTTGGCCTTATGGGTGCCTGCTGTCTCCATAGAGATAATTAAGTGTAACGCCATACCGTGGAACATTCCAGGCAATATCTCCATGGAGAGAAGTTGGTGAAGTAGTGGTCCAAACAATTACTCAAGTAAGAGTAAATGTCAGTACATAACATCTGATTTATAATTTGTTAATAGAATAAATAATGCAAAAAAACTGGTATTTCCAAAAGATAAAACGACACAAAAATGAGAAACTAAATCCTTATCACTTGTAGACTGACTTACAGTGGGAAGAGGAACCAAAACTTTTACTCAAGTAAGAGTACTGATACCTCAATGAGAATATTACTCAAGTAGGAGTACAAGTATGTTGCTAGAAAAGTACTCTGAAAAATAAACAACTCACTACTACTCACCTCTTGTAAAAAGGAAGTAAAAAACATGTTATTTTCTGAAGCAACTCTTATTTATTCTTAGATTACTACAACAGTCATTACTATCATTGTTAAAGGCGCTGTACCAGATTTTTATAGTTAAAAACGTGACAAACACGGTTTGCATTGGTCCAAAGTTATGCCTCATTTATCCTAATTATTCATCGCTATGAGTTTATAATTGCTTTTCATTTTGTCACAGTATAGCTAATGGCAGCTAGCATCCCAACGCGCACTTCTTAATTATCGGACAATAAAATGACTCATAAATAGATGCAGACTGCACACAGCGGGCATATATTGTATAAGCAGCCCTTGAGGTCAAAATATCTGTACTGGGGCAAGATTAATTTAGCTGAAATCAGGTACTAGGCCTTAAATATCATAGAGCACAACAGTACGTGGGTAGTCTCATTCATTTTACAAAAAGAGTTTAAATTGTCTCTAATCAAATTATAACTAAACCCGCTGTGTCACAAATCTGTCTTTTTTCATTTATATAGTTGTGAAGGGACTCCCTAGGCAAAAATATGTATAAATAATAGATTTTAATACATATCATTAAGAGTTTAATGGCACGACCGAGGCTAACCAACTGTGTGGTAACTAGTGAGTGTATTAACCAAGCATATTTAATCAAAAACTAAAACTAGTATCGAAACTAGTATAAATACTTGCACAAATGAGTATCTAAAGTGCCACATTCACAGGAGAAAAACGGACCTTTCTTGAATGTCTTTAGAATGATGTTGAGCTGTATCAGAACAAGTTTAAGAGCACATAGACTAGTATACACCCATGGAGCACTATGGAACCTACAGGACCACTGAGGGAGTACACAGATATAATATAAAAGAAAGTACTATTATTTAATGTTGAAAATCACATTCTGTTGTCAAATGAAAGGGCAGTTTTTAGTATTTAGGATCTGTCTTGTTTTTAGGGAAAGATATTCTTCCTACTTGGCCTTTTTATACACACAAAAATAGTTTCCAAATGTTGCGTGAAAGGTGTCACTTTTTGCCAAATAATCTCACACAGGGCAGTCAGTGCACGTATAGAGGCTTTTGAACAGCTTTTCTAGACAAGACAAGTTTATTTGTATAGCACAATTCGTACACAAGGTAATTCAAAGTGCTTTACATAATAGGAAATACATTCAAATCACAATACAAACAAATCAAAACATAATCATCATAAAATTAAAAATGAGAGAGACATTAAATGCGAGACAAGAGTGCCGAATGAAAATCTTGCAGCTAAACAGAACCATTTTGAGCTTTGATTTAAACAGAGTCAAAGTTTCTATGACTTTACACAGACTTATAGTGGGCAAAGACTGTTATCAATCTAAACACAAGAAGCTCAGAATAACTTCTAAACTTAATATTTAGTGCTGCGCTATTACCACACACAAGGAAAGTTTCAGATACTTACCTGCCATCTTTCAGGTGGGTCTTGTGTCTGGCATGAACCGATTCCTTGTGTTCCTTGCGTGTTCGTTTGATTCACACGTTTGAGTAACCCTTTATTATTATTCTGTCTACATCTCCAAAGCTCAAAACTTTTCAAGTTAAAGCTACTTTTTACCTTTAGTTCAGTAGAGACTGACAATTCCAGGGCTGAAATCATTCAAATGATTCAAATGAAGGTGTTTTGAAGGTGAGTGTTTTCAATTTGAGAAAAAAACACAGCCTCAATATGTGAGGTTTGTGTGTTAAATGTGTGAATTAAACAAAACACAACTCCAGCTCTGTTTGTGATGAGGAAACATGATGACATAGATAAAAAAAATAGCATAATATGGTTCCTTAAAATATATAAGCCACATAAATTACACAAATTCCCTGTAACACTCCAATTACCATATTTTTTACATGACACTACATTTCTCAAAAAAAGCTCTAAGCTGTATTTGAAATATTAACAATAAAGCAAACGGTCTCTGCAGTATGAATGGTGGTTGTGTGGGCCTGTTTTCCGGTTCCATGGCCTGCTGTGTCCAGACTGTGGCAAACTTTGCAGCTTTAATTAACCACAGAAAAATGTGAAGGCTGCACTTTCCTTGAACACTAATAACCTAACAAGCACACTGGACCACAGGCGTCTGCTGCTTAGAGACAGGAAACGCTCTATTAGGCTCCTGTGACTATTGGAAGATTACAAGCCTTCTCATGGCTTTATCTCCTATGCATCCGAACGCTTGAAATTATATTGGACACTTTTGTCTACTATTGGCTTATGTAATTTGATTGAAAGTCTGTATGATTAAATATGGCTTCTAAGGTAGCCAAGAAGTAGATGTTACTATCACATTTTAACTAGTTTTGTTTGGTTTAATTGGACATTGAATTATTCTGTATTGAAAATCACATTGTATGGTACTTGGTGTATGTTTAAAATATGATGGTAAAGGAGCTCAGGGTTGTATCTATGGCACTAATGTATCAGTGCATCAATGTATCATGTATCCTTTTTGTGGTTTTCAAATGGTTATGAAGCTTATCGCTTTGAAATTATAGTATCACGAAAACACTACACTGAACTTGGGATGCAGGGTTTCAACTAGTTTCGTTTGGCTTAAAGACCAGTTCTTTAACTGGCAAAACTGCTTGCTCACTGTTGGCTTACTGTTGGCGTCACTACTTCATGTCCGGTTGCATATCTTTATAGAGTTTTTGATCTATTTAAATTGAAGAAAGGAACATTTTGGAGCTTTGTACCATGTTATAATGTTGTTTCCTCATCAAAAGCATGCCTGAAGTGGTTTTACGTCATCCATGGATGTTTGAGTAATCTTGATCTCTCCCGGGTCCTACTCGAACCCTCCTTACGGTTGGCAGTACAACCCTTCTCCTCTTGTACAAGGCTGAACGCCCAAGTCTATGTAAACCCATGCTCCTGCACAGCCAGTTTTCATAAATATACAAAAAACAATTCATTACAATATAGAATTTTCAAAATGATAAAAGGTAACATGGTTATCTAAATATGTTATGCAGAAGAGTAATACCTCCTCTTCAAAGAAATTACACTAAGCTATTAAAATACTTTCTGCAATTGTAACCATGTTTATGTTTTATACACACATAAGTGGAAACGTCCCCATATTGATTTTTGCAAGCAATTGAATCCAGTAAACGCTCCCCACCATGAAATAACTCTGATATTTGTAATGCTTAAATGGCCTTAAGTACAAAGTGTCTATCTTGTCTTGTGCAGTGTTGACAATAGCGCTGTTGCCATTTTCATTTCTAAACGCATCACTCCTCACTAACTCCAGCAGAGCAATATCATCAGAAGGGAAAGCATAATATGTGCCCTTAAAATGACTTCCATTTGACTACAAATGTCTCACACTTTTCCATCATTGTTCACACAGTTGTCACAGTTGTATGGTTTAATAAGTGATAGTGTTGTCACGATACAAAAATTTCAGTACCAAGGAATAGACTTAATACTCAATACAGATTTCGATATCACTATAATACTTGTTTATGCAATTTTCATCATTAAATCGTAGTACTTTCTTTTATATTACCATGTGTCCTTATATCTGTGTAATCCCCCAGTGGTCCTGTAGGTTCCATAGTGGTCCATGGGCGTGTACTAGTCTATGTGCTCTTATACTTGTTCATTCTATCAGCTACTCAGGAAAGGTTTATTTCTGTCCTGTGAATGTGACTTTTTTTTAGTATCGATACCTGCTCAAATTAGTATTTCAATACTTGTTTTAGTATAGATTTAGTATCTAATTTTTGACAACTCCACTCCATAAAAAAGGCTAACAGAAATAGTTAAACTAACCTGTCAATTGTCTTTTTCCAGTAGCTTGACATGACAGCAAACAACAGCAAAAGCTTATTTCTTAAAGAGTTACCATAGCACTGCTTAAAACATACTTTTTCTTTTAAATTAGCATTTCTCTACTGCCTAGAGGCACTTTCTATGCATTGTATGGGTTATTGCAATTACATTTAAACCAGCATTCAGATGTAAGTCATTCTTGCATGTTTACATTTTAATTGCTAGCTCCACCGAGATTTTTGCCTGCATGCTCCACTTTTGAACCCAATTTAAGCACAATTGTATACTTGATTGTTGAAGTGAATATTTCTACAAGGACAGATTTACTGGCAACATGCTACAATTGCCTCTAATCAAATTAAAACCAAGCCCGCTGTCTCACAAATCTCCATCTCTTTCTCATTTCCATAAATATGCAGAGATTCCCCAGGCCAAAACATGTTTAAATAATAGACTTTTACACATGCCGTTTATCCCATTCCCAGTCGCAGAGTATCACGGGTGGGGAGTAGAGTAACACTTGTCACTCAACTAGTTCCATGGGGACCTTTTTAATTGATGTGTTAGGATTTATTTGATCTGTAAGAGAGAGCACATTTTAAACACACTCAGGGTAGGGTTGATACCATAGACATGACATAAGCAGTTTTTATTTAGTTATTTTGTCCCTAAATCAAGGTTGCTCCAGGTTTGATTGACAGCATTGCTAAGCACCTGCTCCCTGCAAAACCAGCAGTGTGGGCAGGAAGGGGCATTGCCTTCAACAGCCTTGCTCCAGATTGGCTTTTTGGTTGCTATGATACTCGGGGACGGAATTACAAATATGAAAATCTGCTCCAAATTTGCCTCTGTAACTGCTAGCCTCGATGACTGCCTTTTGACTGGAGCTGATCCTGTAAAAGCGATTACATAAACAGGACAAAGTCTGACCTTTTGTGAATAGTTTTCAACTGGTCTTTAGCCTACGGGGATTAAAGGAGCACTATGCAACTTTCCCTGTTTGGGGTCTGCCACTGTGGAGATATTGCTTGACCTGGAATGTTCCACAGTATTGCATTATGCTTATCTAAAATGCAGTTAATCAATTTCAGGTGTTTCTCAAAAACATGTAGAAAAACATGCATTCTTACCGTGAGCAGAGTCTCTTCTCCACAGATTTGGCCTCAAAGGTGACCTGATGGCATCACCTGTGTCTCCATGGAGATTAGTTCAGCTTAATGCAATACCAGGGAACATTCCAGGCAAAGCAGTATAATCTCTATGGAGACCTTTAACATTGTGAGAAGACTGTGATTCATTTGAATTGCAAAACTAATACTAGAATCTCATGTATTTCTCATGTTTGTAGGTAGGGCCTTCTTGAATATTTTATTTTGGTTTTCAATGTTAAATACGGCTCAGGTACACAGATATTTGTCAGTTAGAAATTCTGAAGGAAAAAAAGGAATAAAAAAAAAATGTAGGGGTTGGAAATACACCGAAGCACGAGTACAGCCACAGTTTGAACAACAAATTGGTTCCAAGTATTTGAAAGTGTTAATAAGTCCGCAAAGCTCAAATCTTTTCTGTTTGTATTAATGACAGCATATCTGACTCCCACACTTTGAAAGAGGGGTGAGCCGGAAATTTCCACTCCCTGAAAATCTGCCTCTTTGCAACCATCATTCCCAGTTCCAGTGGTTGCTGCATTTTTGGAGGAATAGTTCTTGTCTGTAAACAGCCAAATATGGAGAGTTGAGGGGTAGATTCTGTGTGCCTAACTTTGGAGCAGTGTAGACGATGGACAATTTTAAATTGTATTAATTGATGGCTGCAGTTAATAGAGCAAGAGGTGAACCTTGGATAGACCTTTATCCCACTAAGTCCTCATTCTCAACAATATATATCTCAACAATATGTACTTTTAAACCAGTACCATTTAACACAAAAATAGTTGGGAGCAATATGGAGTTTTTTTTTTATTATTATTATTATTTTTTTTATTGCTTATTTAGAGAGAAATTGAGTCAGTGTTTTGTTCTCCTTGTGGTTATTATTTAGAACTACCTTATCCATGGTTTAGTGGGATTTTAGACCATTCAATCCCAATTTAGGCCTGATATAGTCCAAGTTTAGATCTGATGGTACTCTGAAAGACAAATATCATCTTAGGTGATACTTGGTTTGAAAGGTTTGAGAATCACTGCTGTAGTTCAATCTAGGTTAAAACTAATAAAGGCCAATGCATACCAAAACTCTTTTAAAGGCTTTAACACAACTCTTGCTATGTTATAAATTTGCGTTTTATCTGCAGATTACTTATAAAATAAGAGACATGGCGTGAGGCTTTGAGAGGAGAGGAAAGGTGCTTGTTTGAGGAGGTTACACTGAATTTAGCAAGAGTCCAGAGTTTCCTTGCACAGAGAGAAGCGGGAGAGGAGCCGGTGTTTTGCAGAGTGCTTTCCCTGCCTATCCTGCAGCTCTCGTGCCTCTCCTCAAAGTTACAGCTCCTTTTGTCCGTCACAGATCAGAGACATGTCTGTACTCACCGCAAGTGCAGAATGCACGTGTTTTCAGAAGCGGCACCGCATCCCGATTCAACAAACCCCAATCATGGAGCGGCGTGTATGTTTGATTCATAGAAAATAAAGGAGGCAGCAGTTTTGCCGCGCGTCAAAGCGTCCCGATGTGCACTGGCCTTAAGACCCCATAGTAGTATATACAGTATATGTAGTATAACTGGTGCCATTGTTGTTGCAGATCACGTCAGGCTCGGTGCGGCTGGTGCTCCAGGACAGTAAGGCCCTTGTGAGCGAGTGGAAGGAGCCCCAGGGGAGGAACATCAGCGTGGCTGCCTGTAACCACACCCAGGTGGTGCTCGCCGTGGGACGGGCACTCTACTACCTGCAGATCCTGGCCGGGGAGCTCAAACAGATCAGGTAGGTCCTTCATGTCCTGGTTTAGTCCTGGTAGGGTTGTCAGAAGTGTTAAGGATCAGATACTAAAACTAACATAAGTTTTATCTTGAGTCTTATCAGAACTAGTGTAAGATCACCAAGTGTTTTTAAATGATCATTTGAGGATCAAAATCGGTATCAAGTGTATTCTCTTGTGTCGAAATCAAGTTTGAAATTTTACTATTGTGACAGCACTAAGTCCTTAGTGTTTATACTTGTACTGAAGTTCTGGGTTATACCTAGTTTTAGACTTAGATCTTTAAGTCTCTAGCCCTGCTTTAAGCCTGGTCTAGCACTATCTTAGTACCAGTTTTTTAGTCCTGGTTTAGTCCTGGTTAGAGCTGGCTCATATTCACCTTATTCCCAAAGTTGCTGTTGGCACCACCCTAGCCATTGGGGTTGTTTTATTTTGCACGGTGCTGTCGATCTTGACAGCAAATAAGTTGTATACAGATCACAAAGCCGCTTTAAAGCCTCCCAGAGAATTGATGAGTGTTGACCTGTTCGTGTACATGAACATTGAACATTTTACACATATCACTCTACTTTTATCATATTTTAGATGTGAAATTAAAATTCTCCATTGAAATGAATGGAATTCCTGCTTAACCGGAAGTGCCACCACAAAGAAAGCACGGTTTATTAGCATTTAGAGGCAAAAGTGGGCGGTATAGTGATATATTGGGGTGGGAATATCATATATAAATGGCAGACAGACTGGCAGCTAAAGCCTAGAGCCACTGACTTTGAAGGCTCTGCAGATACTAAAAACTAATGACAGAGATAAGGCATGAGGAGTGGAAGGAGAAGTTATAGCTATAAATACCCCAAAACAAGTACATCTATTATAGAAGATTCTTTAAGCAGCCTGAGGTATGTCGTCAATATTATTTATATATGTATAAAGTTTCTCTTTTAAATTGTGATAAAAGAATTTGGCCATGTCAGCCTGCCCTAGTCCTGGTTTAGATCAGATTTTGACACACCAGTACATCATTTTGGGTTGTGTTCACATCATATTGACCATCATCACCTAGTTAGTCTTGGTTAAGTCCTGGTTTACCAAACAAATGAGGAAGAGGGTTTTTATTTTGACATGTCTCAGAATTGAACCAGTTGTGATGACAAAATCCTTCATGTTTAAGTTTGAATTGATAGTGGTCAGCGAAGCCCCTTCGAAAATCAAATACTTATTAAATACTTACTTATCTAGATACTAATTTTAGCAGGGATTGATAGTAAAACAGCCCCATTCACAGGCCAGAAATGAAGCTTTCCTGAATAGCCTTAGAATGATCTTGAGCTGTATCAAAACATGTATAAGAGCACATAGAGTGGTATACTCCCATGGGCCGATGAATGAGGGATTACGCAGATACAGTAATAAAGAAAGTATGATTATTTAATGTTGACAATGGCATTCTATTGTCTAAATAAAGAGTGTTTTTCATTATCGTTGTGTATCAGAATCTGTATTGAATATTGAGTCTATTAGTATTGAAATCTTTTGGTATTGTGACAACACTACTCTATATAAGATAATTGAATTGGGATCTAAAGCTGAAAAACGTGTCTTGGAAACTGAGTGTTTTTCCCTTCTTGCATACCATCATTAGCACATTCTCTCGTCATCCTCTGCTCGTTTCCCCTTCCTCCTTAGCACCACGGAGATGGAACACGAGGTGGCCTGCCTGGACATCACTCCTCTGGGGGAGCCGGGCGGTGAGTCGCCCCTGTGCGCCGTGGGGCTGTGGACAGACATATCCGCGCGCGTGCTCAAGCTGCCCTGTTTCACCGCCCTGCACAAGGAGATGCTGGGAGGAGGTGAGAGGACACTATTATCACCAGCCTGCCCCATTCGTTTTGATGTGCTTTGTGTAATAGTTAGTAGTTAATTTGCATTTTTAACATTTGAGGAGGACGCAGATGTTAAAGAGGAGGTATTGTTTTTTTTCTTTCAACCATGTTATAACGTTCCCTCATTAAAAACATGCCTGAAGAGGTTTTAGATGTCATCCATGCATGTTTTGAGCATTTTAGCGATATCTCCCAGGCATTATTCAAACCATTTTACTGTTAGCTGTAAGACTCTGTCCAATGCCCAGTCCACAAGCCTATGTCACCCATGCTCCCACACAAAAATTCTCCATAAATAAACAAAAGCATGATACAAAACTGTAACAATAACAAATCTAATGCGATGTGCAGTAGCTTTACTAGTGGGATGCACGCTGATTGTGTTATGTAGTGCTCTGAAGGGGGAGTGATGTTGCATGGGAGGCAAAGGGATGTATTTGCAAAACAATAAAAGGTAACATGGTGATCTAAATATGTTATGTGTTAGTTAATACCCCATAGAAGTAAAATACCGCCTCTTAAATCTTATAATTGCCATGTTTTGTCCTCATGGTCGATGTGTAGCTCATGGTAAACAAATTATTTTTATTTATTTTTTTTTAACTACACGACCAGTCAAAAGTTTGGACTCACTTTTTCATTTATGGTGCTTTTTATTTCCATAATTATTAACATTTTAGATTCTCACTGAAGGCATCAAAACTATGAATGACACATATGGAATGTAGCAAACAAAAAATAAGGTCAAAATAACTCAAAACTTGCTTAGGATTTTAGAATCTTAAAAAGTCACCCTTTGCTTTGATCACTAGTTTGCACTTTAGGCATTTCTTGGCCCCAACATGGCAGAGATGTGAAGTGAAAACCATTTCATGTGAATTCATCATGAAGCCCATTAAGAGAAGGTCTTTGCCACGTACTCCACATATCGTACATCATATATTCTTCCATTAGTATATAAAATGTAGAAAATAGTTAACATAGAGTATAAAAAAACATTGAATAAGAATGTGTGCAAACTTTGATTGTACTGTACTTCTGACATTGTTATTGGCCTGGAGGAGGACCTCTTCCTGCTTGTTGCTATGGGAATGTTGTTCCTTTGTCTATAATCTTCCACAGTATGGAGTATATATTTGGGTGATTCTATAATTAGGGGTACATTTCATGTACGCTCACAGTATTTATCAGTGGTACAATTATTTCCTCAAAGCAATGAGTTTTTACATTGGAAAATTAGGGGACCGGGTAGATTATTAATTTTGGTAGAATCCATCAATTTATATGGTGAAAACGGCATTTTTTGCTTGTCCACTTTTCAAAGTTTCACTTAATTTATAAGCCCCAAAATCCATATGCGAGTAGAAATGTCTGGCTTATATAACATCCTAAATGTTCCTAAACCTTAGTGCCCATTAGTTCTATATTGAATACTTTCATATATGCTTGCCAAAAAGTTTTGGGTAAGTGGGTAACGCCTCGCATAGTCCCTCATAAAACTGCAATGGTTCACTCTAAAATCACTAACTCGACAGCACAGTGAAGGCTCAGCCTTTGTGGAGTAAGATTTGAAAACACACTGCTCAGGCTTTCTTTGAAAGAACCATATTGTTTTACTGCATACCCAACTTCAGAACTTTTCAGACGTCAACTGGATAACGCACATATTTTTGTAGAATTTGCCAACAGGTATGGAATGAGCTTAATGGCAGCAATAGTTCATGGTAATGTGGGGGTTGTCTCACCTCTATAATGAGCACAACATCCGAAAATGTTACCAAATCTCAACTGGGTAACGCGTCAACTGGGTAACGCTTCCCATAAACTCCATTATAAAATCAATCACCGTGAACTGGTTGACATTGGTGAGATTTAGTCATGACTGTTCTTAAAGCTTTTTCATTAATTTTCAATATATTATAGATTTCAACAAACACATAAAAAAAAATGCCCACTATAATACATGCCAGCTGGGTAACGATTGTGTTTTCTATATAATTTGGATCTTTTTTGGGCCATAATTCCTTCAATATTTGGTTACATAAAAAATGATAGAGCATCACTTAAATAAGACCCTTTACCCAAATATAGCCAACAATTTATATATGTGTAATTTTTTAAAATTCTGCAAGAAAATACGTATTTGTCATGGTGAGTATCCTACCTAATGGTTCATTAAACCACTCAGAATTCCTCGCTTTAAATTCATCACAAGAAAAACACTACAGCCAGTGCCACAAGGACAAAAAAACTTTCATACAAATGTGGTATCAAAAGTGTGGTACTTTGAGAACATACTGGATTAATAGGAAGTGTCAATGGCCTGTTACCCAGTTGACAGAATAGTTATTTAAACACTTAAAACATGAATAATTCAAAAATAACAAAAGTTTAAGCTGGCCAAATAATTATTTATGTCCCCTTGGGGGTCTATGTTGAAAATATGAAATTTAGCAAAACAACTAAGCCTCTTTTTTCACTTTTTTACCCTTAATTATAGAATCACCCATATGTTTCCATAGAGAATGTTCCGAAGTAAAGTTAAAATGGAATCATGTACAGTCCCTGACAAAAGTCTTGTCGCTTATCCATTTTGTAGAAACAAAAGCTTATAACCTGACTTTAAATTAATCGATTGGTTTTAGAAATGTCTCATATGAAAGCTAAAACCCTCCCAAATTATGCTCAATATACTAAAATAAATTTGCTTCACTGAAGAAAGATTGATCATTTAATGAACACAGAAAGGTCAGATTTTGGCAAGACAAAAGTCTTGTCGCCTACAGAAAATTGAACAAATAATTTACTTCAAATACAAAAATATGTTGCATAACGTCAGTGAATTAAGTAGTGGTGCTGTGAGATCCATATTTAATATCTTGTATGACTTCCATGAGCTTGAAGGACTGCATCCATGCGGTTCGACAATGATTCATACAATTTGTTGATGAAGTCATCAGGAATAGCAAAGAAAGCAGTCTTACATGCCTCCCAGAGTTCATCAAGATTCTTTGGTTTTGCCTTCCATGCTTCCTCTTTCATTCTACCCCAGACATGCTCAATGATGTTCATGTCTGGTGACTGGGCTGGCCAGTCCTGGAGCACCTTGATCTTCTTCGCCTTGAGGAACTTTGATGTAGAGATAGAAGTATGCGATGGAGCACCATCCTGCTGCAAAATTTGACCCCTTTTATGGTTGGGAATGTAAGAGGTAGCTAATACTTCTTGAGATTTTAGGTTATTGATATTGCCTTCCACCCTGCAAATGTCTCGCACACCCCCATACTGGATGTAACCCCAGACCATGATTTTTCCGCCACCAAACTTAACTGTTTTCTGGGTGAATCTTGGATCCATGCGGGCTCCAGTAGGTCTCCTGCAATATTTGCGGTGGCTGTGATGTAATTCAACCGAGGATTCATCTGAGAAATCCACCTTCTGCCACTTTTCCAGTGTCCATCCTTTTAGCAGGCTGTGGGCCTTGGCAAATGCCACACGGTTTTTTAATTGCCTTTTGTTTAGTGCTGGTTTCTGTGCACTGATTCGACCATGGAGGCCATTTCGAGACAGAATTCTACAAACTGTTCTGGTTGACACAGGGACTTGAGGTGACCAGGCCTGGTGGAGCTCTGCTGCAGTGGAAAAGGGGCTGGCCTTGGATTTTCGAATCAACAAACGGTCCTCCCGAGCAGTTGTCTTGCGGGGTCTGCCGGACCTGGGCTTGTCAAAAACATCTCCAGTCTTTTCAGATCTTTTTCTTATTCTTTGTACTTGACGCTGAGACACATTGAAGGTGTCAGCCACCTCAGCAGTGGATCTGGTCTTCAGCCTCTTGATAATTAACGCTTTGGTCTCAGGGTGGATCTTAGGCATGTTGTCAGAGGTCAAGTTGCAGTTGATGTGAAGGTCTGGTGTGCTGGGGTTCTTTTTATACACACCCACTAATTGATTGATCAGTAACTGATCACAGGTGAGGCTGTAATCTAGGATTGGGTGCATCATATGACAAGGCGACAAGACTTTTGTCTTGCCAAAATCTGACCTTTCTGTGTTCATTAAATGATCAATCTTTCTTCAGTGAAGCAAATTTATTTTAGTATATTGAGCATAATTTGGGAGGGTTTTAGCTTTCATATGAGACATTTCTAAAACCAATCGATTAATTTAAAGTCAGGTTATAAGCTTTTGTTTCTACAAAATGGATAAGCGACAAGACTTTTGTCAGGGACTGTAGGTGATGTGCCACCTCCAGAAAGTTGCATATTATTGCTTTAAGGTATTCCACCGTATGAAAATGCCACGGTAACAGGATGTGCTTCTTGACAGTTTTTCCAGAGCTCATTTACTTCACTGGGTCAGTGGAAAAAGCAGCACTCCTCACAGCCTTGAGTTTATAGTCCTATATAGGTCTGTTACATCACAAATATAGTAAATTATCACTGTTGGCTACTTGTTTTGGGTAAACACAGATCAATTATCGGGGCAAATCTCTGCACAGTTAAGTAGTGCATAAACAAAGCAATATCACACACATTTTCAGATAAGAATGCCCTTGTTTTTGTTAGGCATTATAAAATAAGCAACTGCACTGTATACTGGCATACTATGGTATTATTGGTCACAGTTATCATTTTGTGGAAATGTCACACTGTCCCTTCCCTATGTTTATTTATGGTAAAGGTAAAGGTGCAATGGAGAAAAAATGGCTCAGGAGAAGCATTTAACGATACGCTTGAAGTAAAGTTGACATTTTGACTTTAAAGTGGGATTAAACACCTAAACTCCCCCCACAACTACATTTCAAATAGAGCTGGGCAGTGCATGTGTACCAAGGAAGAGAGAGAGAGGGGGGAAGGGCGGGGTCTGGAGGTATAAATAACAGTTTGATTGGTCTAACAAGTGTCCACACTTCAAACTCCCCTCCTTCAGACAGGTTTTTGTAATCTGGGCAGTCTTGCGTGAAGTCACCAACTACTTGAAATTGCAGCAGCCACAGGAGTCAGTACACACTTTAGATTTAGATGTTTTTGACCAGAAAGCTATAGATTTACCTAATTTGCACTGAAATCAAATTGATTTAGAACAGTAGATAATGCTATACAAAACACCATATACATTTTAGTGTAAAAAGTGGATTTAGTGTTTAGTTCCACTTTAGCAACAGTACACCATTTTAAACCAAACATATTTACCACCCTGGAAAAGATTCAGGTGGTTTTATACACTTTTTAAACATCTACATAGTAAAATTATTAACATTATGCCGTACCCGCTCAGTCCTTAGTGGGGTTTAACACTCTGGGAGTTGACTGTGTCCAGTCTGATCCCTGGCCTGTGTTTGATGCAGTGGACCAAATCCTCCTCACACTGTCACAGGAGCTGCTCAGACAGGCCAGACTGACCACGGGTATATTTTTGATGCTTCATTCGTCATTCACACCGCATGCACTTGCTTGTCTGCATGGAGATGATACTGCTTTGCCTGGACTGTGTAGTACGGCATTAACCTAATCTTTATTCAATTACAGGTGTTTTTATTGCTCAAAATTGCCTTGAGAAACACTGAGCTCCTCCACAGATCTGACCTCTTACTTTACCCGGTGGCGTCACCTGCTTGTTTCCATGGAGTAGTTTAAAGAAAGGGACAGCATGCAAAATTTACTTTTTTTGGACATTTCTACCATTTTATAATGTTCTCTCATCAAAAACATGCCTGAAGAGGTTTTAGATGTCATCCATGCATGTTTGAGTAATCTAGTGATCTCTCTCAGGCCCTATTTGACCCCTCCTTACGGTTAGCGGTAAGATTCTGTCTAAGGCTCCGCTCACAAGCCTATGTCACACATGCTCCTTAAACATCAGTTTTTCATAAATACAAAAGTGTGATACAAAACAATACACTACAATTTCACAAACTTGATACGATGTGCAGAAGTTTCATTAGTGAAATGCACACGCTCTGAAGGGTTAGTTACAGAGAGGGGGGGCTCAGAACATCGACGTAACTGAAAAGTAAACATTTAAATACTTTTATTTTGATGAATGTAGCATTTTCAAAACAATAAAAGGTAACATGGTGATCTAAATATGTAATGTATGAAGTGTAATACCCCCTCTTTAAAGCCTTACTGCAAAACACTGCAGGCAAAGCATGGAGGCAAGCAGGATGCAGAACCTCCACTAGAAAATTACATAGTATAACTTTAATTAGTTAAATCCACCTGTCACTCAGATCATGACAATGACCAATAGGACGAGTGGGTGGAAAAAGTGGACAACATGTGTTTTTGTTTGAGCATAGAGCTGCATTACAAATATCTTATGTACACACTACATCTCCATACTATAAATGAAAAGGGCCATGTAGTTACTCTTTATTATTAGTCTGTCTATATCTTCAGAGCTCAAAATACTTTCTTCCACCTTGTGATGTCATCAAATGGTAGTTTTCAAGTTAAGAGCTACCTTTTCTTCAGTAGACACTGGCAATTCCAAATGATTCTAGTGAGGGTATGTGGAGTTTAAAAACACAGTGATGCACTTCCTGTATTACCACATTACCACATTTAAAGAAGAACTAACTAAAGAACTAAATACGCAGGAGTTTTGTGTAAAGTATGTGTGAATAAAAAATACAACTCCAGGTATGTTTGTGATGAGGAAGCAACATTTAACATAGATCAGAAAATGGCAAAATATTGAGGCCTTTAACACTGATAAAAGTGTAACATTACCTGCCCACTCTAAACTCTTACATTCTGTAGTAGAAAAGTCTGATGTTTTATTTATGACGCAGCCTGTACTTGTTGTATAAAGTTTGCCGACAGCCTAAGCTCTAAGTCATAGATTTTTGTATCCGATGCATTCGCTGACATTTCTACCTCTCTCCTCCTGCGGGCTGGGGGCTGGCTGGGTAGGTGGGAGGGGCTGGATGGTGGTTGGGCACAGTGCCATTCAGGAAATAACTGATTTGGCGGTGTCTTTTCAGAGATCATCCCCCGCTCCATCCTCATGACAACGTTTGAAGGCAGCTACTACCTGCTGTGCGCACTAGGAGACGGGGCGCTCTTCTACTTCGGACTGGACCTCAACACTGGTACGTTCTTCTGTCTCAAACACTGCTCTGCTCAGGCTGATGAAAGAGGAGAGACACTGTGGAATTCTGTTTCTGATCACGTTAGTTTTAAAGCGGACCTATTATGCCAAATTGTCCTTTTAGAGCTTTTAATCCTGTTGTAGTTGTTTCTCCTTCTCATTTACCCTCTCAAAGTATTTAGAGTGATTTGTGCATGTCTGAGTCGTCTTTATCCTCCTGTATTCAAGACGTCCTTGCTCCAATCAACCCCCATTTTCACTGCCACCTCTACACTATATAATTCATAGGGATGTAACAATATCCAAATCCCTCGGTACGATATTGCGATATGGACCTCACAGTATGATATTTATTGCGATATTGTGGAGAGGCTCACGGTATTGTAGAATAGCTCACGATATTGTGTCTATGTTCATAATGACAACAAGACTGACAATATGCTTTGGCCACTCATAGGCCATTTATTGTCATATTTAAGGATCATGACAAGAGAAAAAGCCGTTCACTTAGGGATTCTAAGTAAACAAAGTCAACAATATACCAGTGGGCAATATCTGGTCACTTAAACAGATTCTTCTTATGTGCAGTGTTAAGTTAAATCTGGAACAACACTAAACACTACTTGAAATGATTCCCTCAGAGTGCAAATAAAGATCAAGTTAAGTCAGGTAAAATTGTGTAAGAACAATTATAAATGTGCTAGGCAAATACAAAACAGCCTGTGGAACAATAAATAAAAGTATCTGGCGCACAAAATGGCAAGACACAATAACCTAACCTTTAGCTTATTTAAGTTTTTCTTTAGAAAGGTTGGGTATACAGAGTGGGAAATAAGTATTTGATCCCTTGCTGATTTTGTAGGTTTGCCCACTGACAAAGAAATGAACAGTCTATAATTTTAATAATAAAATAGTATTTTAATATTGAGAGATAGAATATCAAAAAGAAAATCCAGAAAATCACATTATAGAAATTATATTAATTGATTTACATTTCATTGTGTGAAATAAGTATTTGATCCCCTACCAGCCATTAAGAGTTCTGTTCCCACAGACCAGTTAGACTCTCCTAATCAACTCGTCACCTGAATTAAAGACTCCTGTTTTAACTAGTCACCTGTATAAAAGACCCCTGTCCACAGAATCTGTCAATCATGAGAAAGACCAAAGAGCTGTCAAAGGACGTCAGGGACAAGACTGTGGACCTGCACAAGGCTGGAATGGGCTACAGAACCATAAACAAGAAGCTGGGTGTTAAGGAGACAACTGTTGGTGCAATTGTTAGAAAATTTAAGAAATACAAAATGACCATCAGTCGACCTCGGTCTGGGGCTCCATACAAGATCTCACCTATGGAGGGAGCTGAAACTTCGAGTTGCCAAGCGACAGCCACAAAACCTTAATGATTTAGAGATGATCTGCAAAGAAGAGTGGACCAAAATTCCTTCTGATATGTGCACAAACCCAGTCATCAACTACAAGAAACGTCTGACCTCTGTGCTGCAAACAAGGGTTTTGCCACCAAGTACTAAGTACTTTTTGGCTAGAGGGTTCAAATACTTATTTCACTCAATGAAATGCAAATCAGTTTATATATTTTCTTTAAAGTTATTTTCTGGATTTTCTTTTTTTATATTCTATCTCTCAACACTAAAATAAACCTACCACTAAAATTATAGACTGTTCATTTCTTCAGTGAGCAAACCTACAAAATCAGCAAGGGATCAAATATTTATTTCCTCTGCTGTAGGTCTACACTGCAATAGAATACACAGGTATGTCTTTGCTAAGGAAGACAGAATAGGATAATGCTCTGCATTAGTTCTCAACCACTTGAGAGGACAAGCACAGAGAAACCAAAGATTTTTTACAATAAGAGTCCATCTCTGCCTGAATTTCACTCTGCCACAGGGCTTACCTTTAAACCCGCTTGGGAGGCCAAGTTTAGCGTGTAGGCAAAACACTTTACTGCAGATTTTAACACTTCAGCTATGTTTGCACTGGTGTATGATTCACTGAGCGGCCTTGTTTGTAAAACATGAAAACAACTCGCTAGTGTGAATATGCAGTTATTAATAGGAGGAGTCAACAGCTGACTTGTTTCTTTGATTAAGTTGTTTCAGATCAATATTGCGATTTAAAATGTGCAAATTCAAATTATAACATAATGATCCACGGGTGTCATAGATTTGAACTACATAATAGACACAAGCACACTATGTCTTCTTTAAGGGCCTGCACCTGAAACCATGAGTGAGGAACACCTTTCTGCCACTGTGATATTGTGATATTGACACAGAAACAACTGTGTGGGATAGTGTCATGCAGTTGTTTCCACACAGGTCCCATTAATCTTTAGTGTTGTATTCTCACTCTTGAAAATGCGACAGAGAATCAGCTGTCTGGCATAGTGTCAGGCAGTTATTTCTCATGATTTTTGGTGAACAGTATTCCTAATTGGGGTGAAATAAGTGACCCCGTCTTTCTGTAGCTTCTCTGAGTCATTACCCAACAGAATGCTTTGTAAAAGCCAAAGGTTATGTCTACTTTTTTCCTTCAATTATCTGTCTTTACAATACACTGCATAATATAAAGGCATTTATTTCAACAAGAAGAAAAAAATCAGGTACAGGTCCTAAAAACACAGTGCACCTGTATGTATTATGAAATATGTGTGTTGCTCTTGTTGGTATATAACTTTCTTCTGTTATATACTTGGCCTCCATTAAATTCAATATACAGTTGATATATTCTATGGAAAGACATAATTCAATACTGCAAATACTTTGCAGAGTCAACAATTTGCATGTAAGCAAAGGAATGATTGTAACCATAAATGTCTGTTTAATCTACCATTAAGTAGAAAAGTTATGCGTAGTGTTTATCCTCCAGCAATACATCAGCACGTGAGGTAGTGATAAATAGTTCAATCTGTCTTTGAACAAAATGACAACAGTCTCTCTTCTTATTGCCTTTGTTTTATTGCAGACCAATTACTTGGACTAAAAGAAAAATGTATTGAACCAAAGTACAGCAGTCCTAGTTGAATAGTTTCAGTTGACTCAATTCATTTTCTATATTATACAGGCATGCCAGACCTGAGGATTATCAATAAAATACAATGAAATATGTGCCATAAACAATACATGCTTTTTAATTGAACACAAATCCTCTGGTCTTAAGACTCTCGATGTTGCTGCTCTTTGCATATCATTCCATTGTAATGAGTTGAATCGTGCACACAGGTAGTGTTCACCTCTGCTCCTGAGAGAATCCTGTCCTCCCACACAGCTCTCCACAGCTCTCCACTCATCCACATTTGTCTGTCTTCTCTCACACTCTCTCACACAGGGGCCCTCAGCGAGCGCAAGAAGGTGACACTGGGCACCCAGCCCACTGTGCTCAGGACCTTTAGATCTCTGTCCACCTCCAACGTGTTTGCCTGCTCTGACCGGCCTACCGTCATCTACTCCTCTAACCACAAGCTGGTCTTCTCCAACGTCAACCTGAAGGAGGTCAACTACATGTGCCCTCTCAACTCTGAGGGCTATCCCGACAGGTACAAACATGTATTTCCATTTCTTATCTGCTGCTAGTGTAGTATGGTTTGTTATGGCTAAGAGCAAGGAAATAGTGAGCATTTACTGCCAGATGGCATGGTAACAAACATTCTGTAGTGCTGCTATGATGCGATAGGATTACAAGTAGAGTCGGCAAAAAATACTATTTAAAATATGTACCCCATATATAATCTGTTTCTTATGACATAATTCATCCATGAATACTGGCTTCCATCTGGAGTCTTATTCTCCGGTCTGAAAACAACACATATCCAAGTTTCTAAATACTGTTGTGACTGCTGATGTTATGATGTAGCTGAATATAGGACCTTGTTACTAATACAAAGTAACAGGTTCAAGCTTTGGCAGATTTACACTACCGGCTTAAAGGGCTTTTAATATTTGATGCAAGTCTGTGGACTTTATTAAATGTGTCTGATGATGTCTGCTACACAAAAGTAGTTTATGATGTGCATTAGAACTTTGATAGGGGTGGGAGTAAAAAAAAGTTACGACTTCCTCCTACGCCCTTTCGAACATGCTGAAACGTACTGATTGTATTTCTTAATTGCCCATGTTACTTTATGATTATGTAGTTTAAAACCTTTGTTTGAATTAAGTTATTAAATGTATAGATTGTGATTCTATTATATTATATGCCCCAAGAGTGTAACATATTTATAATCTGAAAATGACCGATTGGTGTTTTCAAACTCGATTTCGATAATAAAGAGTAGACTCAATATTCTTTACCAATTTTTAGACCCAAATGACTAGTAAAAGTCATAATTATTTTTTTAGAATATAAATACTTAAATGAGTATCTAGTTTTGCTACTGGTTTTAGTATTGATTAATATTGATTATATGGTATCTGAATTTCGATACTTTTGGCAACCCTATGACCAATACCAATAAGGTTGCAAGTAGACCCACTTATTTGATACTGATGCATTATTCTGTCCTCCTACGACTACCTCTGTTAACTACCATTTGTGTTAATATTCCACCTCTGAGCTTCATCACAGTCTTTATTCTCTATGTAATTTAGTGTCCTTTTCTCCCCCACAGTCTGGCTCTGGCTAACAACAGCACCCTGACCATCGGCACCATAGATGAGATCCAGAAGCTACACATCCGCACAGTGCCTCTGTACGAGTCTCCCAGGTCAGAGCACTCAGACGCTCCCACTCACACCTTGTACAAATAGGATTCAGATAGCTCATATTTGCACTCGCTTTCCTCTGCTTCTAGGGTTTGCTCTGATTTGATTTGCCTTTACCCGCTGTTCCTCTTCGCTACATCTACTATAAAAGATTTCATGTGCTAAAAGTCTGAGGGAGAGCCGAAAGTATAACTTTTTAAATGAATAAAGCCCTCCTTTACCCCTCTGGAAATGTCATTAAAACGAATCCCCGTCATCGTGCCAACAGATGTATAACTTCTCATCATGCATTCCTCACCTTATTGCAGTAGTTTGGGTGCATTTTGGAACATTTTTAGAAATGTTCAATATGCACGATCCATAAAACAAATAAAAAAAAAAAAATGAACCAGTGTTTTTACCAATGTCTGTAGTAGAACAAAAGACATCAGTGTTTTATGATAAGTTGCCATTTTCTAATGTGCTCTTCCTGATTATAAGACAATTAGATGCAGACAGTACACAGCAGACTTACTTTGACCTCAAGCTGCTTAAACTTCTAATTTGAAATCTGACACATTTAGCTCAAATACATACGGGAAAAACATCAGGTACAGAGCTTTTAAAGGTTGCAATGTATAACTTTTCTGGTGAAGGGTCCGCCACCTGCTTGTCTTCATGGAGATGTTATTAGTTTGTCTGGAATGTTTTGCAGTATGGCATTACACCTTTCTATCATGGACACCAAACTAGGCCAAGTTACAGATCAGATCTGTGGAGAGGCGAACTTGCGCACAGTCAAAATGTCTGTTTTTCTAGGTATTTTTGAGCAATAGAGACCACCTGTAATTGAATAAATGTAAAGTAGAGATGTTTAATATTGCGGAACACTCCAAGCAGAGCACTGACATATCCATAGGAACAAGAAGGTGACGTACCCATAACCAAAAAGCTATACAATCTACCTTTAAGTTAAAATACCCATGAATAATACTACTAAAAGTACTAGTTTCTTTTAACGTAATCTTAGTAGTAGCATTATAGGCTAGTCATTTAGTTTTTAAAGCTGTGAAAAGCATTTGTATTAAACCACAATCCACATTTCCTTGGATCCTTGGCCAGTCATGCAGTGCTGGTATGTGTTTGTGATTGGGACAGTTAAGACTTGTTCCATAATCAGTAACTCCTACGGTTTTATTTTAGTGCGACTCGGCATAAAGAGTTTTTAGTTTGACAGAGTTTGATGAGTAAATGAAGATATGCAGCTTACTGTGCCAAAAAGTTCTATTTGTAATTATTTCCCACCCCCTGCTATTCAGCTGTCCATCGGCCAGTGAGTTCATGTTGACCCTTAGTAAAAATATAAAGTAATGGACAGTCTATCAGCAAAAAACGTATCTCCTGTTAAAAGTGCATATGATAAAAATGGAATCCTTCACTCCCATTATCATGTAGCACATTATCCAGCCTCTTTTGTCTGCACTACTTGTTTTTCACTCCCTCTCTCTCTGTCACCCTGTGGCCTGGTTTCCTGTCCTCCAGGCGGATCTGTTACCAGGAGGTGTCTCAGTGTTTTGGAGTGCTGTCGAGCCGTGTGGAGATCCAGGACGTGAGCGGGACCACGTCTGCTGTGAGGCCCAGTGCAAGCACCCAGGTACAGTTACATCACACCGCAAACGCACACTAACACACAGCAACACACGCCGGCACTGACCTTTACGCCAGCACTCAAGGTTGTTGCAAAATACTGTTGGGAGAATGCAGCAGGTTCATGGGCAGGTGATGTACTCTGCAAAGTGTAATATCTGGCCTTGGGTAAAAACAACTTTAATCAGGGATGTATATTTTAACTCCAGTGTTTTACTAGTTTATATACTTTTTATGGAGCACACTTTTTAACTTTTTATGACATTTTCGATTGTTCCTATAAGATTTATCTTGAAATAAGAATTCCCATTGGCAAGCAATCAGCCAGAAACTTCTTTAGTGAAGTAAATCCTAGACAAATCTACTGAAATTAAAGGACACCTTTTATGCAAAATTTACTTATTTGAGCTTTAAATTGTGTTATAACATTGTTCCATCATCAAAAACATACCTGCAGTTGTATATTTTGCTTCATTCACGCTCGTTTGATAAATTCTTTTCAGTATGTCCGCTCCCTGTGAGCACTCAAAAAAGTATAGGGATTTCATCGGAACTGAAGATGGCAGTTATTTCAAGTTCTAAAACATGAGATTCCAGGTACCCAGAACGGTACCCAAGGGCATGTCGACCACATACCATATAACCACACAAATGCCTACTATTTGTCCCATAAGATTAACATCCAACTTAAACTGCAGTAAAACACAATCCAGTATGGCCGCTGCTCTCTTGATTTAGTTAAAGAAATGCCAAAATCTCTCCCCTACCGTGACTGGCCCAAAGAAACATTAAATCCCAATGGAGCGATTCCATATGGACTTGGAGATAAAAACAAGTGGCAAGCCGGGCGATTTCAAGGTCGGAAAAGTGTTTGAAAACGCCTGAAATTGTAACCACAAACACAGATAAGCGGCTTTCCAGTTAATAAAAGTTTGTGTGATCGATGCAGAGGTTTTTGTAAATGGCAAATATAAAGTATAAGTAGTTAAGTCAGTTTTTAAAGTTTTCTATTTTGGAAAAGTTGAAACCTTGCCTATACAACCTCTTCACAGTTGCTCATGTTCTTTCTGAAGTGAAGAAGTGCGGTTTATAAACACCCAAGGGCTTGTTTGTCTGCACTGTTATCCGATACGCTGACTATGTAAAAATATTTATATCTGACTGGGGGCCTGCTGATACAATAGATGAAGATTCCTGTTAGCAATAGTGCTGCTCTGAAACGTTGGTTTTGTTCAGCAGTTGTTTTTATAGATCATCTAAACAATTGAAATCTGACTCTTTATCTGACAGACGTGCTTACATGGTTGATTGGAACGCGTTAAAAAGTGTAAAAAAACAAAACAAAAAAAACATTTAAAGCACTGTACGTGAAATAGTTAATCTGAAATTGTTTGCAGTGGTTAAAATTTATTCATTATACTAAATAATGTTGTCACAATACTAACATTTCGGACTCTTAATTGACTAGTATCTGTTTTTAATACTTTTGGCAACCCTATTCCGTGTTTGTTGTAGCCTCATCCTAATGATTACTGTAATGTTAATGGCAACTAGCATGCTAACAGCGCACCAGTTTTACCTCCCGGTTCACAGAGGATAAAAACAGTATACGATTAGATGCGGACAGCACACAGCGGTGTCATTTTGAAGAGTTGCTTTTTACTTTACTTTTTACTTTAGAGCTATACTTTCTTTCTTTCTTTTTTTTTTTTACTTTATTTAACATGGCAATATTTTATAACAGCCCCAATAACCAAAAACCAGCTGTATTTTGGCCTGAGTCGACTCGTGTGGCCAGATATGTGTGGGACGGTATATGCTACCTGCCACTGTATCCAAACCTAGCATATGTCAGAGCTAAGATGTCTCCTCTTCATTCTAATTGCCGCACCTCACTGGCAGGAGGAAGGTGCAGACTTTGCAGAAAAAAAACAGCAGTATACAGAAACTACACGGACTTGTATAATATCTCAATCTAGTGGAGCTAAACTTTTGGCACGAAAATGCAATAATTATGATATAATAATGATTGGCCCTCTTAGTAGTGTTTGTGTTGGTTCATAAAAGCATAAGTTGTCTGTTTATCTTTGTGGGTGTTCAGAATTCAAATCTGAACACCCACATAGATATTAGAATTAGAATTTCTCTAAAACTAGATGACAAATGCTAGGTTTTTTATAATCATGTTTCTTCTTTGAGTTATTTGAGTATAAGGTCTGTATTTAAAACTGTCTCCTTTGCCATCTCTACAGTATTGTCATTTTGGATGTTAATTGTACCCTGAGTAGTTAGTAGTCCAAAAGTAGGGGTGCTGCTTTTTCAGTTCCGATACAGACATTGAAACTTAGTATATAAACCAATACCAGAGCAGAAACTGAAAGTATTATTTATATCCTTCAATTTTTTCTTCTGTTATTGTTTCATCAAAATGTGTGAATGCTATATTATCCTACTTGTAGAACAGCTTTATATAGTAAATTATGAGATGTTCTGGGTGTGGATTAGATACCGGAATTTGTATTTACATAGCCATATCCCTTCTGAAATTAAATGTTTATTGCTTTACATTAGTGTCTGAAAATCTATTTTTGACAATCCTAATCACAATATTGAGTGTAGATTGTGGGAGACCTGATTATTATGCAAAATGATCTTTCTACCATGTTATAACGTTGTTCCCTCATTAAAAACGTGCCTGAAGTGGTTCGAGATGTCATCCATGCATGTTTCACTAATTTTGCGATTTCTCCTGGGTACTATTCCCTCTCTACTATACCCTCCTTATGGTTTGCCGGAAGATTCTGTCCGATACTCAGCCCACAAGCCTGTGTCACCCCTGCCCCCGCATGGCCATTTTCCATAAATATACAGAAGTAGGACACAAAACAATACACTCAAACCTCACAAACCTGATGCAATGTGCAGTTATTTCATTAGCGAAATACTCACTAATTGTGTTGTGTTGTGACTGTGGAAGAAAAGTAATTATTTTCTGGTTTTAGTATTCATTCTGGTTAACAAATTCATATGATGTGTTTTACACTTAAAGGCATTACCCATGATACCATCAAATGCCCCTTGGGTCTTCACCTGTTGCCCCCTGCTGCTATGCTTCGTTATCTGTGAATTTCTCCTCTGTGAGATCAATAAAGTCTTATCTTATCTTATCTCAGCCGTACCTGATATGATCATCCTTTGAAACAATGACCACTGTTTCACCAACATGGGCTTTATGAGGGTGCTTGGTTATTGCTGTGAAATTCCTTCAAATATTAATCTGCATACTTTCCCCTCCTCTTTGTGTATAAAATACTAGGGATGGGACAAGATCTCCTGCCACAAGATCTTGCAAACTAAATATGATCTTGCGAGATTTTTTCCTCATGTTTTTACATGTGGACTGAAAAAATAGTGCGGCAGAATTTTTTTTTGAGAATGTATAGTCCCAAAAAGCAGAGCTACGACAGCAGAAATATTAAATAAAGTAAATCAAAAATGGTGGAGCTAAAATTGGGAACATAATTGCACAATGTATTTATTATAGCCTAAATAATATAAAAAAAATCTCATCTTGTCTTGTTCTCGTAGATCCCATCTTGTGTCTCGTCTCGTCTTGTGGAAAGTGCATCTCGTCCCACCCCTTCCTGAACCAATTTTCAACCAATAAAGAAATCACTACAGCAAACAAATATGAACTTGGAATTTTTCTTCCACATGATCTAAATATGTTATGTGTTGACAATTAATATCCAATAGATGGGTAATATCCCCCATCTTTAAAGGTTCACTACCTTCTTGTCTCCATGGAGATGTCATTGCTTTACCTGGAATATTCCATGGTATGACTTTAAACATATCCATCTAGAATTTATGAATTACTGGTGTTTCTGTTGCTCAAAAATTCAGTAATTCCTCCTGTGAATAGGAGCAACATTCCACAGATCTGAACTGTAATGTAGCGTAGTGCTGTAACCTGTTTGTCTCCCTTGTGATGGCTAGGTTTAATCTACACTGTGGAGCATTCTAGACAAAGCAATAACATCTCCATGAATACAGGCAGATGATGGACCGTCCGCTATAAATGTTACACAATGGAGGTTTAATGTAATCCTTAGAATGTGTAATCGTCACAAGTGCTTTTTGTCCCCTCCTGCAGGCCCTCTCCAGCAGTGTGAGCTCCAGTAAACTGTTCCCCAGCAGCACCTCTCCCCACGAGACGTCCTTCGGCGAGGAGGTGGAGGTGCACAGCCTGCTGGTGGTCGACCAGCACACCTTTGAAGGTTTGACACACCACTGTGCTCTGGGCTTAGATGGAGAATAAGATACTGTGTAAGCAGGTCAGAGCTGTGGGGGGTGGCAGTGGTGCAGGGGTTAAGCAGTCGCCTACAAACCAAGAGGTGCCGGTTCGAGCATTGTTGTCTCCTTGGATAAGACACTCCACCCCCAGGGCCCACTACAAACAGTAAACTGCCGTATTCAAAGATTTATCTGATATCTAAGCAGTACTTATTTTATTAGAAATAGGCCTCTTATGAAAACAAAGTGTGATATACTGCTGAAGACATTATAGATGATAAACAATGATACTGAAACCAAACCATAAAACAGAAATACTGTATCTCCCAACAGTATTCTAAATGTACAATATTGTTAAAAAATATGACCTGCAATAAATAACAGAAATATTACCAAAAGTTTTCCACTAGTACAAAGAAAATGTACCCACAATAAAAACTGACCCCCAGAAAATATCATTCCATCTTTCATGTACTGAATATTAAGCTGATGTAGTGATTATTGTGACAGATGTAAGTAGAATGGTGTTTAGTGTAGTTTTAATCAGCCAATACCAAATTTGAGACTCCCCAATAGGTTTTTTGTACAGAGTAGATGAGAGGTTCGTTCTCAGCCCCTGTTTTACTAAATACACTGGCAGCATTCTTCTCCAACGTGACAAGCTGCTTCTCAAATGGTGGTACGCGAGCTCCTTCAGGTGCTACTTGGACCAGCTCTTCAGTTTGTGGGTTTGCCTCATTTAGAATTCATTTTATCCACTTTTTTTGTCCTCCTTGGGATAATTATCTGGTTTAGCCCTAGATTAGACCTAATAGTCCTGTTATATACACGTTTAGATCTAGTGGTACTCAGAAAGCCAAATATTTTCATTGGTGGTACTTGGAGTGAAAAGTTTGTGAGCCATTGTTATGAGACTAATAAAGATGGCGTAATCATCATTATAAAATACAGAGGAAATTGGCTCTGTGCACAACAGTGCTCAGCTAGTTCATCGTTAGCGTCACTGCTTCCCATCCTATTATATCTCTATGGGGTTCTCGCTGAGTCGCGCTAAATTAATAAATCCTTAAAGGTCAGCCAGTGGACAGCCAGTTGTGGGTGGATCTTCACTGATGACATGTTAAAAACTTTACAAATGAGGGGATAACTTTACTACACTTTAGGACACTTCCTATGTTTATAAAGATGGGCGTTTGTGTCTCACTGCTAACGCTAATGCTAATTATCAGGCATAACATATCTGTATACCAGCTGTATATTAAAATAACACAACAAACTGAAGTCATCTAAATATAAAACATTTATAGTTATTTATAGTTAAAATATAGTTAACATTTTAATAAAAGCGTTGTAGGAAAAATTGTAGTAGTCTGAGTTAGAAGAAGAGGCATGAGGCTGGATTCTAACGTTATAAGTTTATCATCAGTGCGAGACCCGAGCCCCAGAGACATGAACTCTCAGTTTTGTCCACTCCAGTGCAGTCCAGTCTGGCTATGCCTCTGTTGTAGGGAGTATTATTCCTCTGATGACGCAAGCCAAGGTAACAAGGACTGAGCTGGCAGTGTGGGACTGGCACATTACATAAATGCATTTCTCTATCAGTTAGCATTCACTCTGAAACACAGTGAGCTTGGCCAGCATGCCATGGAGGTGAAGCTAACTGAAGGCACTGCTCTGTCTGAAGTTCTGTCGCTGAAGTTAGTCAAATAGAGCTTTATTTGAACACTAATTTACCTTGAAGTACCGACTTAGTTGGAGCTACAACAGGTGAGCTCATTTGTGGTGTTACACAAGTCAATCACAATCACAAGCTAATTTTTTTCAGTCGGTCGATCTCACTTTTTTTTGTTGAAAATCAAATACCTAAATGGCACCCTGCATGCTCTCATTGATTACGAGCTTTTGAAAATGTGTTGCCTCAATTCATTTTTTCTTGAGTTTTCTCGCTGACTTCTGATGTATTTTTAAACATTTTTGTTACTGCTAATGTGTGCGTTGTTTCACCAAGGTCACTAACTGCTGAACATTCTGCCATAGTAGGATGACCACACGTCCCTATTTACCTTACAGTCTTAGTTTTGAACCTTGTGTCCCCTGTCCCAGCAGATTTATCCAAAACCTTTAATTAGTTCCAGTTCTATACAAGAAATGTCCCAGGTGTCCCTATTTTTGACCAATCTGATCCCTGCCAACCATAAAGAGAGGGTTAAATTGTCACTTGTTTAGGTAAAATACAGAAAAGCTGCTTAAAATTACCAAAAGAAAATGTGAAAATCCTGACTCACATGTTAGTCACAAATGGGCCGAGTGCAGAACAATTTTCCTTAATTACGCACTTGTTTCACAATTTTATTATTGCCAACCACTCCAAACTGAGGGTGTCCCAGTTTTTCATTTTGAAAATCTGGTCACCCTACGCCATAGACATACCCCCCCCCCCCCCAGCTTTTCTGAACCACTGAAGAAGTCAACACCTTCCTTAAATAGTATACTAATGTCTTATTATTTAGTAAGATGTTTCCCAGACCAAAGGAGTGCCGGGTCTATAAAGTATGCTATTAGCTGAGACGTGGAGTGTTACATCAAAGCCTTATTTGTGCTTCCCTAAACACCCAAATCACACTCTTGCTTATGAGGCCATTAAGGCTCTGATCACACACACAGGGCTTCACGCATGTCTCCTGCATGCGGTGGGTAACTAATGTGAACGGCTGCTTTGCAATGCTGATTCTGCCTCGTCAAGCTTTCCTTTCATATAGATGACTAACACACCGGCATACATTAACCTCTATCATATGGTAATACATGCAAATCAGTAACTGCAGTTTATCCATACGCCCTCCTCTTGATTTAGTGTACTTCTAGTGCTGCTGTCAAAAAGGGCTGCACCATTTGGTAAATATATCTAACTGCAATTTTTCTGACGATCATTGTGATTAGATTTGCGATGTGCATTTTAATTATTGGATTGTGTTCAAAGGTCACATTTGAAACGCATCCAGAAGCACTGACAAAAAGACTGGCACACTAATACAAGACTCACATTTCAGTTTGTGCAGATCTACACTACAGGGTTAGCAGTTCGTATGCAGAATAGAGTTGTCATGATACAAAAATTCCAAACTCTATTTCGAAACTAAGGAATATACTCTATACTCAATACCGATTCCAATACCATAATGATAATTAACCAACACTGTTTATTTAGACAATAGAATGTGATTTTCAACATTAAATCATAGTATTTTCTTTTAGATAGACCATGTGGTTTTATATCTGTGTAATCCAGCTAGGTTCCATAGTGGTCCATATCAGTGGGCCTATACTAGTCTGTGTCTATACTTGTTTCGAGATGATTCAAAAAAAAACTTTTCATACATACACTACTAAAGCTATTTAGGAAAGGTTCATTTCTGTCCTGTGAATGTGACTTTTTGTATCGATACCTGCTCAAATGAGTATTTTTGATACTTGTTTTAGTAGCGATTAGTATCTGAATTCTGATACTTTTGACAACCTTATTAAGACTGGACAATTGTGTTGTGAAGGAAATTATGCTACTTAAAAAAACTGCAGCCTTTGCGAATGGATGCACGATACCGATACTGGTCCCATGATATAGGTCAAGCCGATATCCTTTAATTAATCCCTTGTCCTAGATCTACATCAACCAGTAAATAGGCTGATGTAGGTCTAGGACATCTCATAATGTTTGAAATTCACTTCATACAAAGCTGTTAAGTAGTTAGTTTCAAGATAAATAACAGTTACATAACACAATTGGATCAGATCTGCAATAATCTGGAGAAAGAATGCCATTATCAGTCCCTGCACTGGTTCTTAAAGCTTACGTATCGATATCAGTATTGGAGCTTGAAAAACTGGATTGGTACATTCATAGATTCATTAATTGCATCCATTCAAATCACAATTAATCTTACAGCCCTAGTTTTGGTGTTTTACATCCTGCTAACCACACTTGTAATATTCTGTATGTGTAAGAACATTTTGATCATTTGCACTAACAAGCATAAATCGCGATGTAGCATTATGTAATCGATAGGCTACAAGGAGCTTCAGTTGAGCCCAAGCTAGCCTGGCAAATCCAGTAGTGAGTAATGAGCATAGCACTGATGAAGGTGAGTGATGCGTTTCCTGCAGGCGGACTTGGACTGAGCAGCAGAGGGCACAGAGCAGATAAAGGAGGAGACACACCGCTGTATGTATAGAGCTGCTCTAATTAGGTGAAGAGGATCATGTAGGGCTCCATGTGGGTAAAAGGTGAACCAGGAGCCCCAATGTCACAGCGTCTTCTGTTCCCATGTGGTCGGACTCATTAGCACGCTCCATGTCGTATAGAGTCATGTAGGAATGCTTCAGGAAGAATAGGAGTGAGGTGTGTGGTAATATGTGGAGCAGAGGGGGAGAAAAGAATCCAAAGGTCAGTCAAAGCAGCTTACAACTTTGCACCTGTGTGTCCAACAAGGAGTGTTAAGGTTAAGGCACACTTTATTGTCCCTGCGAGGAAATTTGTCTTCTGTCCTCAATGCTCAGCCCACAAGCCTATGTCATCCATGCTCCCACACAGCAATTCTCCATAAATATACTAAGGATGCACCGAGCTTTTACTGTTCCAATACTGCTGTTGATGCTTTCCAGGGAAGAGACTGAAAATATAGGATTCATTTCCTTTAAACACAAACGGTGTGGGGTAAAAAATGATCCAAATGTGTTTTGTAACTGTTATTTGAACCTGGAAAGGACAGAAAGAGAAAGTATTAGTAGTTTTATAGAATGAGTTGGCATTGCCGCTCAGACCCCGGCAGAAGACAGTGCAATGAAGGGGGTGGTCGGTTAGATGACGTTTAGGAGATGTCTTCTCCCCGGGGCCTGGACACTGGAGGTGGTAGAGGTTAGGTGAGGAGAGTGAAGGGAACCATGAGAGGATGAGAAGCCAAGGGGGTAAGGTTTAAATTGCAAATGAGGTTTAAATTGGGCAGACTGGGCACTGACTGGACGAAGAGGAGGTGCAGTGAACAGTGGGTAGTGAGGTGATGAAGGCTACGGAGCACTCTGGAGTGGTGAGGTAGACTGGAGCGAGGTTAGGTCTTCCAGGGTGAATTTACGCTAGCTCCATTTATGGTTTAATCTACTGAACAGCTTTGAAAAAACACAAGTTTAATATTAAGAGACATTTTGGGTCAGTGAATCATCTTATTACACCAGTTTATAGACCAAAATGGGATATTGACTGAACCAATATCTTGGAAACAATATCCGATCCACAAAAATGTTCAATATCGGCGCCGATATCCAATACCAGTATTGTATCGGTGCATCCCTAAAATGTACAAAAGCATGATACGAAATTGCACACAACAACTTGACAAATCTGATGTGATGTGCAGTAGTTTAATTAGTGGAATGCATTTCGATTGTGTTGTAATAACGCTCTGAAGGGGGAGTGACATGTTAATAAGTTATTTTCATCAAATATAGCATTTTCAAAACAACAAAAGGTGGTGATCTAATTATGTTATGTGTCAGCAGTTAATACCCCATAGAAGTAAAATAAATCTTGCTTTTGTATGTTTGTTTTTATAATAAACAAAAAATGATAAACCTGCCGTCAACCTACCTAAATTAAGTCCTATTACCTCATATAGATAATCCCTTTTTCCAGTGTATTTGTGCTGATAGAAAACCTCGATATCTCCAAACTGCAGTCCTACTTACTATTCTGCCGGTGTTGGCTTTTCCCTGTTCTAATCCTCTGTGCTCTGTGATTGTCAGTCCTCCATGCACATCAGTTCCTGCCCAGTGAGTACGCCCTGAGCATGGTGTCGTGTCGCCTCGGGAAGGACCCGGCCGTCTATTTCATCGTGGGCACAGCCATGGTGTACCCGGAGGAGGCCGAGCCCAAGCAGGGGCGCATCATCGTCTTCCACTACACAGACGGTGGGTCACTTCCTCACCTCCACAGTAGACTTTCCCCAGGGCTGCTTCTCACTCTGGGAAGATTGGATGACCTGGAATATAGTTTGTTTGGTTAGAATAGGGATGTAACAAATCTCTCGGTACGATACTTTCACGAAATACATCTCGCAGTACGATATTTATTGCGATATTTTGTGGAGTCTAACAAAATTGTGAATATGCAACTTTTTCCTTTTAAAATGCATTGACAAGACTTTGGTTCTGTCATAATCCAAAGAATTAAGATTTAAAAGTGCTTATAACAGTTATTTCTTCATGTAATCTGCGCTGAAACTGAGCAAAGTATCACGGTCTATGTAGTTCCCTCTGTTTTTTTAGCTATTGCTGCACTGCAACTATTTATTTAAGCAGAGAGACTTGCAATTCAATATATTGTGATGGCCCATGATATTATTGTGAGAAAACATTGTGGCCCACGACGGCAGCCGAAAACTCAATTCTAACCTAAGAATAAACCTTTATCAACTTTCTCCACACACAAAAGTCAAAGACGTCTCTTCTGTGCGCCAAAGCCGGAGACACTCCAGTTCTGTGTGAAGGAGCTGTTCCTCTTTAGGCGTGTGCTGCTTGTATTTAGAGACAGCTTGATCCTCCACACTGTTGTCGAGTCAGTGGAGCGTGTGCTTTTGTGACTAGGTGCATCCACAGAGCTGTTCTCTATTCCTGTCACATGGAGCAGCTTCCTCTCTCCCGAGGTCTCTGTCCTAGCGACCCTCCTCTCTCTCTCTTCCTCTCTTTTCTCTCTCTTTCTCTCACTTTCACTTCATCATCCTGTCATTGCTCCTTATCTCTCCTCTTCCTCGGAGTGATCCTCTCATTCCACAGCACAAAACGCTGCTCTCAAGGTGTTCGGTGTGCAGTGCGCTTTTACTTATCTGCGCCCAAGTTTTACATTCTGCTGACGTTCTTATCGCAATCCTTCTCCATTTCTTTTCTTTTTTTTCTTTGCTCACGTCTCTCACACACATTGTTCAGAGTTATTGATGTATGAACAATTTATACCATTTAGGAGCTATTGACAAATATGAGTCTATTTATGTTTTGACCATCATCACATCTAGAGCTGTGCAGTTAATACATTTTTGAATTTCATAACGATTACTACAGTGTATTACAAAAATGTTTTCAGATACTGCTCTCAAAATGACTTTTGTTTTATTGACAGTTTATTGCCAGAAAACCTTACTTAAAGATTCACAAAATTGTCTCTTGTGAGCTTTATGTCATGTTATAATACTGTTCCTTCATCAAAAACAGACCTGGAGATGTGTGTTGTTTCAGTCACGCGTTTGAGTAATCCTTTATTATTAGTCTGTCTGAATCTCTAAAGCTTAAAACGCTCTGTTCCACCTTGTCATGTCATGAAGCAGTAGTTTTCGAGTTAACAGCTACCTTTTACCTTTTGTTGAGGAGAGGTGGGAAATTCCAGGGCTGAAATGATCAGAATGATTCTAGTGTAGGTCTATGGTGTTTAAAAACACAGTGGAGCGCTTCCTTTATTACCACATGACATTACAAGGTGGAACAGTGTGATTTCTGTTTGAGAAAAGAACCCAGTTTGAATATGCTGGGTTTGTGTATTAAACATGTGTGAATGAAACAAAACAGAACTTTCAGGTATGTTTGTGATGAGGAAACAACATTAGAACATAGATCAGAAAATAGCATAATCCAGGCCCTTAAACATAACACACTATGTACCTTTACTGGTGGAGGGCCAACTGCTTGTTTCCATGGCTTGTTTACATGGAATGTCACACAGTATGGCATTAAATTAATTATCTTCTATACTCAACTACAGTTGTTTTAATGCTCTAAAAATACCTAGCAAAACGTAGACTTGACCTGGACTGGTGGCATCACCTGCTTTTGGTTTAATGCCATAATGTGGAACATTCAAAGCAAAGGAATATCACATCCATGGAGACAAGCTGGTTACATTGTGCATAGCCCTTTAACTGACAGTTCTTAAATTTCAAATGATCACAATGCACGTTATACCCAAAAAATATTATTTGATTATCCTTTTTCATCCGTAATCCAACATCAAGACTCAGATCATAATGAATCAGAAATATGGTAGAACAAGTATTGCACAACTGTAATTTGTAACTCCCACTCCCTTTTGTCCCTTTCCAGGTAAGCTGCAGACGGTTGCAGAGAAGGAGGTGAAGGGGGCGGTCTATTCCATGGTGGAGTTCAATGGCAAATTGCTGGCCAGTATCAATAGCACGGTAAGAGGTGTTCCAGAGCACAGCACGCACACGCCTCGCTTCTCTTCGGACATCGATGAGCTGTTCAAGTTATGTATAGCTGCTCACGTTGTGCTGAGAGTATGTTTTCAGATCAAGATTCATGTATAGTTTATTACATGATTAAATTAAATATTAATCGTTAATCTAGTATTACCTTACACTTATGTACATTCCAGAACATGGTTGCAGATGTCAGATTTTACAAGCACCAAAGGGGCTGTACATGATTTTTTGTCATCTAAGATAATGTGAAAGTGTCTCTTAAGTTGCGTTCAGACCACCACGTCAGGGCGTTGAGTTGAATTTACATGCAAAGTCTTTGTGGTCTTGCATCAAGGCTATCCTGCGTTTTTGCAGAAGAAGGAGAAGAAAGAAAAAGACCCAGGAGCCGCAAACATCATAACAAGAAAATCTACGCCATGTCATTAGCAGAGTATAAATATGTATACACCGCCGATTCTGCAGATCGCTTTTGATGCTGATTACCGCCGATGCCAATTTCTGCCGCTGCCGCCGATCGCTTTTGTTGATGGGTTATCGTTAGCAGTATAGTGACAGCAAAACTTCACACTCTTTAATCTCTGAAAGTTGTGAGAAGTCTTGTGAAAAACTCTTGCAGGGTGAATTATTAGGACATTAAGAATGTGTTAACAAAGTGAGGAATAGGTTTAGAAATATTAAACTAGTTCTGTTTCAATTTTTCACATTGCCACAGTGAATAAAATGTTAAGAACTAGAATATATATTTATTTTTTTCGTCAGCTGAGACCGATCAATCTCAGTTAATCCCAAAATGGTATTTCAGTATTGCTATTGTAACTGTAGCCATTCAAATTGTTATTTTGAGACAGTTGTAAATTAGTCTTGCAGACCTATTTATTGTAGGTATTCACAATCCATCTTTTTCAGTCGCACTTTTTCTGTTCAGTATCGCTACTTTTCCTTTTAAGTATCTGCCGATGCCTTATATTAACTGATACCAGTGTAGAGACAGAAAATGGCTTTCCGTAACTTATTACACAAGAAATCCAATTGTGTTATAAAACTGTTATGTATCCTTCACATAACTACTAAACAGCTTTGAATGAATAAAAGTTCACATTAATCAGCCTATAGAAAGTCTTATTACATCCAATTAAAGGCCCAATCAGGATATCTGCTTAACCGATATTATGTAACCAATACCCGATCCAGCAAATTTTTCAATATTGGTGCCAATATTCGGTATCGGTATGAATGAAAGAAACACACAACTTTAGGTCTGTTTTTGAGGTGGTAACAACATTATAACATGGCTTAAAGCTCTCTAGAGTCCATTTTGCGTAATATATTTTAATAAGTCACTCTCTGAAACGTATGCAATCACATTACGACCTAATATTTAATTGAGATAAATTGTAAAATCTGTTATTTTCAATTTTCGTGTGTTGATCAACCTTTCCTCGAAGAAGCATGCTCAGAATCCAATGTCCCCTTCAAACAGTTTTTTTTTCCCTGTGGTTCTCTGATAGCTGTATGAAATGTGAGTGGGTTTAATAAGGCACCCCCACAGTCCCATAAACCTGCTGGGCCGCCCGTGGATTAAAAGGATAGAGACTTAAAAGTACAGATCACTTTTCAAAATGGAGTAGTAGAATTTTCACATTTTTCAAGCTGATTCACGCTGCGGGACCATGGGATATTATCAAGGATTTATGAGAATATCTTTGTAACCGAGGGCTGTACTAACAATCCATTTGGCTGAACTAATTCTGTTTGTGTATCCGTGGTAACAAGTAGTCGAGGTTCAGGCTTATTGAGCTCCTGACTCGTTACCCCAAGTTGATAGTTGCTTTGCACATTTTAGAGTATTTGTGGAATTATTTTAACAACCACAAAAAGAGGTTGTAGACTGAAAAGGCCCATATTATGCTAATGTTATAATGTTTCCTTATCAAAAACATACCAGGAGTTGTGTTTTGCTTCATTCATACATGTTTAACACACACATCCTGCCTATTTAGGCTGTTTTCTTTACTCAAAATGAAAACACTCTCCTTCTACCTTATGATGTCATGTGGTAATACAGGAACTGCTGTGTTATTAAATGCCATACACCTTCACCTGAGTCATTTGGTTATTTTTTAGCCCTGGAATCTCTACTGGACAAAAGTTGAAAGGTAGCCATTAACTTGAAATCTACCCCTTCATGACATCACAAGGTGGAACAGAGCATTTAGAGCTCTAGGAATGCAGACGGCCTAATAATGCAGTATGACTCAAACATCTGTGAACAAAATAAAACGGTGGAGCTAGCACTGCTTAAAACTGACAAGAGTCTAATATTGGACCTTTTAAGAGTAATTGTACTGCATCAGTGTCTCTGCTGTGATAAATGATGTGACTATAAATAGAAGAGGCACGCAGCAGGCTAACCTACATCATGACCTGTTGCAATCACAACTTGAAGAGTTAAGTGGAAGCAAAAAGCTCTTATCTCAAAAGACAGTCCAAACAAGCAGCCAGTACTGTGAACAGACTGAACAATGAGGTCAAACAAGGCTCCAACTGACAACTCTCTGGAACCCTCTAATGCTTTTCTTCATGTAATTGTTATTGCTTTGTCTGGAATGTTTCACACTATGGCATTAAACCTTTCTATCTTCATGGAGCCCAAACCAGACCAAGTCACAGGTCAGGTCTGTGGAGAGACAACCCCGCTCACAGTCGGAATGTTTTTTTTTTCTAGGTATTTTTGAGCTCTAAAACTACCTGTAATTTAATAAATGTAAGGTAGAACTATTAAATGTCATACTGTGGAACATTCCAAGCAGCACAGTGATGACCATAGAAACAAGCAGGTGATGAACCCTCAACCAAAAAGTTACATAGTGCTCCTTTTAATATGTGATTTCTGGAATATACAGGTTCAAAAACATGTTAATTGAAATATTTTATTGCTTGTGCGTGTCCATGAAAAACTAAAATAAAATTAAACCAATGTGATCAATTAAGAAATGAATTTGGCTGTATTCACCACAGGAACACTAATTCAACTTCATATGTAATAACTAACTATATAGTTGTAACCAAAACCTTAGTGGAGACATAGTATTTAGAATCTACTTTCTCATCATTGAGTTGTTTTCTGAATAATGTTGTGTTGTCCTGCCTTTCAGGGCGCAAGTGTTCCGCAAATTTCATTTTTCACATTCCCTCAATCCTCACCACAGCTCTGTTTCGAAATGCCACTAGGAAGAGGCAGGACTAGCAGTAGATAAGCAGTTTTTCAGTTTTGGCCAGGAGTCAATGGACCCGTTTGTATTTTTACATAAATATTGTGACACAATAAACAAATAAACAAAACGTAAAATTATGATTCATGTATGTATTTCTTGAAATACCAGAAACAATCACAAAATATAAAATCATAAGAGTATTTTTTCACTAAAACATAGTTCATATAATTATATCTAAGTTGCCTAGTTTGGTCTGTTGTTTGTTTTTTTTTTAATAATCTTTTGAAGTTTATCATTTTACTTCCTCGTTGAACATGGGCAGCAGATATTTAAGTGTCCAAAAAAGTGCTATATAAATCTGATCCATTATTATTATCAGACATGATATACGTAGAGGTAATTCCATAACTGTTACCTAGCAACCATAATGTAAACAAAGGCCAAAACATGTCTAAATTACACAATAGTTACGATTGTGTGTAAATTGTCTCTGCATTTGGATGGAATTTTTTGTACTTATAACATGGTTAGAGGATTTGTGTGCTTTTTCTTCTCAACATTTTCCCACAGACTGCCACTGAACTGATGTAAAATTATGATAAATATTTACCACAGGTACTATCAAACCAAGTAATCATTCAAAAAACATTAAAACCTGTTCAACTAACACAAACTACCCATGCTCGAATTATACAAACTCACAGCGGAAAACAGTTGCGCCCTTGAATCTAAATCTATTCCTCTAAATAGTGTCGGCTCTTCAGACACCCATTCGAAGCGGTGAGAGCAATTAGCTGTAAACAGTGGATTTATAACAGCAGCTGACAATTGCTAATCAACTCTCCCTCCCCCTCGGTGCAGAGAGACTGTTGAAAAGACTGCTGGACTCAAATGTCATGTCCATTCATTCTGCTGCCCTGTAACTGGCTTTGTGACCATAGACCGGTCATGGTCATAACACGTTTTGAAACCATTTTATGCCACTGTCACAATAACTTTAAGGTCCAATATTACGCAAAATTGACTCTTGTGAGCTTTAAGCCGTGTTTGAATGCGGTTACCTCCTCAAAAACAGACCTGGAGTTGTGTTTTGTTTCATTCACACATGTTTGAGTAAATCTTTATTATTAGTCCATCTACATCTCCAAAGTTCAAATGCTCTGTTCCAACTTGTGATGTCATGTAGCGGTAGTTTTGAAGTTAACAGCTACCATTTACCTTTAGTTCAGTAGATATTGGCAATTCCATGGCTGAAATCGTCCAAATGATTCTAGTGAAGGTGTATGGAGTTTAAAAACACAGTGGAGCACTCTCTGCATTACCACAACAGTGTGTTTTCTGTTTGAGAGAAGAACTCGGCCTAAATATGCAGGGTTTGTGTGTTAAATATGTGTGAATGAAACAAAACACAACTCATCTCGCAACACAACATCATAACGTAGATCAGAAGATGGCATAATATAGGCAAATTAAAACAGGGCAATCCCACCAAACAAATGTTTAAATCTATAGTATCACTGAAAGGCCTGAGCTGCAATAAATAAATGGCAGAATAAAGCAATAATTTGTGATAGAAGTTTCTTTTTCAATATACTGTAGCTCAAATCTTTGCAATAATGGGTTAATTGTTGTCGTAATACGCAAAGAAACTGTACCCACGATAAACACTGAGCCCCAAAATGTATTGTTCCGTTTATCAAATACTGAACGATAAGCAGATATAGAAATTATGGAGAGAGGCCTATGTGACGAGCCCCCATCTCTCATGCTGTGTGCCCAGGTTCGGCTGTACGAGTGGACCGCGGAGAAGGAGCTGAGGACAGAGTGCAACCACTACAACAATATTATGGCTCTGTACCTGAAGACCAAGGGAGACTTCATCCTGGTGGGAGATCTGATGAGGTCGGTGCTGCTGCTGGCCTACAAACCCATGGAGGGCAACTTTGAGGAGGTGAGTTGGCAGTGGTGTACAGAGAAGTTATGCAAAAGTATAGTGTGATTAAGGCTAGGTTGTATAGTAAAAATCAGACCTAATCGTGACCTTTTTTTATACTTTGCTGCTGATGTCATCAACACAAAAACTACTGATTTAACTTTAGTTTGTGATTTTACTTTTTACAATCCACATTTCTAAGAAGTTGATCAATGTTAAAAATACGAACAGTGTTTAGCAAAAAAAACATTTGGGATCGTTTCTCTTCAGTCTCTCTGCCTCTTTAATACACTATATAATGTTTTTGAATCGTTATGAGACTATGGTTTAATCATTCAAATTAAACCAAATAAATAAAAAAATTGTTGTAAAAATACATTCATAGCTTAATTAATGTAAAGCTTGATTAGCTGCTAGCTCATATAGCTGCAGAAATCCACTTCTACTGTCAGTCTGGAGCTTTGTAAATACGGTAAAAGGCTCAGGCTTTCTTCTCTTTCTTCTGTCTTTGCACGGGGATGTAACATTATCAACAATTATTCACAATCTCTGAAACTCCCATTTCACTCTGTTAATTTCTATGGGAATTCTCCACTGCCTGTGTTGGGTTTGGAGGTGCATGCTGGGATTGCATGATGACAACTGCAGGAGCTCTATTGGCTCTTGTTTGGAAAACAAATAAAAATGCCTTGATGGCCCAGCCCAAAGATTCAGATTCAGATCACTTAACCAATGCTTAATATTCTAACTATTTCTCTCAATATGTTATGGCACATTACTCTGGTATGGCTCAGATTATAAATAAAATTTGCGTATGTATATGTTTTCACTGAGAACTCTTGGATTAGGTATCTAGCACTCTTTGCAGTCTTCTAGATGTTAAAAATAGTTTGCTCTTGTCAGCTACATCAATGAAATACAATGTGCGTACGCATACTTAGATCCAACATAATGCGCCTTCATTTCCATAGTGACACACACTGTTCTTCAGACTTTCCCACTGTATTGTGAAGCATAAAAGTGATCTATTCTAATGGTGCTGTTTTGGAAAGTTTGTCCTGGCAACAAACTGCCTTTTGATTTAGCAAAATTCTGAAAACATTTTGGTGCCAGCCGAGTTGTAGATCTGATATTTAGCTGGGCATATTCTGTGGCGGTTTCCTCCTAGTCCCCTGACAGTTTTTAATGAAATGGAAAAAGAAGAGAAAAGATTGATGTGTCCCGAACTCCCCAGGCTAGCATTAGCTGCAAATAGTTTGTTCTTGTTTAACACAACACATTTGGAGAAAAGGTTTGCTCTGAATACTTTGAATTCTGAAAACATTAAGGGCTTGTTCCTGACTTTATATCCTCAGGTCCAGGAAAAAAATCGGTAGAGTATACTGTAAAAGCCGTTACTTGTCCAATACATTTAAAAATTTATTTTGTTGGAAGAGAACCATGTAGAAGGAGGTGTAAGAGACAGGCCAATTTGACCAGGTGGTGTTTCTCTGTTTCTCTATTCTGGTTCATGAGAGTGAGAGAAGGGACTAAATGTTCTTCACTCGTGGTTGAACATGGAGCCATGGCCTTGCATCATTCCAATGGCTAAACCCTGCTAGCTGCAGATCAGGAGCCAACTCAAAATGGAGAGAGGGAACACAATGTGGCTCATCTGAGAAGTTCACTGACTTAAATGAATACATTTAAAAGCAAATACTAAGCAGTTATAACTGGGAAAATTATTTAACTTCTGCAAATTTGTGTTCATCTCTAAGAGTGTGCTGAAATAGCAGTATATTGTGATACTGAATTTGATGATACAGTATCATTATCGTGGGCTGCTGTATCGACATATCGCCAAGAGGATTTTTTTGGTGTCTTTTACCAAATGATTTTATGACAGTACCACAGTTTTGTTGCATGTTTAATGGAGGTTAAGTTGTTTATGCTATACATTTGACATATTCGCTGTTGGTGATTTAAATGGGTGTATTCATATTCAATTTGAAACAGCATTCTAACATAGATCAGAAAATAACATTATATGGGCCCTTTAAAACTGATTTGGTCAGCTTGTAGTCAGTGTATTTGGTGTATTTGGCCATCCTAGCCTATCTGAGCACAGCGGTACCCTCCCTTCCTTTCCCACACAGTTCGCTTTCTGTGCTGTCATTAATCTAGCGTACCATAACCAGCCCCACATTACAGCTCAGTGAAACTTCTGAGACGAGAGATAAAAAAAAAAATATTGGGCCTGTGGAACTGGAGGAAATAAGTGCGAAACTCCCTCTTCTGCTATCTTCTCCGGGTACAGAACGGCCCACTGGCTTTCAACCATTTTAGGCAAAACATGAAACCAAGACAGCCTGTTCTGCTTGGTGAAAGCTGTTTTGGAGCCTGAAGAAATACGCTGCCAAATGTACTATTTAGCATATTATGTTGCTTTCTTCGGCTTTTAATCATGTTTATAATGTTTGCACTTCAAAAACGTAGCGCGAGTAATTTTGTGTTTCATTCGCGCATGTTTAAGTAATTCTCGTGGGTAAGTTCATATCCTTCAGAACAGGTGTTGCTTGTGGGGCTGGGAGATACGTTATCTCTTTGCTGTTTTGGTGAAATCGTCAAATTGATATTGAGCACTTGAGTACTATGTTTGAACCCAGATACTTTCCCCACCCACTCTTCTTATTGATCAGCCTCTGAAAAGCAGGTGGATTTAACTAGTGCTGCCACTAACGACTAATTTTCTAACGCTTAATCTCTCGACTAATTTTTCGATTAGTCGACTAATCTAAACGACCAATTTAAAAAAAAAAAAAAACAAGCGGTTGCAATTTTCATGTGTTCATTTTATTTTATTTTTTTAATTTTTACTATGTAGGCGTAATGCTTAATGCTAGTGGGCAGATTCATTTGCTTTCAAGGCTGATGAGACTGGTACACGCGGTACACGTGATAAAATGATGACGGAACACAGAAGAAACCATTGTCACATCACCACTGCCATGTTCTATACAAATATAAATTACTGCATTTTCAAAACATGATCAATTTAAAATCAGCATGTTTGATCTATAAAGTTCTGCACTCTCTCGCTCCTCCACCAATAAAAGAATTTATCAAGAGTAAAGAAAACACACGAGCCTCCGCCAGAGGAGATATGGTCATACCCCACAGACGTACCACCTTTGGTCAGATGGTCCTGTCTGTCCGAGGTGGGAACCTGTGGAATAGCCTTCCTTTAACTCTGAGGGAGTGCCCAACATATAATTCATTTAAGGCTCAACTGAAAAACTGGCTCTGGGCAAACCAAACTTGCACACATTAGGTGCCAGGCTCTTTATTGATATATTGTGTATCTTTTATGGACCGTTTTAGTATTGTATGTATGTGGGTGTGGATAATGAGCTGAGTGAATGTTGGTGGAGTTTTGTGCGGAGGTGACTAGGATTGTAAGATTGTATGGTTGGAAAACTGTATTTAAGGCCTGATGATTGTTTAATGTAAATTTTATTGTATTTTTGATCCCTGTGACCCTGACCCGTGGGACTACGGATGGAAATTAGCCGTATGGCTACAATCCGACGTGTTTACATTCGTGCTTTTGTCATGTATGTTCATTAACATGCACTGTCCCAGTCAAATAAAGAAAAAAAAAAAAAAAAAAAAAAACATTCCAGGCAAAGTATTAACATCTCCATGGAGACGAGCAGCATCCCCCCATGAGAAAAGTTGTGCAATGCAATATTGCCCTGTAGCAGATTTATTTCCATGTATTTGAGCAAAATGTGTCTTGCGCCAGTACAGATATATTGTATAAGTCACTCTTAAGGTCAGAATAAGTCAGCTGTGTACTGTCTGCATCTAAATATAAAGTGTTTTATTGCCCGCTAATGAGAAACTGTGTGTTGGCATGCTAGTTGTTGTTAGTTTTACCACCACAGCAAAACTCTGCGCTGGTCTCTGGACATTATATAAAACGCTTATAAACTAATTGCGGTGAATAATTAGGATGCTTGGAATGCATAAGGTTAAGTGAGGAATAACTTTGGACCACTGCAAACCATTTTAGTTATGTTTTTTCACATTTTAAGACTGAAAATCAGGCACAGCACATTATATTTGGTTCACTTCTAAGCTTCCTCTGTTAGTATCTGAAAATACTTGTCCACTACGGAAGTCAGCAGGTCAGACACTTCTTTAAATGCAAATTTCGGTGTTACCCTGGAGTTATTTGAATGCAAAGGTGTGATATACACCTAAACTCCTCCACAGCCACATTTCAAACAGCGCTGCTAAACTGGGCAGTGCCTGGAGGACTAAAGGGAAGAGTGAAGGGGGAGGACTGGTGGGTTCTGTAGGCATGAAGGACAGTGTGATTAGTCTAACAGGTATTCACACTTCAAACTCCACCCCTGCAACCAGATGTTTAATCAGAAACCCTTGGCTTGAATTGCGTGATGTCACATAGTACACGCAGAGGCCAATGGAGGCAGCACACGTTCAGTTTTGGAACAAAAAATGTATTACTGGAACCGTGTCTCCCTGATTTCAGAGGACGAGATTGGTTGATCTGCATGTCATTTAGAGAGATGCATGGTACATTCCGGTGAAAACAAACATGGCGGTTTAGAAGTAAAAAAGGGGGGAAAAACACACAGAGGACATGGGAACATTGTGGGAGTTTTTTTCAGATAAAAGAAGTTATATATTTTGTTCTGAATGTAACAAGAATTTTCAAGAGGAGATGTCTTCTATATTTGAGAGACCAGCGATAAAAATGAGCCGCTGTGGTTGGACCGTCTCACATTTGGTCGGAAGTCTTTCACGCTCTTTGGTCTGATTCCAGTCCCTTTTTAATTCAGACAGAATGTAGAAGGGACTGGCTGCTCAGGCAAGAAAATATACCTAGTCTACACTGAAGTTGCCAGGATGAGGAACAGTACTAGATGATGCCATTAAAACACCCAAGTATACAGTTTAGCAGCAAAAAAGTAGCTTTAGTGTTTTAGTTCCACTGTAAGGTTTAAAAAAGTACTGTATATCATTCCCCTATAAGAAAAGATGAGTACAATGTGAAAAGCAAGTTTCCACTGGAGGTAATAAGTGAGTATTGAAGTTTGCAGTGCTGATTTGCTCGTCTCAGTGCAGTGTCAGCGTTCATGGCCCCAGCAGCGGCGTGACACAGCTTATGCATGAAATGGAGCTGCCTACTTGCACGTCTACCATTTTTCTGTTTGAAATCTCAGCCAAAATCAATAAATCCAGAGCCGGCCATATTTTTAGACCATGACGACGTTCAAAGACTTAGCTTGTAAATCCCCCTTCGTAATTCAATCAGATACACTAAGCTGCTGGAAGTGCAGGGAAATGCCAAATGTGTTATACCCACAAGCAGTTACATAGTCCTCTTGTTATTCTTTCACAACAGTATGGTAAGATCAGGCGATACAAATGATATTGAGTAGCCATGTTGAATTTTGGTTAAAATAAACTAAAAATCAATTAAGTTACAAGTGTGTGTAGAATCCCTCAGTCGTCCAGGTAGAATCCATAGCAAAAGGAGAAATTTAATTTGTCAACTGGACAGAGTTGGATGAGCTGCGAAACATATTCGACCAAATAAACTCTGTACAGTTGACAAATTAAATTTCTCCTTTTGCTAAAGCTACAAGTGATACAGTGTAAAGGTACACTGTATAACTTTTCTATGGAAACCAATGTCCCGGTTTTAATTGTTAACGGTATATTTTAGTGGAATTAAATCAAATAAGTCTAAACTACAAAAAAAAAAACTAAACTAAGGATGAGGATTCCCCCAGATATCGCATTGGTCCGATGTTGAACGTTTTGCTTATATTTGGCACCAGTCTTTTTCTGCACATTGTCCTCAATGCATCAGATTTGTCTTTTTAAATGGACAGTGAGTAAATATGGAAATAGAAGAGCAGTTTGGCTAAAAGATACAGTATATGGCTGTATGTTTACACAATCAAGCCGCAAATGATTTTATATTTATGTTTTTATACTTTACTATAACTTATCATAACTTGGTCTTTGGTGTGGATATTAACCAGGCTTGGATTTTTAACCGGCTCAAAAAAATCCATGTTACACTCTCTCTAAATCAAAATTTGAATTTGAATTTATTGTAGAAGCCAAATTAATTTTGCAGTGGCCAAAAGCCACACTTTGCACCTTTTTAAGGAAATTAAAAAAGAAAGCTGTTTTAGTCATAGCATATTTTCATTCAAAAGTGGAATTATCTAAATATAACAAAGCTGATATAGAAATAATTTACTTTTGTAGTATATTAAAACCAGTACATGTAGTAGAGAGTGACGCAGCGTGCTGAGTGTGCACTGTGCATCTGAAGAGAGCGGGAAGGTGACTTTGAACACAGGATTTCAGCCAACTTGTCCAAACAGATCTCCTGCTGTTTACAGATGCTATGTCAGGTTTTTGTATGTAAATGCCCTTTAATTGCTATCATGTGAAATGTTGATATTTCACATTAGAAAGAAAGTAGGAATGTGGCCTTTCTTTTTCTTTTCAAAAACTAATACAAGTGTATTTCTGTATAGATTTTGATATTGATTTCATGAACATAAACAAGGCAAGCTTTCAATCAGATACATTTAATACAAAAATACTAGTGCTGTCAATCGATTAAAATATTTAAATGCTATTAATCTCATGAATATCATAGTTAACTTGCGATTAATCACAAATTAATTGCACATTTTTGTCCCTTGAATCATTTTAATACTCTTATCCACATAGAAGAGTGGATAGGTCGTGCGTTGTGCAAATGTGTTTTTATTGAAAACCATAACAATTGTCAGTGAGACAACTTTGTGTTGGATGTTCCACTCTCATGTTCCACTTTCATGAAGTGCTCTGCATCAGTGTGAGTGAAGTGCTTCTCTTCTGTCTTCATAAGAGTCAAAGCGACTGAAGTTCCCACTGTGGGTGAAATAATGTGCTGTGACCCTGAGGTAATTCTCATTACTGAGGGACGTTCAGTAATCTCCAGTTGGCGCGACTGTGTTTGTCTGTCCCAACACCTGCTGTACTGGGGGCGCACTCGTGCTGGGACCATGTCGTGCTCGGGCGTGGTTTCCTGGGGTTTTGTGGCCCACGTTCGCACTTGCGCAGCTAGGCCTCGGCCGATGGTGTCATTGCACGGCGCTGTTTGTTTGCACATCACACGACGGAACTGGCGCTTTTGGCGGAGAGGGTGGGTCCAACGGCATGGGGTGTCTATTGAGTGGTGGGGCCAATGTGGGTCCTGCTGCGGTGGGCGCTCCTCCGTGGGTTTGTGGATGTGATGGTGGTGCGGGGGAAAGAGGCTGTGGGGCTTCTGTCGCTGACCGTGGTCCTTGTCGGGGGTGGACCGTTTGCCGTATGTTTTGGAGTGGACTTTGTTTGGTGTTTTCCTCGTGTGAGTGGCACCGGCGCCCGCAGGGCTTGTGTGGTGAAGTCATCCATGTGCGTGCATGGGCGGCCGTGCTGTGCTTTGGCCCACCTTCTCCAGCCGGGACTTCTCAATTTCGTACAAATTGTTTTCCTTCCTGTTTACAGCCGGATCCTGTAGTTTTTCTAATGTGGCCACATCTTATGAAAAAAATAGTTCACTAGGTCACAAAGAGCGTTAATCTCGTGAGAAAAAAATAAACGGCGTTAAAATCGTTTTGCGTTAACTCGTTAATAGGGCAGTATTTTTGACAGCACTAAAAAATACCCTTCCAAAATCTGCTCCAAATAGGGCTTGGCGCTTTGTGAAACATAATAAATTTTTTCTGACAAGCATTGTGATTGTGATTAGATTTGCGATTTATGTTTTTAATAAATAGATTCTGTTCAAAGTTCACATTTTAAACATGTCCAGAAGAAAAAGACTGAAATACTAACTGACAAACTGATACAAGAATCACATTTATCACATAAGACAGGATATGTTGTTTGTGAGGGAAATTTTGGTATTTCAAAAATTGCAGCCCTTTCCATTTGCTAATTGCTTCTGCAGTATTCAGTTATATTCAGTTATATTCAGATGGTTTGACTCAGTTGTAATTAATCTTGTAAACCATATCTTTCTACTGACAACAGACCTCTTGATTAAAAATACCCAGCCCTACTTTTTAGTTTGAATGTAAAATGGATGAAATATGATTGCTCTAAAGAAAAAAAAAATTCTTTTTTTTTTTTTCTTTTTTTGTACCAGCTGCGCTGTTAACTAGAATAAAAGTACTGTGGTTAATATTGCTATTGGTAGTTTTCCCTATTAATTACACTGTACTTTGCCATGAACTATCCAAAAGGTAAATGCACGAATGTTGAACCTGGTATTTTTATTTACTCACTGTATTGCAACATAATTTTGCATTTTAACAATTTTGAATATAAATATAAATAATTTTTGTGGACGTCAGGTTTACCTCATGATTTCACTGATATTTTGAGATGACACGCTCATATTTGAGGACAGTGCTGTTCCTTTCTCTGTACGATTGCACAGAAGAAGCTGAAAAACAATTGAGAGAGAAGCCGCCTCTCGCATTTAAACCACGGCACAATGCTAACCGGAAACAAGTCACCCAAGAGCAGTTTTACAACCGGAAGTAACATTTATTAACATGCACAGGGTCTATTGCATTGGATTGTTATTATCCAGTCAAATGATACTTATACGGGGCCCGCTGCAGTCCTTAGCTCAGCCTAATATCCAAAATGCCATGGGGACCCCATTGGTTTCAGTGTAATGTGTCCACGCACAGCATGGGACCGTTTCACTTACCTAAAGTGATTTTGGACTACCAGCCATTTTCTACTTAGGCATATTCAAGGACTATTAGACATGTTCATCCATTCTATTCAGAGGTGTGAATATCAAACCGTCTGGGTCACAAATGTCAAGCACTGCAGAACAAGGCTCAGCTGTTAAATGAGCGCTGGCTGCCTGTCACTGCATTCATGGTTCTATATCATATCATATTATGCTAATTCATAATATGATATAGAACCAGGCTGTTAAAACTACCTTTGAACAGCTTAACTTGGTTGTTTAGATTATTTAAAGCAGACTTGTTATGCAAAAATGGACTTTTCAGAGCTTTTAATTATGTTATAGTTGTTTGACCTTCTCAGTTACCCTCTTGAAGTTATATTTGGAGTGATTAATGCATGTTTGAGCAATCATTAATCGCTTATTTTCAAGATTCCATCTTACCGATCTGTCCCCACTTTCATCACCACCGGTATATGCCTACTGCACTGTGCTTATTTTGTTTTCCAATTTGATTTTCTTAATAAATGAATAAATAAATGTTACGAATATAATTTGTCAGCGTCAGGTGTCATAGATTATATCTATTATTATATTGTATAATAATATATACATTATCTGTTAATAGTTAAGTCCATTTAACTACTCTAAGGTGTGAACTGTCACCTTAGATGTTCACAGTACAAGTATCTGTTATTGAGCCCAAATAACGACCATAATAATGACAACTTGACTCTGGTGACAGTTCACACTGTAGTATTTCAATGGGCTTAACTAAAGATGCTCTATGTAACTATTCAACAGTATGGTATAGAAGAGCTAACTACCTGAACTAACACACCCTTGTTGTTTACTTGTAGTAAGGAGTATCTATTATTAGTCAAGTCAATTTCACTACTCTAAGGTGTGAACTGTCACAGAGTCATCTTCTCCACGATCGTTCAAAATCATAATGGGTCAACATGCAAAATATGACTCAAGTGACATCTTAGACTTACACCTTAGGGTAATTCAGTGGACTTCACTAATATAGTCCTTACTGTAACTAATCAGGGCGTGTTAGTTCAGTGTAGGCAGCTTGTCCCTTCAAACAGCTATAAGGCAGTGACTTATAATCCTGTCAGAACTGAAGAAGCTACTTGTGTGAGTGGCAAAACATATTCACTCTAAAAACTTTTGAATTACATTTTCTTTTGCAGTGTAACCTGCCAGGATGACTGAGGGCTTACACAGACCTATCAGTTCAATATTGTCTTAAAAATGAGATGGTGCCTGCCTTATTCATCCAGGAGTGATCAAGATAGAAAGGGTCTAGTTTAGTGATGGGTAGATGAGGCCTCAAGGTGTGTGTAACACATTTACAAAACTGTGTTGGTGCATTCTATAGCGCCATCTGGTGGTTTAAAAATGAACTGCCTCCTATGCAGAAGCTTTGACACAGCGCAGGGCTCGTTTATTCAGAGACACGGACACTCATTTGTGATGGATGTGGTCTGATATGCAACAAATAAAAGAACTGACCGAGAAGGAAATGCAAATTCATTAAAGCAAATCATAGTCTATTGTACAATAAATTGGGCAAATACGTGATGCATGATAAGGTGAATGGTTGTGAAAATGATAGTAAATAATAGTAAAATATATAGTTTTTTCAGTAAATCTATAGTGAGATCCACTTGGGACTGATCAAAATGAGCCCACACAGAACAGGCCTATCTTCTGTTTCTCTGTGGTTCTGTCGTGATGAACAGAGACACTGCGACAGATTTGAGTCTTGCGCGCTTCACTCTACACGAGCTGCTTCAGCACTCCCGACACGAGCCACACCAAATGACACAGTATATGTATCGGTCACATGACTTGATACACACAGCTCGACACAGGCGTCACTCGCTGAGCTCAACATGTGTCGATGCGTTGATTCGTTTGGCCCATCATTAGTCTAATTGGGCTAGTGTTAATGACCAATACCATCTAATTGAAGATGGCTTCTGGATGGGAGCTGATTTCAAAAACTGTGTCCAGATGATTATCTCTTAAACCCTTTCTACCTTATCCATCTTGAATGTGTTTAATTACAACTGTTTTTGATGCTAAAAATACTTGGGATGTAATGATATCCAAATTTCATGGTACAGTATTATCTATTCTATTTATCTATTATATCTATATTTTGGAGAGGGCAACAGAATTGCATGTGCTAGTCTTCAGTGTGACCTATTACTGTCATATTCCAAAGAAATAAGATTAAAAAGTGTATTTTATTATGTAGTAAGTAAAGGATCATGGTTTATGCAGTTCCCTCTTTTTTTAGTACTTTTAAGTGGAAAAACCTTGCAATTTGATATATTGTTACTGTCCACGATATTATTGTGAGAGTTTTGACGATACAATATCACAATATTTCAGTTATTGTTACATCCCTAAAAAATACTTGGCCTGGTGGCGTCACTTGCTTGTTTCCATAGAGATAGATACATGTTACGCTATGCAGTGGAAAAATGCCACCAGGAATGTTACATAATACACCTTTAATGTATAATGACTTGCATACTGTGATCAATAGTTGTAGTAGAGTTCACAAATTAACTTCTCAGTGTATGAACAAAATGTATTTTCTTTCTGTAAGATGCACATTTTTATGATTGCGTAAATATACAGATACCTCTTTAACTTCATTGCTCATTTAGTCCATTGGAATTTTCCCAATATTAGAGTGGTCACGTGATGTTGCCATGACGTGTCCGGTCAACTGATACCTTGATTGATACCTTCATTTGGCCTTTGGTGTGGACGTTCAACTACAGAGAGAGCGGTCCGGCAACAGCGCTAACTCGGACTTTGTTTACTCTGCAGAATTAGCCATGTGCTTCGAGGATGAGCGTCTTTTTACAGGCCTCAGTGTTGATTTTATCCATGCACTGCAGTAGAAATTAACGAATTAGAAAAGTATAAGTGCTTAAATCAGCACTACTTATGGCCAAGATCATTATATCTATCTTACTATTAATATTTCACTCACTTTGTTCTCAAAATCTAATTTATTTTATAGATAGTCTTTAGAGATAGCCTTTAGTAGTTTTATTTATTGCTCTTGTACTGTAATAAAATTGAGTAGCCTTAATCTACTTCACACTATGTGGTATTGGACTGGTATCGGTATCAGCGAGTACACTAAGGCCAAGTATCGGATCGGATCCCAAAAAAATGGTATGGGAACAACACTAGTCTTACCTTTCATATGAACTTTAAGCATCCCATATTTGCCATTTCAAATATTTGTTTTAAGTGTATTCAGATAAATTGATTAGAATTGGTCCTCTTTGCAGTTTGCCACCAAATTTTGAGAATTTGTATCTGCATTGGCCATGAAACTGACAACGTTCGATCAGCCTGTATTTTTTGGCCATTAGAACCAAAATATGGGGATTTTTGGAATTGAAAATCAGACTGGAGCAAGCCATGTGTTGATTTGGCACTTCCACTTAACTGATGTAAAACTGATTTTGTGTTGTGTTTTGGGGGTTTATTCATTTTGGAACACATGACCCAAGAGTCTGAAACTACTAGTATATAATAGTTTCATTTGGCTTCATACTTCTTTGTGATGGCTCATTGTACACAGTGTTGAGTCAGCCTTGGCTTGGATGTACACAATACAAAAAAAGTGATGTGATGTTATGGTCATAATATTTGGATAGAATGATATTGGTCCTTAATGTAGTCCAGCAGTGCTTATCCACTATCTGCTGCTCCAAAATTTGAATTTGGCAACGAAACTGATAACATTCTGTCAAATCAACCTCTAGTTTTTGGCTGTTAGAATCAAAATATGGGATTTCTGGAACTTTGGAATTTAAATCAGACTGGAGGGAGCCGTGTGTTGAATTAGCACCGACGCTTAACCAATGTAAAACTTTAATAAATACTTAGCGTAGGTACTATCCCACTAAATGAAGTAATAATCATGAAAACCTGTCATAGTATTAAAGATGTCTCATTTGGCATTTACCTCGCTGATATGGGGCTTTGAACAGTGTTGAATCAGCCTTGGCTTAGGTGCACAAAATACAGAAAACTGACACGATGGTAATGAGAGAGCGTAATAATCAGGTAAATGATCAGAATTCTAGTCTTCTAAGCAGTCCGACAGTGCTTTTCTGCCATCTGCTCCAAAATTTTCTGCATTGGCCAGGAAACTGACGACATTCGATCAACCTCTAGTTTTTGGTTATTAGAATCAAAATATGGGGATTCTTGGAACTTGGGAATTGAATTCAGACTGGAGGGAGCCATGTGTTGAATTGGCACTGCCACTTACTATCCTACCAGTCCAAGTAATAATTAGGAAAACCTGTTATATACACTTTAAGTATTTTGTTTTGTATTTTGGGTTTTATGTGCATTTTTGAACACTTGTGTACGACCCAGAGTCTGAAATTATATAAGAGTCTCATTTGGCTTTATACTTCTCTAAGTTGGATCATTGTACTACAGTGTAGATTTGGACGATACCTGTTTTTCAATATAATCATACCATTCTCTAATTTTACCGCAATAGCAGCATTATCGCCTGTCCATCTTGTTAAGGCTAATCTGCGTTAAATTTAGATTTTTTCTTAAATAGTGCATAAACAGTGTCAAAAATGGATAAAATAATGCTGATTTATTAAGGAACAGTGTGAATTTAGCCCATTTAAATGCACAATACATCATCGTATTAATTGAGCAACAAGCCTCGTGTCTGTCTCCACTCTGCTCGCACGCAGCTATCTGCTCCTGCCCATTGACACCTCGCTATGCTTTTTTTCTTTTTTACCATTTGAAACTTCAAATCACGGGTAAATGTGTGAAATTGTGACAGTAAATAATTAGATAGTTAGATGTTTGACTGTGAAACGTAATGCACAAATATGCATTGAGGAAGCCCAGTTTCTTTCCTCTTTCACGGGACAAACAAAACTTTGCATCCGTCGTGGCCACACAGACAACATACATACAGAGACAGCTAAGCTAACACTATACTTGAGTTTTAAAGCACAACTAGATTATAAATGCACAAGGAGATGACTCAAACTGATATTCACAGGGCTGTTTGGCCTTGCTTTTTGACTGAAGGAAAGCAATAGACTTCTGCGTATTTGAAGAGAATTGAAGAGAATAACCAAACAGTACATCCAAAGCGAGTACGTATCCATGACGCATGAATTCATAAAGTCAGAATCTATCCACATCCTGATCGAGTCCAGCTCCATGCGGTCCACTTTGCTCCACACGTCCTGCACAGTGCTCCAAGTCCCCGTGTTAAAAAGAGGTACTCTTCTTTCTTGTAGACGGTGCCGTTTGAGCCCCTACAGTTGTTTTGACAGGCAGAAGGAGCCATGCGCACTACCTGCCTCAAGATGAGTTCAGACACTCTCCGTAACTTTTTTTTACAGACTGTATTGAAGGTGGCACAGGCACACTTTATCAATACCGCAGTATACGATATCGGCATATCGCCCAACTCTACAGCCGTGTTGAGTCAGCCTTGGCTTGGATGCACAGATGCAATATGGAAAACTGACATGCTGTTATAGTGATGTTAGCAGTCATAATATTCAGGTAAAATGTTTAGAATTGGTCCTCTATGCAGTTGGCAGTGCTTATCCACCATCTGCTGCTCCAAATTTTTTAAGTAAAAAAAAAAAAAAAAAAAATCTAATCTGCATTGGCCAACATTCAATCAACCTCTAGTTTTTGGTCATTAGAATCAAAGTAAGGGGATTTTTGGAACTTGGGAATTGAATTCAGACAGGAGGAAGCCATGTGTTGAATTGGCACTGCCACTTACTACCCTAACAATCCAAGTAATAATTGGGAAAACATATACACCTGCCATATGCACATTTGTTGTGTTTTGGGGTTTTATTGTGCATTTTGTAACACTTGTGTACAACCCAAAGTCTTAAGACTATTTAGTAGTCAAGTAGTCAAATAGACTAATTTGGCTTTATACTTCTATAACTTGGATCATTGTACACAGTGTTGAGTCAGCCTTGACTTGGATGCACAAAATAAGGAAAAATAAACACAATGATGATGTTAGTACTCATAATATTGGGGTAAACCGATTACAATAGGTCCATTACGCAGTCCGGCAGCACTTATCCACCATCTGCTGCTCCAAATTTTGAAAATATGTATCTGCATTGGCCAGGAAACTGACAGCAACATTCCATCAACCTCTAGTTTTTGGCCATTAGAATCAAAATATGGGTATTTTTGGAACTAAACATTTGGAATTGAAATCAGACTGGAGAAAGCCATGTGTTGAATTGGCTGTGAGAGGCGCTGAATGCAGTAAATGTGCTTCTCTGAATGTCTGGCATCTTTATCGTTTGCTCACAGATTGCACGAGACTTCAACCCCAACTGGATGAGCGCCGTGGAAATCCTGGACGATGACAACTTCCTGGGAGCAGAGAACGCCTTCAACCTGTTCGTGTGCCAGAAGGACAGGTGAGGGGCCCTGGGCAAGGGGAGGGGCTGGGTGGAGGGTGAGGGGAGTAGTAGTGTTGAAATTAGAAACGTCAAAACCTGTCATACACACTTTAATCACAGTCAAAATCAAAATAACAGTTTGAATTGACGCAATTATCAAATCACAAAGACTAAAATTTCTAAAGTGACATATGTTTGTGAATAATAGGATAACTAATGAAAGAATAACAGATGTTGTTGGTGCAAACTAGATGCTGCTCATAATGTACCGTCAAACTAGAATATTGTATTAACAATGTCTCATGTACTCTTCTGATATACACACAGTATGTTCTTCCATATGACGTACTACAGAGGTTATTTAAACTTCTTCATTTGGAAACACCACCAGGACTTGGAGATGCGTTGAACGTTCAAGTCAATACGGTATTTCCAACTGCTACAGAAACCAGTTGGAAGCATAGACTGTATAAAGTAGTGGACTAAGACTGTATTCCCATAGCGCTTGGCTCCAGCTAAATGAAGCTCACCGTGGCTAGCAGTTATGGGGCAAATTTGAAGGAGAGTTCCATATTAAGATTAGGAATCAATTTTATGGACAAAATCATGAAATATAACACCAAGATCATGTAGAGCGAACATTTTAAGACCAAAATGCAGAGTCTGATAGCAGCGGTTACAGAGAGAAGGGCGATGGTTTTTCAATAAAAAGTGAATTGGAGCCGAAGTCAATGGAGCCTGAAGCGTGCCCATGCTCACCTCCTATTTAGAATGCGGCGGCTGACAGGTTAGCTATGTCCATGTACAGTCTATGGTTGGAAATAAATCTAAAAGACCTCTCTGATCTTTATAACCACCACCAACATTAAAACGCCTGTTCCCAATTGATACTTCTTTTCCCCAGCATCCAAATCGGTGCTTGTGGAAACTTTGATTGTTAAAAACTTTCAATGCTACCGCTAACTGTGGGAACATCTTGTGTAACTAAAATTTTATATGCCTAAAAAAAATGCCCCCGGTGTGGAATAACTCAGTGACCAAATTGAGGAGGTTCATGAACTTTGATGAGTTTCCTGCGTTTGGCGACTCAGACAGTGATAACCTGCGTTTGTGTCCTCATTATACGGCAGCCATAAGCATCCCAGACGGTGGTGCTGTTTTTAAACCATAAGGATGATCACTAAAAGCAAAATAGGTTCCATCTCATTCTGCGGCTCAAAGAACAGCTTCAGTCACAAAACTGAAGTCCTCTCTTCGGGTCGTGTCGGCCATATTGCAAGGCTGGAGGCAGCAGAGACAACAGATGCTTCAAACACCACGAAAATACATATGCTTTTTTTTTTTTTACCATGTTATAATGATTTTAGGGGTCATCCATGCCGGTTTGAGTAATTTAGCAATCTCTCCCGGACCCTATTGGAACCCTCTTTACAGTTAGCTGTAAGATTCTGTGCAATGCTCTACCTGCAACATTACCCACGCTCCCACATGACAATTCTTCATAAATATACAAAAACATGATACAAAACTGTACACTACAACTTGACAAACCTGTTGTGATAGTGCTCTTAAGGGGGAATGATGGCACAGTGAGGGGGGACTCAGAGCGTCAAAAACAAAAGGGAAATGTATGAAACATGTTAATACGTAGTTTTCAGCGAATATAGCAACATGATCTAAATATCTTGTGTTAGCAGTTAATACCCTACACAAGTAAAATACCCCCTCCTTAACCATCACAGGGACTTACAAAGACGTTTAATGAGGTAAAAATGTTACTTAGTTCTGCTTTAAAATGTCCAAAATATAACACAATGATCCACAGGCATCATATATTATAAGTATATAGCGTAAAACACATGAAGTCTTCTGTAAAGTTGCATTTGTAATTTTTCTAGAGAAGAGACTGTCAAATGCAATGTTTCACAGCATGGTATTAAATGGAGACCAAACCAAACGAAGTTACAGGTCAGATCTGTGGAATGGCAACCCTGTTCACAGTCAGAATGCCTGTTTTTCAAGGTATTTTTGAGCTATATAACCACCTGTAATTGAATAAATGTAGGGTAAAGCTGTTTAATGTCATACTGTGGAACATTCCAGGCAGAGCAATGACATCTCCATAGAAACAAGCAGGTGATGGATCTACAACCAAAAAGTGCAGCTTTAAGAATATGATAAGACGCCGCCGAGTGTCTGTACAAGTCTCTATTTGCAATGAACAGCCCCTATGTTCCGGGCGCTCTTAAGTCATCGCCTGTATGACAAGTGCACAGTGAGCCGGAGAAGACAGATGTGGCGTGGGCCGAGGAGTGTTGTGAGAACGCCTCCCTCCATTATGAGAGCCATACGTCAGGCCGGAGCGCTCTGCTGACGACCTTTACCTCCGCGTTTCCTCGCTCTCCTCCTCTTTTTATCATGAGCTCTCTATCACGCCGTGACCTTTCGCCAAGCCGTCCCCAGTGTTTTCTACGGCCTCATCGATCGCCATTGTCCCACTCAAGGCTGTTCAACTAACAACACACACTGTACTGACGCAGTTGTCCGTTCTTTCAGACAATTATTGAATTGCAGTTTTTCAGGCTGTCACAGTACTTATATGTAGGACAGTAGGCATTTCCAGTTTCCAAAGTGCTGCACAGATAAAGATAATGTTAAAGGTGCACTGTGCAACTTTCCTGTAGTGGGTCTGTCACCTGCTCGTTTCTATAGAAATGTTATTGCTCTGCTTGGTATGTTACACAGTATGGCAAACAGATCTGCCTTACACTTATTAAATTACAGATGGTTTTGCTAAAAAAAATACCTAGAAAAACAGGCGTTCTGACTGAGCAGGGTCACCACTCCACAGATCTGATCTGTAATTTGATCTGGTTTGGTCGCCATGAAGATAGAAAGGTTTAATGCCATACCATGAAACATTCCCAACAAAAGCATTCACATCTCCATGGAGAAAAGCGTTTGATGGACCCTCCACCGGAAAAGTTACACAATGCACCTTTAAAAACAACAAGAAAAACATGTTGAGCATTTATACCCTCTGTTATTTTTAACCTTGTTTTAACCTTGCCAGTCCTAAAACACTAAAACCAGTAAAGTCAAATAAAAGCAAAACCATAAAATAGAAATAAATAAGTAATCAATAAAACAATATACACGTTTAAAAAAAAAAAAAAATCAGTCAGTGGTGTTTTAATTGACTAATCATTTTATAATAAATATTTTTATAAATCATTTTATAATAAATAATACAGACTGATGTACATAACGGCAAGCAGGAGACAGTTAAACATATTAAAGGGCTCATTACTCTATTTTCTGATCTGTATTATTATAATGTGTTTTCTTTCATTCACACATGTTTAACACAAACTCTGCATATTTAGGCTCTAGTTCGTCTCTCAAACAGAAAGCACACTTCCACCTTGTGATGTCATGTGGTAATACAGGAAATGCTTCACTGTGTTGTACTCTGTGAATCAAAGGGATGAGGTTTTGATGAGGCTAATTCTGACCAATCAGATGGGCTCCCTACATGTTTCTAAGTTAGATTAGGCTTGATTGCTTATGACCATAGACTGAACATATAAATGGACATAGCTAAGGCACTAACCGTCGCATTCCAAATAAGAAGTTCACATGCGGCTCTTCCGGCTCCTACTGACCCTGGCTCCCTTTGACTTACATTAGAATATTGTGGCCCCTCTCTGCTGCTGTGAGCCTCGTCATTTTGGTCTTCAAATGTTTGTATTAACCCACTATACATGATCCTGGGATTTTTATTTAACTATTTTATCCATTTAAAAAATCCTATTTATAATATAGAGCCTGGCTCCAAATTCACTCCTGTAACCGTTAGCATCGCAGTCTTCATTTGAGTGGAGCTGAGCGCTATGGGCGACGCCACGCTCGCTTAGTCCACTTCTTTATACAGTCTATGCTTATGACTTGGCATCTTGGATCTTTGCTACGTATGTGTTGAATTTTACACTTTTGACTGTTGAATTTGAAGACTTGAAAAAAGATGTGCTGCACTGAAAATGCATAGTTAAAAATTCATCAGCTAAAGTTCAAAATGAAAATAATCACGCGAAAAAATGTAAAAATGTAAAATGTAAAAATTCAGCGCCATTAAAAATTAAAAATCGGATGATACAAAAGATCTTCCATACAAAGCTATGCCACTTCACCACCACTCAAACGGGAGTATTATTATTAACTAAACTAGCACAGAATCCAATGCGTTTGAGACAATGAGCAGAAGCGGTCTAAACTACAGGGTTAGCAGATTCATACATTATTACAGCCCATGGCTAATTGGTCGTATGCAAAGGACTTGATTTTGCAGCTAATTACACCCTTTGCAGTTTGTTCATTGTGAGTTATTCCAGTTTTTATATCATTCTGTGTAATCTTTCAAGACCTACAAAGGCCTGAATAGAGTTTTTAAAGGCACATTATGTTACTTTTATGAGGGGGCATCCATCATGTGCTTGTCTTGAACCAATTTGACTGTAAGAAAATCTGGTCCAAGGACACATTCAAATGATTGCTTCAGTTCTGCTGGTTCACTCAAACAGTAACATTGGCTATGTTCACATGCACACCAAAATTTGATTATTATCTGATTTCCTGACCTGTAAGATTATTTAAAGGTCCTATATTATACAAAATTGACTATTGTGAGCTTTAAGCCATGTTGTAAAGCTGTCACCTCATCAAAAACACCTGATGTTTTGCTTATTATTAGTCTGTCTACATCAACAAAGCTCAAAATCATCTTGAAAACATGAAAATCCACCTTGAAAACATGAAAATGTCATATGCACTAAAGGGACCCTCCATTCCACCTTGTGATGTGATGTGGTAATACAGATAGCGCTCCACTGTGTTTTTAACTCCATACACCTTCACTAGAATCATTTGACTCGTTTTAAGATCTAGAATTGCCAATCTCTACTGAACAAAAAGTAAAAGTAGCTGTTAACTTAAAAACTATCACTTCAGAACATCACAAGGGGGAACAGAGCATTTTGAGCTTTGGACAGACTAATAATAAAGGATAATAATGAATTAATAATAAAGGATTACTTAAACGTGTGTGAATGAAACAAAATAAAGCTCCAGGTATGTTTTGGGCAGGGAACATTATATTATGGCTTAAAGCTCACAGGAGTCAATTTTGTGTAATATGGGACCTTTAAAAGAGATGCAAACCACAAAATCTGATGAGTAATCAGAGAGAAACCATGATTATAGAGAAATGCGATTATTTTGCCGTTTACATGTCACTTTAATAACCTTATAACTCCAGAAATCGCATTATAATTAGATTTTAAGTGTGCATGTAAGTGCAGCCTCTCTGTTTGGCCTCTGGAGCTGTAGAAGAGGGAGAGAGAGACGCACAAAGAGAGACAAAGACACACACACACACACACACACACACACACACTGAGAGAATAATGTTTAGTCTTTAATGCAAGGCCTTTTCTCTCTGAAATATGACAAGTATGATTGCACTAAAGGCTCCTGGGGGATTTTAAAGTGTTAGCTGCATGAAATGGAGCAAAGAATCATGGTCTTTTTAAGACACGACTCATTTTCCATCTAAGCTTCCAGTGTGATTTCTGAAAATGTACAATATTAAGACACATATCACTTTGTAGCCAGCCCAGTAGCATGATCATTTTTACACTATTGGTGGTTTTCAGATTCTAGAATGTGATATTGATTAGTCTAATGAAAATTAATTGACTAATCCATCGACTATTTTTTTCCTATTAATTTGTTGATTAAATTATAACCTTTTATGAATATAGAGCAATTTGTTCCAAATTTTCCATAAAGATTGTTGTTTTAATTAGTTAGACTAATAAAAAGTGTATTTTATCTTATAGAAACATTGCTGATTATGTTACTGTGTCATGCAAGACAGTTATAGGGTTCAAGACAAGGACATAAAATGCTGCCTAAGGTTGTAATATACAGGCGGTAATGCAGAACTACAGTTATGGTCAGCTCCACACAATCAGACCAATGGATGTTTAAAGAACAGCTGACAGCCCCCAGTGCCCCATACAGCTGACCTATTTTCCGAGTCGACATCGTCCATTATGTCGACGAATTGTTGCAGCTCTAAATGTCATACCCAAGATGGGGGGCAGGTGACAGTTTTTCCTATTGATTACATTGTACTTTGCCATGAAATATCGGAACGATAAATTCCCAAATATGGAACCTGATCATCACCTCCCCAGATTTGGTTATTTGCAAAACAATAAATGGTAACATGGTAATCTTATCTTCATTTTTCATTTTCTATTTCGGCTCTAGTATTGTCACAATACTAAAATTTCTTATTCTATTTCAAACTCTATTTCGATACTGAGGAATAAACATGTTTTCTATTACATTAGAATTGTTGCACAGTTGTATAGAGTATATTCTGAATGTTACTTTTTAGTATCGATACCTGCTTAAATGAGTATCTAGTTTCAAAACTACTGTAGTTTTAGCATCGATTAGTATATGATTTTCGATACTTCTGACAACTGTAGTTAGTTAAGTAGGTCCATTTAAATACGCCACACAGCTCTCAAGGCAGCTTAAAATATGTGGGGAAAGACAAAGGTTTGGCACTCTTCTTTAAGCAGTATTTTGTGTACTTTTTCAATGTATCAGTGTACCAGGAATGTACATGAATACATACAATACACATTGATCTGGTCTATTTGGGTGAAAGTGTTATTTACTTCCTAATATTCCTAATATATTTCCTAAATACTTATGACCGATGATTTGAGCAAAATGTGTCTTGCCCCAGTACAGATATATTGTAAGCAGCTCTTGATGTCAAAATAAGTCAGATGTATGTGGAGATATAAGAAACAGTGTGATTGGTCTAACAGGTATCCACACTTCAAACTCCGCCCCTGTAATCAGGGCAGTCTTTTGTGATGTCACCAACTACTTGAAATTGCTGTGGCTAAAGCAGTCAGCACAAACTTGGATTTAGGCATTTTTGACCAGAAAGCTGCAAATTGACCTAGTTTGCACTAAAGTTTCCAAAGAATTTCTAGGATTAGTAGATAATGCTATTAAAACACCACATACACACAAAGCTCAAAATGCTCTGTTCCACCTCGTGATGTCATGAAGCAGTAGTTTTCAAACGTCTACCTTTAGTTCAGTAGATATCAGCAATTCCAGGGATGAAATTATCCAAATGATTCTAGTGAAGGTGTATGGATTTTAAAAACACAGTGGAGCACTTCCTGTATTACCACATGACATCACAACGTGTAACAGAGTGAGAGAAGAATACAGCCTCAATATGTGGGGTTTATGTGTTAAACATGTGAATGAAACAAAACACAACTCCAGGTCTGTTTGTGATGAGGAAACAACATTACAACAGAAAATAGCGTAATTTATTTGGGATTAACTGAACATTTTAAACCCTAAAAATAACCATTTTCATGCACTTGAAAACTGAAATGACTTCATATTTTAAACTTCATATTTTAGCCTGTGACTCAGTGCTTGTTTTTGCTCGGCGCTGTAAACATGTCCCTGCTGTCTCCTCTGCTTTCCCTCTCCCTGATCTTTCAGAACAACAGCGTTTGACACAATCTTGTAGACGATACATCACCCACCTTGAATTATTGGTTTGGGCTAAATGCAAATATGAAACCCCAGCCGAGAAAAAGGGTAGAATTTAAACTAAAGTTCTGACAAATGTGTGTGTTTGGCCTCTGACTCAGTGCTTGTTTTTGCAACGCGCTGTAAACATGCTCTGTGAAAACAAGTCAACATGCTCTGGCTGTCTGCGCCCTTTCTCTCTCCTCTGCTCTCTCCTTTTGCTCATTTTTCTCCTCTTCTCTCTGTAAAACCTCTCTTCTATCTTCTGTCTTTCTTCTCTCTCTCTCTATCCATCTCCTCTGCTGTCTTTCTCTCTTCTGCACTTTCTCATGCTCTTTTCCCTCTCTCACCTCTCTGCCTCTCTTCTCCCTCCCTGTTCTCTCTCCTCTCTCTCTCCTCTTCTGTCTTTGCTCTCTCTCCTGTCTCTCCCCTCTCTTGTCTCATCTCCTTTCTCTTTCTCTACTCGGCTCCCTTTCTCTCGCTCTTTTCCTTCACTCTCCTTTCATTCTTCTTTTTCCACCCCCCCCCCCTCTCTCTCTCTCTCCCTCCATCTCTCCTCTCTACCCCCTCTCCCTCTCTCCTAATCATGTCTTGTCTCTGTGCTCGTCTCCAGCGCCGCCACCACAGATGAGGAGAGGCAGCACCTGCAGGAGGTGGGGGTGTTCCACTTGGGGGAGTTTGTGAACGTGTTCTGTCACGGCTCTCTGGTGCTGCAGAACCTGGGCGAGAGCTCCACCCCCACGCAGGGCTCCGTGCTCTTCGGGACGGTCAACGGCATGATCGGTACGCACACACTTGACCCGTACGCACGCACCCAATATCTTTATTTAATGGATTATTACTTGGATAAATACAACCTCTTTTGTTTTGTTTATGCTCATGAAAATATCATTTAAAAACATATTTTATCACTGTTAAAATGAAAGAATCGAATCAAATCTTGAACAGCCGATAAAGGGGGATTATTATCTAACATTTTAGTGAGAATAATTTTTTTTAGATGTCGGGAATATGACTTGTCTCAAGTAGCTTAGTGTGTTACAGCCATCCTCTAGAATGATAAGCAGGAGAGTGTTTGAGTTTGATCGACTGACCCAGAGGTTGGCGGTGCGATTTCAGCTCCCACAGATGAATACTGTTGTTGTTGTGTCCTTGGGCAAGACACTTAACCTACCTCGCCCCCAGTGGCTGCGAACACTACTGGTGTATGAATGTGTGTGTGAATGGATGAGTGGTTCCTTGATGTAAAGTGCTTTGAGTGCCTGACAATGGAAAAGCGCTGTATAAAATTGTGAACATTTACCCAGTACAAACCTTTTTTACAAGGGCTAAAGAGTGAAGGAATATATTTAAATTAATTTTCCAGAGGACAGTAGTGCAACGTGAGCCAAACTGAGCTCATACACAAATTAAGCATCCAGGCTGAACACACTCTCTTCTGCTTGTTTTGCACAACGGCACATCTCCAAATGAAACTGTCAGTTGTTTGATAGGATTTGCAGGGTCAGCAAGCGGAACAGTACATCAGCTCAAAGTGAAACCAAAACATGGCGCAGAATTGTAGTTAATGATGTAGCATTGATTCAATCTTTGTTTACTCATGAATAGTTAACCCTGGCTGCCTGAACTGTGCCTCAGTGCTGCCCCCTATCTCCACACGTCAGCCATGCCTGGGACTAATTACTCCCTCAGCGAACTTCCCTTGAGGTCATTTGTTGCGAAGTAATGTTCCGCCTTCACAAAGTCTAAACACAGAGCGGAGCGGATGTTTCTCGGCTCATTACGCCGCTTTAAAGCACAGCGCTGTAATAATGGCAGTGATGAAGAGCCGGGCGAAGAGCTCATTTAAAGTGCAAGCTCAGGCAGGAGACACTGTCAACACCACAGATGTCTTTATGCACTCACAGGCTACGTGATGGATGCTGCTGGAGTGTTCTGCAAGTAAATAACGGAGGAAGGGATGAGGAGGACAGAATCAACGTGAACTTAAAGCATTCTGCAAAATGAACTTTTCAGAGCTTTCCCTTCTCATTTACCTTCTTGAAGTTGTATTTGAGTGATTCTTTTTTTATTCCGCTGTATTCAAGATGTCATTGCTCCGATCTATCCCCGTTTTACCCCCGTGTATGTTTACTTATTAAATACTAGAAAAGCACTCAGAGAGCGCAGACCTCCGCCAAGCAGCTCAGTTTTCAAAGTGATCCAGAATCCAGGATTTCTTCTGGATCATCACTAAAATTTAATCATCTGTTGGATTTACCATTAGGAACATGTCCTGAAAATTTCATCAAGATCCGTCCATAACTTTTTGAGTTATCTTGCTAACTAACAAACAAACAAACTAACTAACTAACAAACAAACAGACAGACAGACTCAAGCGAAAACATAACCTCCTTGGCGGAGGTAAAAATGTGTTCAAATGTAAAAATGCATTACATTCCAAACACAGTAGAGGTGTTTTTCACTTTTTGACATTGAAGCGTCATTATTTTTGCTCAATATCAGATAAAACATGCTCTCTTGAATGTGGCTGATTGGTCATGTCGTTTTTATACTTAATGAAAACAGCTCTCCATGTGCGCAAACATAATTTAATCTAATTTTATCTTACAAATTGATTTTTTTTTTCTTTTTAAACCAACCCCATTTGACTCAATATTTTTCATTTGGACAGATTGGACAAAAAGCCTGTTTCCCATAATGCGCTCTCCTCTTCCTCGTGGGCAGCCCCCTCCAGAGTCTAATGTGGGTAAAACTGTTTGGAGTGCTGCTGAATTATGGAAATCCCCCAAATGTGGCAGGTTTCCACAGAACCGGTCTCAGCACAGGGCAGTATCAGACTTTCATTTGGAGCTTAGCAGCTACTAGGGGTGTGCAAAAATATTGAAATTTCGATGTTTCGTTTTGTTTCATTTGATGACACAGTATCACTATCATAAGATAAGATAAGACTTTATTGATCTCACAGAGGAGAAATTCACTCGTGACAGAAGCTCACAGTCAGGGGACAGTATAGTGCAAAAAGTTGTGAAAAATTGTGCAAACACTCAGAACAATAAGTAAATAAAAAATAAAAATCACAATAAATATTAACATATTTACAACATCAGGTAGCTCTTATGTACAGGGTATCATGGGCTGCTGTATCGATATATTGCCAAGAGTATTTTTTTTTTTTTGTATATTTTACAAAATTATTTTGTGAAAGAGCCACAATAGTGTTTGGAGAACTTGGTTATGCAATACATTTCCACTGTTTTGATGACAAAAATGTGTGTTTTTCATATTAACTTTGCACAAAGGGTTCAGACTTTTAGTGTCACAGCCATGATTTAGCCTTTGTTTTTTACTGAACCATGTTGAATTGATTTGAAAAATAACGAATCGTATTGAATCAAAAGTGCACTGTATCTAAAAACGTATCGTATATGTATCGTATTGGCAACTTCTTAATGATACCCAGCCCTAGCAGCCACACAAGATCTGGGCTGTTTGTCACCAGTTTTTTTAAATGAGGGTGGAGTGAGGCTACTACTTTTTATTCAAGTTACAGAGTAGCTTCCTCATCAAATTCACTTAAGTTTAAAGGTGCATTGTGTAACTTTTCCGGTGGAGAGTCCGTCAGATGCTTTTCTCCATGGAGATGTTATTGCATTGCCTGGAATGTTTCACAGTATGGTTTTAACCTTTCTATTTTCATGAAATGCCTGGTTTTTTTTTTAGGTATTTTTGAGCTATAAAACCACCTGTAATTGAATAAATGTAAGTTAGAGCTGTTTAATGTCATACTGTGGAACATTCTATCTAAGCAGAGCAATGACATATCCATAGAAACAAGCAGGTGACGGACCCCCAACCAAAAAGTTACATAGTGCACCATTAAATAATTCTGTAAACAAACGTGATTATCTGCATGATGTCTTTTCAAAACTCCCCATTGCGGTAACTAGTGATCCTAATAATTCCTCCAGTAAGAGTAAAACATATTTTGGAAAACTACTACTCAAGTACGATGATAATAGTAAGATTATCTGGAAGTTATATAATTTACAAGTTGGATATAATTGGACCCACAGAACGTTAAAGATGGGGTATTGTACTTGTATGGGGTATCAATCGCTAACACTTACATTTAGATCACCATTTTACCTTTTGTTTTGAAAATGTCCCCTTCTCTTTGCTCCTTGTGCCAAGTCACTTTGGACAGTATAAGGAGGGTTTAAATAGGGCTCAGATACATACTCAAACATGCATGGATGGCATCTAAAACCTCTTCAGGCATGTTTTTGATGCATGGTAGAAAGCTCCAAAAAATCACTTACACTGCCCTACACATTTCTTTTTCATTTTATATTATAGTGAAAATGCATCATACAAAAAGAACGCTAAAACCCAAATATAAAAGCCTGCAGTCATTTCCCAGTGTGGACCAAAGAGTGGAACTGAACCTTGTGGTGTTTTGTGTTTCAGGCCTGGTGACCTCTCTGTCCGAGGGCTGGTACAGTCTGCTGCTCGACCTGCAAAACCGCCTCAACAAAGTCATCAAGAGCGTGGGCAAGATCGAACACAGCTTATATCCTTCACCATGGCAACGGCCAATGCGCTCAACTAAAGCAAATCATTGAGGATTTTAAAGGTGCACTGTGTAACTTTTTGGTTGGTGGTCCATCACCTGCTTCTGTCATTGCTCTGTCTGGAATGTTCCACAGTATGACCTTAAAAAGCTCTACATTTATTCAATCACAGGTGGTTTTATAGCTCAAAAATACCTAGAAAAACAGGCATTCTGACTGTGAGCGGGGTCGCCTCTTCACAGATCTGACCTGTAACTTGGTCTCTCCATGAAGGTAGAAAGGTTTATATTTATTGACGTATACCTTTAAATTCTACGTAAAAATTCTCACAAAGCAGTAGTGCAATAAATCTGGCGGCACAGGCGCTAACGTCGTGCCCACTACAAACCAAATGTATGCTTTCATAGTAGTTAAGCCTTTCTAAGTACTTGATAGCCTTTTCCACAGCCGTTCGCCTGATGGAAAACGACCAGGAACCAGAGGAGAAATTGGGCCACCGTGAGCCAATTAGCATAGCAGCTGTTCCCAGTCATTTGATTCAAAAGTTAATTATTTCCCCGTAAAAATGTTTGGATAGGCAGACTACTTACTCATGCGCTTGTTTAACGGGAGTCGTTTAGCGGAGGAAGCTAACAACAAAACGCCACTCTGCTGTTTTTAAGGGTTGTTTTCGATAGCAGGCAACACTTCTAATTCATCAAGAGATAATGGAGCAGTTTAGACTTTGCACAGTAGTAAGAAGTGTGTTTTGTGATATTAAAATTCAAAACTCAAAGGAATAGACTTAATACGGATACCAAAATGATAATAAAAAATAAACTCTTTCTTTAGACAAACTAGAATGTAGAGTTCTTCAGTGGTCCAGGTAGGTTCCATAGTGGTCCAGCTCAAGATCATTGTATAGCTATTCAGGAAACGTTTTCTGTCCTGTGAAATGGACAGTTTTAGTACTAATTCCAGCTCAAACGAGTATCTAGCTTCAATACTAGTGTTGGAATTTTCAGTTGATGACACAAGTACAGCAATTCTGTTTTAGAACTCAGCACTACTGTCTGTATTTTTGTACTTTTCTTCTCAACCTTTTTCCCACAAACCTCCACTTGACTGATGTAAAACTATGATATGTATTTATGACAGGTACTATCCCACTAAACCAAGTCAGAATGAGAAAAAACATGAAAACCTGTCATATTTACTACTAGGGATGTAACAATATCCAAATCTGTCGGTACGATACTTTCACGATATAAATCTCACAGTACGATATTTATTGCAGTATTTTGTGGAAGCTGACAAAGTTGTGAATATGCAACTTTTTAAGTTTTTAAATTGCCTTGACAAGACTTTAGTTCTGTCATAATCCAAATAATTGAGATTTAAAACACTGAGATTTATAACAGTTATTTCTTCATGTAATCTGCACTGAAACTGAGCAAAGGATCACGGTCTATGTAGTTCCCTCTGTTTTTTTTAGCTATTGCTGCACTATAACTATTAATTTAAGCAGAGAGACTGTAATTCAATATATTGTGACAGCCTACGATATTATTGTGAGATCTTTGATGATACAATATCACAATATTTCGGTTATTGTTACATCCCTAGGTCTTAAATTACGCAAAATTGACTTTTGTGAGCATTAAGTCATGTTCTAATGCTGTTACCTCCTCAAAATTATAACTAGAGTTGTGTTTTGTTTTATTCACACAAGTCAAGACAAAGCTCAGTGTCGACCAGAAACCAGACATAAACTATAGTGCAGTTCACAGCAGAACAGGACTAAAGTAGACTCACGACTCTTAGATCTAAGCCAAGACTAACCCGGGTCTCGAACCGGTCAACTCTCAGTCTAAACAGTTGCTTCTCAGTGCTGGGGAGGGATGATCCATGTTGTGTAGATTTTCCTTGACTCTCTCTGCACCTGGAGGTCATTTCACACGGAGAGGAAGACGGAGCAGGCCACGGGCTTCATCGACGGAGACCTCATCGAGAGCTTCCTGGACCTGGGACGGGCCAAGATGCAGGAGGTGGTCAGCACGCTACAGGTGAGGACACAAGTATACACGCTGGGCTAATGGTCAGGGACGGGTTAAACGGCCCATATTCCGCTATTTTCTGATCTGTTATAATGTTGTTCATCACAAACAGACCTGGAGTTGTGTTTTGTTTCATTCACACACGTTTAACACACAAACCCTGCGTACTGAGGCTGAGTTCTTCTCTCAAACTGAAAACACTCTGTTGCAACTTGTGATCTCATGCGGTAATACAGGAAGTGCTCCACTGTGTTTTTAAACTCGTACACCTTCACTGGAATCACTTGGATGATTTCAGACCTGGAATTGCCAAACTCTGCAGAACAAAAGGTAAAAGGAGCCGTTAAGCTTCATGACATCATAGGGTGGAAGAGCGACAGACTAATAATACAGGATTACTCAAACATGTGTGAATGAAACAAAAACACAACTCCAGGTCTGTTTTTGAGGAGGTAACAACATTCTAACATGGCTTAAAACGCACAAGAATCCATTTTGTGTAATAGGATCTGTAATATAGTGCTGCCATGAGTTTTGTAGACCTATATTTTTGCATCTCTAGTCTGGTCCTTTGGTTCAGGACTTGTAAACCTATCTGCAAAAGCACATCATCTTATATTTGATCAAGCTTCAGTCCCATCATTAACATTACAGGGCCTTTACCTGATTTTGTTATGTATTTGAGCCAGATTTGTCCCGCCCTAATACAGATGCATTGAGGCTCTTGAGGTCAAAAGAAGTCAGCTGTGTACTCTGCATCTATTTATAAAGCATTTTATTGTTCGATAATCAGGAGGTGTGCTGTACCATGCTAGTTGTTGTTGTTGGCATTACCTCAACAGTAAGATCTCACTCTGGTCATTGAAAGTTGTAAGAAGCGCTTATAAACTCATTTTGAAGTGCTTATAAACTCATTTTGAAGCGCTTATAAACTCATGTTTAAAATGCAGCTAGTTCTGTTTTTAAAACTAAAAATCAAGTACAGCGACTTTAATACTGACTCAAAAAAATGTTCAGAATAATTGTTTCCTTGATAAATGTTTTATGTGAATGTTCTTGTGGCTTAATATACACCATTAAACTTCCAAATATTAGTAGCATCAAAAAAAAGGAAAGTGTTTTTGGGTGGAATACAAGTTAATAACCCAGATTTAGACTCAATAAAATCCGAGCCTTGAACCAAGCCCATCTTTGCCACAAATTCTTCCCACTGATTATTCCCATTTCGAGAATACAGTTGTTCTGCTGTCTGTCAATCGTGAGAGAACTTTAGAAATGACTTGAGATCTGCTGCTGTGACCTGCTCCTGATTCCAAATTAAGAAAAAATAAAGAAAAAAGTTGAAAATACTGTTAACCTGCAACACCCGTATAGACCCAAATGAGAAAAGTAGTGATGGCGTGCTCTATCTCTTTTGTGATAAATACTTTGCTGAAATGGCAGGAAGATGGCAGAGAGAGTGTATTTATATGGCTTTTTTAGCTCTATATAATGTTACTAATTTGCACCAAGCTTTATGTTTTATTTATTAGACCAAAACAGAACAGTGCCGGTCGAGTTTATACCTCAGTGTAATTACAATTGATCAAATGTAAACAAAAGAAGACGGGCCAATTCAGTGTTGTCCACTTATCCTGATGTCCTCTCTCTTTCTTTACCCCTCCTCTTTCTCCCTCTCTCTCTCTCTCTCTCTCACCCCCTCCCTCTCTATCCATCCATCCATCTCTTTATTCATCCTTCTCCCTCGTTTTCTCCCTCTCTCCCTCCCTCTCTCCTTCCCAATCTTTCTTTTCCACCTCCGTTCCTCTGTCTGCCCCGGTTTCCTCTCTTTCCTCTTACTCCCTCTCTCTCCCCCTACCTCCCCTCTTTCTCACCGCTCCCCTCTCCCTCTTTACTCCCTCTCTCCCTTGCTCGCTATCCATTCCTTTCTCTATCCCACCCTCTCTCCATGTCCCCCTCTCTCTCTGCTCTATCCACCCCACTCTCTCCTCTTCTCCTTTTTCCGCCTATTATTTTTCTCTCATTCTTTTGCGCTCTCTCTGTCCATCCATCTCTATCCCACTATCTCCCTTCCTCTCTTCTCCACTCCCTCTTTTTCACTGTATTTTTCACACTCGCTCCCTCTCTTTACCCCCCTCTATCATTCTCTCTCTCACCCCCTCCCTCTCTATCCATATCTTCATTCATTTTTCTCCATCTCACTTTCTCCCTCTCCCTCCCAATCTCCCTCCTTCCATTTATCTTCCCTGTTTTCCCCTCTTTCCTCTTACTCACCCTCTCTCTTTCCTCCCTCTCTCTCTTGCTCGCTATCCATTCATTTCTCTCTATCCCGCCATCTGTCTCTATCATCCATCTCTCTGTCCCCTCTCCATCTCTTACCCCCTTCCCTCTCTCCCTTCCTTTCTTTTTCTCTCTCTGGATCTCTCCCTCTCCACCCTCTCTCTCCCCCTTTTATTTTCTCCCTCTCCTCCTCTCTCCCCATCTCTCTCTATCCATCCATCTCTCTGTCCGCTCTCTTTGTCCTTCTCCATCTCTTACCCCTTTCCCTCTCTCAGATCGACGACGGCAGCGGGATGAAGCGCGAGGCGACAGTGGACGAGGTCATCAAGATCGTGGAGGAGCTGACCAGGATCCACTAGCCCCGCCCCCTCCCAACCAACCAATCAGAACGCCCCCCTCTGCCTCCTCCTCCTCTCCCCGCCCCCTCACACGCCCGACGGACTCTATGGCGATGAATGGGCTCCACCTGACGAATTGTAAATAATAATCGTGGAGAAACAGAACACGACAGCACCGTCCTTCCGGCTCCAGCGGTCTGGTAGATTGTGAATATGTTTTAGAATTTGAAAAACGCCAGATGGAGGGCAGAGGCGATACGGGTCTGCGTTTGTTTTTGAAAGAAATAACCAAAAATTCACTCATGTTGATCTCGTTTGTTGCTATACAAAGCTCGGGTTCACAAACCTACTGTAGAGTCGTTAAAGGTGCACTGTGTAACTTTTCTGCTGGAGGGCCTGTCAAATGCTTTTCTCCATGGAGATGTTTTTGCTTTGTCTGGAATGTTTTACAGTATGACGTTAAACCTTTCTAAACCTTTCTATCTTCACGGAGACCAAACCAGGCCAAGTTACAGGTCAGATCTGTGGAGAGGTGACCCCACTCAGTCAGAATGCCTGTTTTCCTAGGTATTTTTGAGCTATAAAACCACCTGTAATTGAATAAATGTGAGGTTTAATGTCATACTGTGGAACATTCCAGGCAGAGCAATGACATCTCCATAGAAACAAGCAGGTGACAGACCCCAAACAAAAAGTTACACAGTACAGCAAAAAAAAAAAAAAAAAAAAGCTAGAAATCAGCTGTGAAGTTGCCCGGAAGTGGCATCACAACAACTTGACTGCAATGCTTGAAAAATAAAGGTTAATTTTCTAGATCACATTCAACATTATTCAATTTAAATTTTGTTTTCTTTAACAACCATATCAAAATATCTGCAATTGGACACCAAAACCATGAATTTGATCTTTCATTTTGCAGATGTTTTAACCTAGGTTATTATTAATAACTCTCTAATTACTGGGCCTATCCACGAACTGTGCATAGCAAAAATGAATTATGTGAAATTATTTTGGACTATCAAAATGGCCATATTTAAAGAGGGGGTATTCTGCAAAATCGAGCCTACATCACCCATGCTCCCACACGACAATTCTCCACAAATATACCAAAGCATGATACAAACCTGATGTGACGTGCAGTAGTTTCACTTTAGTTTTTGACGATGTTTTTGGCAAATATAGCATTTTCAAAACAATAAAAGGTAATGTAGAGATCTAAATATGGTGTGTGTTAGTTGTTAATACCCCATAGAAGTAAAATACCCCCTCTTTAATCAAACAGACATGATTGGTGTGATCCCAAAAACAACAAATTACCCATAGAATAATCCATAGAATAATAGTGTCCTTTGCCCTCCATTTGAAGTTTGAAAATTGCACAAAATGAACACAACCTATTCCTGAGACCCGGAGGTTTTCCAAGCTGTGGAGCGCAGCCTCTTAGCCTCTGGATCGGACTACGCAAGACCAAACTTGCGGTCTAAGCGTGCGTGTGGAATAATCCGGAATAATACTTAGTTCACCTGTACAAGCCCATCTGTGAGCGTTCCAGTTTATAGGGAGACATTTTCAGGATCTGTCTGGAGGAATGTGAAAAGTTTGAAAATGAGGATGAAAAAAACAACAGATTTATAGCTATTTTGTCTTTGTGATGTTTCCTTTGTTTATTTGAATAAACTGCTTTAGTACTGTTACCTGCCTGTTCTTGTTATTTTATTATTTAAAGGTCCTACGATACACAAAGTTGACTTCAAACCTGCCTGGAGTTGTGTTTTGTTTCATTCATATGTTTAACGCACAAAGCCTGCATATTTAGGATATTTAGAGTTCTTACCACAAACCGAAAACAATGTGCTTCACTAGAATGGACAATTTCAGCTCTGAAATTTCCAATCTCTACTGAACAATAGGTAAAAGTACTACCACGTGTCATGATCACAAGGTGGAACACCATTTTGAGCTTTGGGAATGTGGACAGACTAATAAATAATATTAGGATAAATAATACTCAAGTGTGAATGAAAAAAACAACTCCTGGTATGTTTTTGAGAGGTAACGGCATTATAACATGGGTTAAAGCTCACAAGAGTCCATTTTGAGTAATACGGGAAATTTAAGCCATGTTGGGAATTGTCCTGGTTTTGAAATGTGGATGTGGTGTTTGGTAAATGATCACATGGTCATATTTTTATACAACGCTTTTTCACCTTCAAGGAGGTTATGTGTCTTTCCCAAGGACACAACGGCAGCATGTATCTGTGGGAGCTTGAATCGCACCACCAACCCATCGGTCAGTGGATCCGACGGCTCGATGAATGACGTTTGTCGGGAGCTGGATTCGAAACCGCCAACCTTCTGATCGGAGGACGAACCCTTTTCCGACTTAACTACTGTCGCCCCGCTGTTTTATAAGCTCATCAGACACGTAGACATACTGGAGTTTGATTTTCGTACCAATTCTCATCTTGATTTTTGCCTTATTCCAAATCCCACACCGTTGTGAAAATTATAGGCCTACATCACAATACCAAATGTAACCTTTATTTATTCTGATCCAATCCTGCTCTAGAATTGTCAATGCAATCACTGGAGAGCAATGTTCAAAATATACAAATGAAAACGCCTGATGCCCCGTTCGTTCTGGTCCATATCTATCGTGACCCGTGCCGTTGTTTGTGCTGTTATGTTAATGTGGCAGGTACGCCCGCATCTCAATGTGTACAGTGAGGCTGCAGGTGCTGGCCCTGTGTTTGCATTTAAATTACTCTTTTGGAGTTATTATTCACGCTTTACGTATCAGACGGCACCCCAGCGACCTTGGATCATAATGTGTTTTTTTGTGCGCATACAGACTTGAAAAGATGACGCCCTTCCACAAATCCAGCAGCAGAGTGGTTAGCCCCGGCCCTCCCCTGCTGGCGCTCTGGCAGAACTCCTGATCACTGAGCATCGTTTTCTCCAGCGGCTCATTAGAGAGAGTGGGTATTCTTTTAATGAAGCCAGCGCTAAGGGAGGGGGGAGATGGGAAGCGCTGTAGGATAGCTGGGATTCTGGTCTCGGAGTGGTTAAAAGATAGAAAAGCAAATTGAAGATGGGGGGCTGGCCGAACGTCTTTTGTCAATATGTTGATTTGGTAATGTGCGGAGTTCTGTGGGGAAATTTGGCGTCTGCATTATTCGACCGATCCTTCATCCACCGCAGAGGAACCTGTCAGGAGCCTGGGCATCTCCTGAGGAAATCTGAGGATCTCAAACTGGAGCGTGGTGAGGAGGAGCTGGAGACGTCTTCTGCTCTGAATGTTTAAAGTGGATGTGGGAAAGTGAAATGCCCAGGGGAAGCACACCTCGCACCAGTCGGGTTTGATGCAGGCCCGTTTCTGTGAGGAGCTGCTATAAAATGGATTAGAGCGCAGCAGAGTGAAATTCTCCATTTTGGCAATGTGCTGCACGCGGCCCTCCCAGATTTATAAATAACCCGTAGACATGACTCCTAAGCACTGTGCCCTGTGTTAACGGATTTAAAGAAATGACAACAGCTCTTACCTGAGTACTGGTTCCTTATTCTACTAATAACACCTAACACTTGTAATGCACTTTACAAACCTGTGAAAGCCTCTCAGAGTTCTACACTGGGTCACTATGGATTCACTATACCACAAACTGGATAAAGAAGTGGACTAAGGCAGTGGGACGTCACCCAGTCAAATGAAGCTCATGAGGCTAGCAGTTACAGGGGTGAATTTGGAGCCAGTTTCATATTAGGAAAAGGAATTCATTTACAGAGAAAATGGTAAAATTAAAACCCCAGGATAATGTAGAGCGGGTTAATACGAACATTTTAAAACCAAAATGAGCAGTTACAGAGAGAGGGGTGACAGTTTTTCAATACAAAGAGACTTGGAGACGCTGGAGCAGGAAGCGCACCCATGTTCACTTCCTATTTGGAACATGGTGGCTACTGGGTTAGCTATGTCCATTTATATATAGTCTACACGCCGTACTTGGAGGTGATAAACTACTTCCATAGTTTGGGCCCCTTCAACCACCACCAGTCATTCACGCGCACACACTGCTTTCATATTAGGCAATGTGAGCAAAGTGTCTTGCCTAAGGACACAATGACAGAACTTCGTCCGAGCAGGAATCGATGCTTCGACCTTCAGGTTGGGGAACCACTGCTCTGACCTCTGAGCCACTGTCTTTATGATACTCTTGCCTTTATTTGAAAGAGTTCTCACATTGTTACTGTGAGGCGACCCCACGGATGCTAAACGGTACGTTTATATACAGCGCTTTTTCACACACATTCATACACTTTACACACACACACAATGAAAATCGCACCACCCACCTCAGCCAATATCAATAATGTCAACCAATGCGTTTTTATGTAACCGCCAACTTTCAAATCAGTGGACGCACACTCTACCAACAGAGCTAGAGAAGAAGAAAAAACAGCAATAAAGAGCAACGACAAAGATTTCTACTTCGATCATGCCCATGTTTGGTTTGGGGCGGTGAATCTTATACATACTTACAAATACGTTAACATTATTTCAGCTGATGTGTCCTGCCGCCACTCTCAGGCGCTCAGGGTGTCAACTTATTACGGATGTTTATGTATTAAAGGGACAGCAAGAGTCACATCAGGCAGCCCAGATGGTTGTATAGGTGCTACTTTATGGAGAGTCAGATGAGGAGTGGAGTGGTGACTGATGGAGTGTGGAGATCGTAAAGGAAGGTGCCGTACTCTTCTACACTGGCACCCACCTCTAAAACGCACGTGATTAAAGTTTGTACCAACTAAATGTCCACACTTTTTGGAGCTGGCTAGGCTGCCTATCCACACGAGAAAGTCCGTCTGGTACTGTTGCATGGAGGCTTCATTTCCCATAGTGCATGCCGACTACTAGACCAACCACAGTGGGGGAATTGGCAACACGGCATAGCCGATGTTAAAATGTCATACACGAAAATAAGATGGCATCTGCAGTGGATTCATTTGCTACTGTGCTTTCCTTCTGGTTTTGAGTCTTTAAAGGCGCACCATGTCACTTTTCCATTGGGGAGTCCACATCTGCTTGTCTCCATGGAGATGTTATTGCATTGCATGGGAGGTTCTACTATGATTAGGGATGGGACAAGGTTTTTACGTTTGGATTGGATAAAAAACTGAGTGAAATGCCTATAGGTTAGACTACTCTCAGATTATTGCGAAGTTTTCCCAATTTGGCCATTTTTTAGGTTTAAAATTGAGAAATGATCATCTTAACACCTTTATTTTGTTGAAATAATATTTAAAGTATCACAAAAAACTGGTTTCCTACGTGTAAAATGTGCTGAACTTTTGGACAGAATTCTCCCGGTGCGATGTCATCAGTGTGTTTACAACTCTGTACTTCTTGTAATATTCAACATCTTCCTAAATTGCTTCTTGATTGGTGATTGGTATAATTTACATTTACAGTAGTTGTAATACCACCAAATTAAGTCAAAATTAGAGAAATGTTAAATAAAGTAAATCAGAAATGGTGAAGCCAAAATTGGGACAATTTCACAATTATTTATAAGAAATTATGTCAAAATCTTGTCTTGTCTCATTCTCTTACAGTTTTTCTCAATCGCTTTGGCACTTTTAGCTACGGAAAACCAACATTTGCAAAACAGCTCACACAAAATCCGGAACAGAATTTTAGTTTTCCAAAAGGAAGTTTTCTCATCAGAAATCTCAACCTGTCATCATGTGTTTTTCTGTGCACTTTTATTCATTTACCACTGCAGCTTAGAAGTTTTAGTCCTTCTCTCAGTGACTTTAGAAAATTACTGTTTTGGTGCATCTGACACTGGACACAGATGCATTTTGGACTGGAAAAAATATATAAATATATATATATAAAAAAAAACAACAACATAAAAGTGCATTACCATTTGCAGGGTAGATTCTGCAGATTTTAAAAATATTTATACAGAAGAAAATCAACATTATTTTGTACTGTGATATGTAATGTGTTCTTAAAAATCAAACAAGAACTGTATGTCTCTGAAAATCTGAATGTAGTCTGTACATGTATTCGAGGTGTGTACTCAGTGCGGAGACCCTTTTCTCTGTTTAAAGCTTGTGTGAAATCCTTTCCTGTTAGATTTTTGGTGCTCACACATTTTGATTTGCTGTTATGTTTGAGTTTCTACATTGAAAGTGACAGAGTTTGTGCCAAAGTCAATTATCACTTGAGAACAGAGCTGTAGTGTTGAAAAAAACAAGCTGAATTCACTGCTCACGTAAGTTTTTCAATAAGAGCTGTGTCAAGTATTTCGAGAAAATGTGCAAAAATGATTGAAAAAAACAACTGTAAATGTATCTCTCATGCATTTTATTAAACTACAGTATGAGCAGCAGGTGCGATATTCGTAGAGGTAACAAGGCTAACAAGGTAAAGAAACAAAAACATAAAAATACACAACCTCTCATCATGCAGTCACTTACAGTACTTTTATATTCTGTATTCAGAGCTTTATGTGACTTTCCTCTAATGTGAAATGCACGTGATGACACTTTCAGTAACACATGGATTCTGTTATAACTGTATTCTCAACATGTTTCTAGTGAAAATATTTAGAGTTTAAAAAAACTGTGGAGCACTTCCTGTATTATCATTATGTATTATGTATTATTACCACATGACATCACAAGGTGGACCAGAGTGTTTTCTGTTTGACTCAAACTTTTTTTTTAAACTAAAAAAAAGTTTGAGTGAGTTCAATAGTACTTGTGTATTTGTATGCAGCAATTGAAGTAGTGAAGGTTAGATTTAATGAAGTGTAGTCTGGTGTGGGCATTCTCACAACAGCTCTACTTTGCAAGGACAATTTCAGAGTACAACTTATGCGTACAATAGTACCTCTGAAATACATCAAATACTCCGAAAAATCCTCAGTGATGATAATTAAAGGGTCCATATATTACACTTTTTTTCTCCGTTATAATGTTGTTTTCTCATCACAAACAGACCTGGAGTTGTGTTTTGTTTCATTCACACATGTTAAACTTAACACACAAATCCTGAATATTTAAGCTGAGTTCTTCTCTTAAACAGAAAACACTGTTCCAAGTTGTGATGTCACGTGGTGATATGGGATTACAGATATAGATTTTTTTTTTTTTTTGTAGTCTCATTCTGTGATTGCCATTTCAACATTTTTAGTCAAGATTGGAGCTCACATCTAGGGGAGCTATGGGGGTACATTGGCCATTCTAGGGGAGTCTAGTGCCCCCTCAAGCCCCCCGCTGGTGCCGCCCCTGCTTAGTATCAAAATCCAGTTTGAAATGTTAAAATCGTGACAACACTACAACAGACTACTCTTCTTTCCTGCGTCTGAAAGCTGCAGTTTTAATTTGGTACTTTTCTCCCGTGCACCATGGCTCAGAGTATTTTTAACTACTGTCCAATACAGTGTGACGTACTAACTGTGAGTCACGGGTGAAGTCCACTCTGGTTCTGACCGCTCCGAACCTCCCTCCTCTAGGGCCCTTCTCTGGCGCTCTTTTCGTGAGCCGGAGTGCACTACTTCTGAAAGGCCAGTTTGTAGTTTTTAAGCGTGGAGACTAAATAAAAAAAATTAAAAGGGTCTTTTTGGAAATGCAAGAGTAAAATATTAAACTCAGAGCAAATGAGGAATAAACAGGACAAAACGAACCCAGGCTAAAGCAGCTCAAAAATAGTTATGATCTATTTATTGCAGAATCAATCAATTTATATGCTGCAGAGAGCCGTTTTTGCTTGTCCGCTTTTCAAATTTAAAAGTTTCACTTAAATTATAAGCCCCAAAATCCATATCTGAGTAGAACATTTTGGCGTGTTTTTCATATAATCTAGTTCTTTTTTGGACCTCACTTCCTTAAATATTTGGTTGTTTTTCATAATGATATGACAGAAATGACAGAGCATCACGCACCCTTTACCCAAATACAACGAACAATATATGTGTCATTTTAGAACTTTCTGCCTCATTGATCATTAAACCGCTCAGAATTTCTCGTTTTAAATCTGTCACAAAAAAACAAAAACAAAAAACTACTACAGCCAGTGCCAAAAGGAGAAAAAAAAACTTTCATACAAATGTGGTATCAAAAGTGTGGTACTTTGAGAACATACTGTATCAGAATGAAGTGTCAATGGCCTGTTACCCAGTTGACAAAAGAGTTATTTAAACACTTTTAAAACAAGAATAATTCAATTTCAGTTCAGTTAATTATTTATGTCCCCTTGGGGTTTATTTTGAAAATATGTAATTACTTAAACAAAAAAACCCAAAACCTATTTATTTTCACTTTTTATTGAAGTGAAATGTAACCCTAATTAAAGAATCACCCTGCTATAAAGATTACTCAACATGCTTTCCTGAGCAGCCAGTCCCTTCTACATTCTGTTTGGATCCAGAAGAGACTGGGACTGGACGAAAGAGCGTGAAAAACCTCCATCCGAACTGGAGAAGATCCAACCACAGCTGCTCATTTGTAGCACGTGTCGTTCAAATGCAGAAGACATCTCCTCTCGAAAATTCTCATTACATTCAGAACAAAATATATAACTTCTTTTACCTGAAATAAGTAATAGTTTGTTACTTCGATTGTTGATTCTATAAAAATCTGCTTCTCAGTCCTTTATGTAGATTTGTCTCCTTTTTTACGTGTAAGCAGCCATGTTTGTTTTTGATGCCAACGGAACATACGTTTCTCTGATCGATTAATCCACCTGTCAATCACGCCCTCTGAAATCAGGGAGACAGGACACAGCTCCAGAGCCACTCGTCTTCGTAAGGTTTTGTCAAAGCCTGTGGTTCTGGCTGGACAGGTAAGGCGATCAGAGCAATGACGTCTTGAATACTATAAAGAGTACTGATTACTATAAAGATTACTCAAACATGCATCAGCTATAACATGGTTGAAAGCTCTGAAAAGTCCATTTTGCAGAATAGATTATGTCTAAGCAAAGCAGGTGTAAATCAGGACCAAGTGGGACTAAAGTGTCTAAACCAGAGCTAAATGGCACAATAGTTATGATTGGAGTGTACAGATAAATGATAAATGGTGACACCTATTGTGAGTTATTGTTAATTTAGTGTTTAATCTGTCAGAAAAAATGTAAATTGTCCCTGCAGTTTGGATGTATTTTTCAGCGGTAAAGGGATTCTGTTTTAGAATTCAGCGCTACTTCCTGAATTTTTGTGCTTTTCTTTTAAACTTTTTTATTTTTATTTTTATTCCACAAACTGCCACTTAACTTCTGTAAAAACTGATAAATATTCACCACATGTACTATCCCACTAAACCAAGTCAGAATTACAGAAACATGAAAGTCTGTCAGGTGCACTTTCACGTTCTGTAGCCTGTGCTTAGTCTCCACTACAGTAACACAACAAGAGTCGTGTTCATTACTGTTCCACCTGCAGCCATCCTCATATGAAATATACACAGATCACACTGAAGGTTCAAAAGCACCGCCTTTATAAAGTACTTTTTTACATTGCCCTTTGCATAATTCATTCACTCAGTTCTTTACAGTTGTGTCCTTGGGCAAGACACTTCACCCATCGTAGCTATACGGATGATGATAGACAAAAACATGCTGAAAGGAGGAGATGGGTCTCTTATGTCTCTGAACAAGACACGTCTCCTCTCTGCCCTTAATAATAAATGGCTTAGATTTAGTTTGGTTCTTCTATTCTTTGGTCATTTATGGATGGATTTTAGATCCACTTTTGGCACTTGAAGGTGCTGTACCTGATTTTTATCGTCTTAAAAACATGAAAAACTTGAACTAGTTCATTTTAAAGGTTTTGCAGTGGTCCAAAGTTATTCCTCATTTACCTTATGCATTCTGAGCATCCTAATTATTAAATAAACACTTTTCATAACTTTCAGAGACCAGTGCAGAGATTTGCTGTGATGGTAAAGCTAACAAAAAGCATGCTAACAGCACACTTCCTTGTTCTTGGACAATAAAAATGCTTTCTAAGTAGTTGCAAACAGTACACAGACGTATTGTGATCTCAAGAGCTGCTTATACAAGATATTTGTTCTGGGACAGGTCAAATTTAGCTCAAATAAATGAACTGCCACCTCACTGTGGTGAGGGCGTTTGTATGTCTGAATGATTCTAGGAGCTATGTTGGCTGGGGCATTATGCCCCTGGTACAGTTGACCATGGCACAGATCTTAGGTGAGGGGTAAGAGCAGATCCAGAGATGCTCATGAGCAAATCTCTGTAAAATATGGGCTACTGTGACTCACAAGGGACCGTATTAAAAAGTCAAAGCAGAACCATCAGCCTCCCCATCCTCAGTCACGTTTTTCCACTGGATAAACCTTTACCCATCTGTGTGGCTGTTGCATTTGTCCTCTTGTCCTGGACTGAACTTTCTTCTGAGCTGGAGGTCTTGAGCGCACAGGGTTGGGAGTGTGAACCAGGTGGTGGAGGGAGGGTGCATGAGCCTGGCAGAAGGCCCAAGCTCAGTGTCTCTCCCTGGGCTGGTGCCAGACCTGTCTTCTGGTGGCTCCTCTCCAGAGCTCCCCTCATCCAGGTTGTACATGTGTGAATCTGTCCCCGCCGCTGTAATTGTCCCAAAGTGTCCTCTGCCCCTCTGTCCTGGTCAGACTCAGTTTTTGAACACAAATCTTACAATTTAGTTTGCACAAAACGCCAAAAGGGACTAAGAGAAGAACATAATACTATTAAAACATCATCCATATATAATTTGATTTAATGTTTAATTCCACTTTAAAATTAAACCCTCATCATGTAACCTTTCTGATGAGGGTCTTGCTTTTGCTGGAATGTGCCACAGTATAGCATTATACCAGGCCAAGTTACAGGCTAGATGTGTGGAGAGGCGAGTGCGCTGAAAGTAAGAATGCAGGTTTTTCAACGTATTAATAAACAAGTCAAGTGCTCCTTTAATAGTATATGCTGCGTTGTATGTCCTTGAACTACACACAGTACAACTACACTTAAACTACACACAGTACAACTACACTTAAACTACACACAGTACAACTACACTTAAACTACACACAGTACAACTACACTTAAAAATTGAAGAACTGCTTTGGAAACCTGAACTTTTACTTTACCTGAATTGTCTGTGGGACTTTTACAAAAGTTCCTACAATCACAACTGAATGTGTGTGGCCAGAGCCTTAATCTCCAGATAGATCCAGTATATGGACAGGCCATGACCATATTTTATTTTTGATTTTTTGAATTTAACATTTATTTAAACAGGAAAGTCCCACTGATATTTAAAGAGTCCTGGCCAAGAGGCATCAGCAGCACATCTCACAGACCACATTTCGTATAAATCAGACAGTTATAAAACAAACAGTATAAAAGTTCGGAACAGTCCCCGGTCAGTTATTGCATTTCCAGCTCTTTCAGGAAGGCGTTTTCTGTAGGGAGGTCCAATCAGCAGGAGCACTATAGAAAAGACCTCCAGATCAGAGAGAAGCTCATTCTGCCTTTGAACACAAATCTAAATAGTAAATGAGATTTTCTACGCTCTTTCTCAGTCTGGTAGATAAGATGTGGCTGCTCCGGGCCAGACCTCAGTGGGTGTATAGCATTTGACTGGCCTAATATCTCACTTCTCAAGGTGCAGATTTAAACAAACAGAAGGATTTCCACTTAAAGAACACATATTGACACAAATTTACTTTTTTTAAGCTTTTAACCAGGTATAGTAGTATCAGTAGTAGTAGTAATAGTAGTAGAAGTAGTAGTAGTTTAGGTTTTAACGTGGTTGCCACACCAAAAACATACCTACAACCATACTGAGTTGTATTTCGCATCATTCATGCTGGTTTGATGAATCTGCAGTAACTCCAGTCCCCCCTGAGCCATCACCAAACACTCGCTTTGAATTTTCCCAGGATTGTTGTGGGGAAGCTGGCCAATGTGGTCTTAAGCAGGAGGCAGACTCTGAAAATGTTCCATTTGACCTAACAGTTTAGTCAAAATTCACCGTGGTATCATGGCAACAAAAAATAATACATAGTTACATAAAATAACTGTGCTCAAAATTAGGCATAAGCAACAGAAATTAATAAAAGTAAGAAAACCCACATGTACCCGAATACACTGATGTGACTCCCTGAGAGGCTGAGCTGAACTGGTTTATGGTTCCCGCACAGGAAGCTCCTCCCTCCAGGTAAGTCCACGATCTCTTATCAGGTTGGTTAACCTGTCGATTTACTACAAGGGCCTAAGTCTCCTTTAAATTAAAGTGCTTAACATAATCTGTAAACACTAAAATATACAAATCAAATATACAAAACCAAACAAACAAAAGGAACTGAAACCAGTTCTCCCCTCCACATGGTCTGTCCCAAAACCTCCCCCCAGAGGCTTTAAATATGTCCGCCTCAGGGCACGTCCTCTTTTGTCTCCAGACCAGGTGGAGGGACAGGTAAGTAGAGAAGTGACATGTTTAACTAAACTGAATAGATTTAACCAAATAAAATCTATTTAAAGTAACCTGAGTGTGTTGTGTTTAACTTAAAGGAACTAAACAAAAACTAAATAAAACAAACACGGGATAGTTATATTTAGTAGTTTAGTTGATTATGGAGAAATGAACAAATATGAAATGAAATTAAGGTGAGTATACAGGTACAAAGGCCCTCTTTGTCACAATTGTGATGTCACAAGTAGAGACGCTGCACTTTTTAAGCCCAGTCACCACCATCTGCCGTCAAATCGCATTCATTAATACTGTCTAGCATGTTCCTTATTGCCTAGTTTAATTGTTTTCCTCATGGTAATCCCCTCTGCTGTCCTACATCAGATTTCAGTGTAGGAAGAGCCCAAGCTGGAAAATGTGTGGTTCTTTACAAAGCCAAGAAACGGATGTACTTCAGGTAGGCCAAAGAGAATCTCCCGAAAAAGCGAAGTTATTAGAAACCTCCTGATCTTCCCACTGGCATCTGCTTCTCAGTTGTATTGTTTTCAAAGTTATAATTTAAAAGTGGAGTTTCAGGAGTGTATGCAGACTGTAGTTTTCAGGGGCTCTGCAAAAGTAAAAGCAAAGAAATATTTGACTCCACAGTGATTTTCTCCAAGCTTTAAATTTGAGTTGTCAGAAACATCTATATATTGATTCCTGTAGAATATGATTGCAAACAAACAACTATATCGCACCAGAAAGTGCCAAAAATGCAGCTTCGAATCTTCTTCTGAAGTTTTTATGAGTTTAGGCTGCAGTGCATATGCAGCTGTGTCCTTGAGCAAGACACTTCTCCCACCTTGTCTATGTATGAAGGACTGGTGGTGTTAAATGAATAAAGTTTTTTAAAGGTTTAAACATTTTAAACCATAAAGACTTTGAGTAATGCCCCCTATTATGCAAATCGACTTTTTGGAGGTTATAACGGTGTTCCCTTGTCAAAAACACGTCTAAAGAGGTTTTAGATGCCATCCATGCGTGTTTGATAATTTAGCGATCTCTCCCACACTATTCAAACGCTCTTTACAATTAGCAGTACGAACCCAAACGGCAATTCTCTAAATATACAAAAGCATGACACAAAACAATACACTACAACTTCAAAAACCTGATGTGATGTGCAGTAGTTTCAGTAATGGGGTGCACGGCGAATGTGTTGTGATAGCGCTCTGAAGGGGGGGTGACTTAGTGCAGGGGGCAGGAGAGAGGCTATGTTTTTTTTTTTTTTGGCTAATATGGCATTTTCAAAACAATAAAAGGAAAATTGTGATTGAAATGTGTCATGTGTCAAGAATTACCACCCCATATCAGTGGAATATTCCCTCTCTAATGCAGTATTAGTATTACGTATACCTGACCTAAAATTACAAATCCAAACTTGTCTTCTCGGTATCTCCTTCGTACTCCTGTTATTAAGCTGTTCAGGCTTCTTCGTAGAGACACAAATATTCCAGAGGCTGCATTCTAAATGAGTTATGTTTTTCATTACTTCCAAAAGTTACGGTCTCCACTACATCTCCACTCTGATCAATACTAGCCTCCAACTCTGCACTGTCCAAACAGCACAGGGATTGTGGTGGAGGCAGTTCACTTCTGTCAGGGAGGATATAGCTGCGCCGTGGAGCTCATTAACCCCTCAACAGTGGAGGAACGTAATGAAGGACAAGTAGTAAAGAGAGCAGATATCTTTACATTCTAGTGTTGTAGTCAAGACTGCACTATTCCAGACCAAGACCAGTCCAAGACCAGGACAAGACTAAGACCTCTGTGGGTTAAGACCAAAACAAGACCAAGACCACGGCCCATCGAGACCAAATCAAGACCATCTATGTGATTTTCTATATTTATTTGTATTTTACAGTTATTTTGACACGTATATATCAATGTTTTATAGATCTCCATTTGATCTGATGGACCCTGACCCACAGTTTGAGAACCCCTTCTTTAAGCCAACTTCCACTTGCACTTCACAGAAACCTGCTTCAAAGTGAAGAAAAAGTAAAAAGTATTTTTTTATTATAACTTGAGACCTGCTGAAAAGGCTTAGGCTTTATTTTTACCACATTCATAGTCTGAGCAAACAAACAAATACAAATAAAAGCAGCTGTAAAAAATTTTTCCAATTGTTTCTGTTGACTGGTTCAATTGCTGGGATTCAGATGACATCACACCATCCTATAGGCCAGTTATATTTCAAACAGATGGGGGCAGCTACAGTAAATACAGTTACAATGAGGTTTTTGTTGTAATATAGCAAGTTAGTGGGTTTAGTCATCGATAGAAAAGATTACATTAAAGATCTGTGAACAAACTTTTAAGATATTTAAGTTAATAGGGAAATCTGTCTCTTGTTCCCATCTGGGGTACGACATCACCACATTCTAGAGTCTGAAAACCACCAACTGTTTCTGTTGAACAAATCTGCATCAAAATCACCACATTGTTTTATTACATTTCAATTTCTGTGCAAAATACATTTACTTTTTTTTTTTTTTTTTTTTTTTTTTTAACATTTTTAAACAGGTACTTTAATATTGTTTATTTAAAATAGATTTTTTCATGTGATACTTTTACTTGAGTATTTTTTCACAGGTATCTATACTTTTACTTGAGTAACAAAATCAAGTACTTCTTCCACCACTGCCTCTCACTAATGCTGTGCAGAGGTGGCAGAGTAGCCAAAAATTGTACTCAAGTAAGAGCAGTGACGGCTGGTCAATAGAAGGCACAAGTGCACCGCACTCCCTAACTTGGCCTAGATAAAATATGTATAAAGTTATTTTGTTTTAGGCTGTGTTTCGTATTTTGTCTCTGCATAGACATGTTTTTGTCATGTTAAATGTGCTCATATCACTTTATTTGGTTCATAATTGGTTTGTCCTTTGAGTTGGCTGGGCCAGAGCGAACTCAATGGAGTTCTATGGAAAAATTTGGAGAAAATTTGAGGTCATTACGTTGCTTCTGTCCATTACTTTACATCACAGCCCTGAAGAACGTCTTGGGGGCGGAGGTCAGGGTGAACTCAAATCAAATGATTGGTCTTCATAAACGTTTATCACACACCTGACTTATTGTGATTCAGCTGCTCTCTCCTGCCTAACCCCAACTCTGCACTGGGCCATGTTATTACTATAGGCTCATGAATGGATAACAACAGAGCTGTGTGCTATACAGTTATGGTGAATTCAACATCAAGTCAAAGTGAGTCCGAGTAACAGTTTTTAGGGAGTAATATGTCTTCTCTTCAGCAGGACCCAAGCAAGAAAAGCAGCATTAAGCTGGAATGAGTGCATTGGCTCATTGGCTGTGGTGAAATCCTATGGCTCTTATTTTGATTCACACACTGGCTAATGTTGGCTACTTTAGCCTAAACCTCCACACCGGAGAGAGCGAGGAGAGACACCGCTCATCAGACCAGAGCAGTGGACACACTGACACAGACCCACTGCCTGGACCCAGGGCACTCACTCGCTGCTCTAAACCTCTGTCAGCTCGTTTCTGGGTGGAAAAGTTTCACGTGGGTGTAGCACGCAGAGGGCTTAAGCCTACCTGGTTCCCTAGTGCCAATATGGACTGATGTAACTTTCAGATTTATGTGGGAAGCAGGATTAAGACTAATTTTACAACAGCTCGTGCTCCTGGACCTTGTGTCGTGGACCTGACTGGACCGGGACTTGGACCAGTTTCATCTCTTCATATTGGACAATAATACACTTTTGGAGACAGAACCAACAGGACAGCAGATAGAGGATACACTCTGCTTCAGTCCTCTGGAGAAGGTAAAGTTCTTGTTTTTGTTAGTTTGGGGCAAATCTCCTCAGATACGGAGCCTCACAGATGTAGTGCTTAAAAGAGCTTGTGGGTGTGACGGAGCTACTCCGGTGTTCTGCCGTGCGTAGGAGCGGCACTGATGCCACGTGTTCGTGTTGTGACTGTAGCCTGTTGTGACCAGTGTTTTGCTGACATTGTTGGGGCTGGGTGTGAGTGGTGGATCAGGTTGTGTTGCTGCGTAAACTTTGTGCTTTGCTGTGCGTTGTGCTCTGATAAAGTTCAGCCAATAGTGACCAAAATGACTGCCTGTTTCTGGCATTTGTTATAATACTATATACATAGATTTCTAATATATAATTATGAATTTGGCCTAGCCGCCACTGAGTAAGAGTAACGTTACTTCAAAATAATATTACTCTAGTATAAGTACAAAGTAGTGGTACAAGGTATCACTCAAGTAAAAGTAAAAAAGTATTAGGGAAAAGTACTTCTTAAGTTACTGAAGAAGTACTTTCTCCAAATAGTTTGATAATCTACTTGAGTCAAGTAAGAGTAACTGTAAAGACATAACATCTGATTTATCATTTGAAATTCATGTAATTGGAAGTACAAATGAAATAATGCATAAAGTCTGATATTTTCAGAGACAAATCATATCTGAAGTTGCGATGCAAGAAACACAAATGCTCAAATTGCCAATCTCTACCAAATAAAAAGTAAAAGGTAGCTGTTACCTTGAAAGCTATGCTTTATAACATCACAAGGTAGAACATTTTGTGCTTTGGAAATATGGACAGACTAATAATAAAGTGTTACTCAAACATGTGTGAATGAAACAAAACACAACTCCAGGTCTGTTTTCAACATAGATTAGAAAATTGCATAATATGGGCCATGTAAGTTGATTTTTTCATGTGATACTTTTACTTTTACTTGAATAATATTTAGCCCCTGTATCTGTACTTTTACTTAAAGGTGCACTGTGTAATTTTTTGGTTATTTATGGCTATATAATTGTCCTGCTTGGAATGTTCCACAGTATGACATTAAACAGCTCTACCTTACATTTATTCAATGACAGGTGGTTTTATAGCTCAAAAATACCTAGAAAAACAGATATTCTGACTGTGAGTGGGGTCACCTCTCCACAGATCTGACCTTTAACTGGTTTGGTCTCCATGAAGATAGAAAGGTTTAACGCCGTACTGTGAAACATTCCGGGCAAAACAATAACATCTCCATGGAGAAAAGCATTTGACGGACCCTCCACCGGAAAAGTTACACAATGCAACTTTAAGTAACAAAACTGAGGCTGCAGTCATTAGCTCAGAGGACATAGGGCCACAGACGGAGCTCATTAAATCCTCACTAAAGCTGCAGTCATTATCTGTGAGGAGAGGGACAGGTGACAGATGGACAGAGCAGGGGACACTTCTTCAGTCTGTGAAAGTAGATAAGCCTGCTCTGTCCTCTTGAGACTCACGAGGGACTTGACCTATACCAGACCCGGGGGATTTTAAAGGTCTCTATCTGGTCCCTCAGTCATTCACACATTGGAAGGTGAAGAGTCTTGCCAAAAGGCGTAAAGGAAACACTTGACCTTACCCAGTGTGCTGTTTGGAACCTTGTTTAAAGAGGCGGTTTTCTTAAAACACATTTTTACTAGTGCGTCCAATTGATTAAAATATTTAATCGCGATTAATCTCATGAATGTCATAGTTAACTCGCAATTAATCACAAATTAATTGCACATTTTTGTCCCTTAAATCATCATTTTAATACTCTTATCAACATAGAACATAGGCGCCGCTTTGTGCAAATGTTGTTTTATTGCAAACCATAACATATCGAACTTTGTGTTGGATGTTCCACTCTTATTTTCCACTTTTATGAAGTGCTCTGCAGCAGTGTGAGAGAAGTGCCTCTCTTCTGTCTTCATAACAGTTTGAAGTTCCCGCTGTGGTTGAAATAAATAATAATAATAATAATAATAATAATAATAATAATAATAATTCTTTCCCAACTTAAATGATACTTGTTCTCTAAGATATGCTAGATTAATTTAACAGAATGAATGAATAAATGAATGAATGAATGAATGAATGAATGAATGAATGAATGCCTTTATTTGTCAATTCCTTCACATGTACAAGACATACAAAGCAATCGAAATTCATATGAATAAAAAATGGAGAAACCCCTTGTGGCTGATTTTGAAAAAATACATTTGATTTTGTATTTCTGAGAATAACGCGATTTTAACTAGGGCTACACATGCTGTACAATGGTTTAATAAATGTACAATATAAAATATATATAACATGGCTTATTTAGCCTAATGTTTTTAATGTATTTATGACTTGAAAATCTAAGTATAGGACTTGGACTCGACTTGGACTTGTGAACCACTGACTTGGGACTTGACTCGGACGTGAGGCCAAAGACTTGGAACTTACTTGAGACTTGCTAAACAAAAACTTGGTCCCACCTCTGCTGTTTAATATGAACTCGTTCTGTTTTTCATGTTTTCAAGACAGAAACACATCTGGTACAGCACCTTTAATGTCACTAATAAAAGGGTCCTGATATTCCTAAAATTAATCGTATTTTCTATTCCACCTTCTCACCTCCTGAAACCTGGACTCTTGACCATTGACTCTTTATTTTGTTTGATGATCTCTGAGGGGTCTGACCTCCACTCCCCCTACAGGCCTGGAGCAGCAGTGCAGGCATGTTTTATAGATCAAACATGAGCCGGATGAGCTGTAGACGTGAATATGATGAATGATGCATGAAGGAAGTGCAGGGGAGGTATAATGAGAAGTGTCCATGACTGTGCTTCAGCCAATCAGAGCACTAGCTTCAGGTGACAATAAAATGGAGTCTGGTCTCTGTGTAAAGAAGAACCAGAGCATGAAGAAGGGACGCCATGTTGGAAAATCTATTCAGTTGAGTAGTTAAATTATCCTCAGCAGCTCAGATGGTAAAGCAGTCCACCTATTCATTCTGGTGTGTCCTTGAGCATGATACTTTGTATAACTTGTGTGAATGTGTATATGTGATTGTGTAATTGGTGGTGATAAGATATTAGATCCTTTTCAATAACCTTCCATGAGAAATTTTTGTCTAACCAATAGGACAGGCCCCTTAACACAAAGGCAGAGTCTGAAATTAAGTAAAGACCTCTTCAACTGTACCTCTGACCATTTAACAGCTGAACACCTGCCATTCCAAATATATTTCTGAAGCAAAGAGTCAAGTAGCCTGTAGGAGGTTATAGAGGAATCATGGAACTTACAAACTTACTTATTCTAGGCAGATCATCCTGTGGAAAAATGGATGGAAATTAGCCTTTGGTTATAATCCTGTGTTTATACATTCATGTGGCATCATCATGTCTGTCCATTAACATGCACTGTCCTGATAAAATAAATAAATAAATAAATAAATAAATAAATAAATAAATAAATAAATAAATAAATAAATAAATAAATAAATAAATAAGATATTCGTTTTATCAGCTGTAATAAATTCAAACAGGAACCGAGGCTGGCAGGTGTGTCCATCTGTTAATATCTTCCTCAATTTTCTTTAAACAGACTGGTAATTCCATGGAGACCATGCAAGAGGCTAACTAAGGAGCTAGCAGGCTTTTTACACCATATGTGGCAGCAAATGATCTTCCAGAGGAAATACTTTGTTGAATAATTTCGTCACCAACAGAAACATCAGAGTGGAGTGAGAGTGAGGCCTTTCCTGTTGTGTTCACCTGGTTCCCTCCCGCCCCAGTGCGTGTTTCAGGTCTTGGTTTGATGAAGCAATCAGGACAACATCATCTGCAAACAGCAGAGATGAAATCCTGTGCTCCCCAAACCGGACCCCATCCCCACCTAGAAATTCTGTCCATAAATACAATGAACAGAACTGACTGACAAAGGGCAGACCTGATGGAGTTTAACATGCACTGTGCCTGACTTGCTGCCAGACCTGTTCTGCCCGAACAAGCCACATGTGTTTTGTGGCTCTGGACAAAGCATTCGACTGTGTGCCTCCTGTTATTCTTATGGGGCGCTTTGCAAAGGGCTGTCCAGTCCCGAGATGTAGACAGACAAATAATACAAGATTACTCAAACGTGTGAATGAAACAAAACACAACTCCAGGCATGTTTTTGAGGAGGTAAAAATATTACAACAAGGCTTAATACTCACAAAAGTCCATGTTGTGTAATATAGGCCTTTAACAGCAGTTATAGTTAAGGATATGGTTAGGACAAAAAATCTGGGTTAGTTAATGTGTTAGCCGAAGTGGAACTTAACACTAACAACTTATTTTGCTACTAAACTGTGTATTGATACTTAACATCACGCTGGGGGTGTTCTACATCAATGAATTCATTAGTTACCATGGTGAATGGTGCCCACATTAGCACATACAGCTAAAAAAGTAGTTTTTTTTAGCTTGTGACTGTGTAATTTTATGTTGTTTAACCACACAAACCAGCTCACCTGTTATAGTTCCAATTTATGGTCATATTGTGTACTTTATTGACCTAAGAGAAGTTCAAGTTTTTTCTAGTTTCTATTGTGCTTCTCAGTGTCCTTTGTGTCTCAGTCAAAGGTCTCAGGTCAGTTTAACAGGAGGACTGGTCAGGGAGGGTCTGTGTCAGGGGAGTTTGAGGAAGAGACAAAAGTGTCCCTCCTCTGTGTCCTGCAGCATCACAGGGAGGGAGGGGGCGCCAGATGAACACAACAGGAAAAGCCTCGCTCTTACTCTGCTCTGGTGTTTCGGTTGGTGATGAAATGGTTCATTTCCTCAATGTATTTCCTCTGGAAGGTCTTTGCTGCCACATTTGCTGCCACATATGGCACACATAAAGCCTGTGGCATCTCAAATGTCCATAGCTAGCTCCAAAGCTAGCCTCTTGCACGGTCTCCATGGATACGAGGGAAAAAAAAAACCCAGTTCATTTCACACAATCCAACAGTCCCTTACTTGTTTCATTTGAACTACACATGTTGTCCTTCTTAGTTGGTTAAAAAAAACATGAAATGATGTTAAAACTGAGCTCAAAAAAACAAAAAAAGGTTTCAAAAACTGCTAAGTGTGTTAGCCAGGTAACGCCAAAAGCAGCCAACCACTCTGTTGCCAAAAAATTATTTTTTAATTCCATGTTTTATTGGAATCTGGTCCTATCCAAAAGCTAATATTAAAAAGGCTCAAAGATGAGGATATATTGGTATAAGTGTGAATACTTCCAGACTGTCCCCTCCATTATTGAACAGGGCCAGCGTGCGCATGCATCATTCATGTTATGGGGATAAATATAATGTCAGTGTGAGCAGAAGGTCCTCCTGTTACCTTTTACTTCCAACGATTTTATACAGAATCCTATAATAAAAACTAAACATTCAAAGTGTACTGGACCTCAGTATGTGTCCACAGGGAGAATATGCAAACCCAGCAAACAAAAGCACTAAGTTGTTAAGCTGGTGCAAGGAGCATTTTCCTTAAAGAGGGGGTATTATATGAAAATGCTTTTTTGAGCTTTCTACCATGTTATAATGTTCCCTCATCAAAAAACATACCTGTAGAGGTTTTAGATGTCATCCATGCATGTTTCAGTAATTCAGTGATCTCTCCCGGTGTCCTATCGATATGGCCTACCCGTCGATCTGAGCTCCCAAGCGCTACTGCGCATGTGCACGCATGCGCACCACCCCTAAGTGCTGTTACAGTTTAAATGCCTGTCGATTTCAGCTACCCGAGGCAGAAGTGGAGTTGTTTTCAGCTGTGACAATGTAAGTAAGTAACATTTTAACAGTGTATTGGTTTTATTGTATGTTTTAAACAGTTAAGCATGTAAGGAAGGATATGTGCATGTTAGATTTGCGGCAGAACACCTACGTCAGATGGTAATAGTTTCTGCCTCGGGTAGCTAATCGTTTTCATTACATCGTATTTTGTTATTTTGTTTCCATGTGAACGTAGAAAACTTAACTTTGTTTAGAAAGGCGCTGTATAATTAGCCTATATTTAGTCTATGATTAGAATGACTAAATCTAACAATTCCTGTAAGCCTATCTACTAAGTCTACACTTGTATGAATTAAGTTATGGTTCTATAAACGAGTAGGATAGGTTTGGAAGACTAAAGAACTAGGCTACCTTACTGTAAAATGGGCTACCTACATAGTAAAAAATGTTTTGTTTTGTGTTTTACAGTTTGTTACATTTGTGAACGCAAATATGGAGAGATGCAAGGAGGTTTTTGAGTACCTGACTAGGGGGGAATACCCAGAAGGGTATACCAAGTCTCAGAAGTTGAGCTTAAGGAGGTATTGTCAGAAGTTTACAGTAAAGGTATTATGTAATATTATGTAACCTGATTTAACAATACTTTGGTATGAATGCCATTATTCAGATGAAATTCCCAGCAGAAGAAATGTGGAATTGTCCAGTAAATGTAGGTGCTCACTGGATTTTAGTGGTAAGTGCCTTTCTTATATTTTCTTCAGACCTATTTCTGGCAGGTATAATATATGGGGATTTCTGCTGACCTCATGCAACAGAGGTCAATTTTTATTAAGGGGTTTGCTACATAAATATGTCAGTGTGATGGAGTAACATGAATGTGGTAAACATTTATAGATTGTCAACATGTCAGAAAAGACTCTGCTTCTTGTTGATCCACTGGGTAATTAAGAGAAATATGTGCGCACGACCCTACGAAATTGGAGGTAAAGTTTGAGAAAAATTTGAAGTCCTTGGTCTTTTGTATGTGATAATGTGTCTCATGTATGGCATATGCTTGTTATGCTTTTCACACAATGATAGGAACTTCTTGAAGATGGCAGGCCGTCCCAAGACAGAAATGGACTGTTCAAACTGTTGTTCATGACCAGCAGCAAGACAGCAGTAGCTGTGGGATTTTGTTTTTAAAGGTAAAGATTTCAGTGTTTCCAGTAACTTCTTTCTCTTATATCCAGTTATATGTAACTGAATGCCTAAAATTGCATTTTGAAGTTTGTAGAAGAGATTCTGAAAAACGGCGACATCACGTCGATTAAGACACACCCTGAAGAGGTCTTGAAGGCTCGACTGGAGGTCGCATGTGTCCTCCTAGAGGCATCACAGTTGGGATAAATTTCCCTCCTTGGATGGAGTGTATATATTTTTGTAAATAAATATTTGTTATAATGTTTCTTCTCTTGTCCCTTTTCCTGTCCTCATCCATCATGAATAAGAGACATGCCCATTGTTCTAAATTGAATTGCATGAAACTGTCCCATCTTCAGTGTCCCCTGTATCACAAAGGTGAGGTATACTACTTTTAGTGGATGCATTATTTGGGTGAAGATATATGTCTGTCAAGATTTGCTACCTCTACACATATTCATATAAATGAGTGAACAGTGATGATTCTACAGTGGGAGCATTATTTGATGGGTCAAGTGGGCTGTCAGAATGTGCTACCTTTAGTGGGAGCCTTATTTGATAGAAAATATAAGCCTGTCAAAATGAGCTACCTTTACCTATATTCATATAAATAAGTGAATGGTTGTGTAAATCTAGCGTAAATCGATAGACGCCACCGTCGATTTAGGCTACTGGTAGCTCATTTCGACGAAGCAGCCCATTTCGACAGTATACCAGGCCCTATTTGAACCCTCCTTATGGTTAGCTGTATGATTCTGTCCATTGCTTCGCCCACAAGCCTACGTCACCCATGCTCCCACACGACAATTCTCCATAAATATACAAAAACATGATACAAAACTGTACAGCAGATGCAGTAGTTTCATTAGTGGGATCCCTCTGATTGTGTTGTGTAGTGCTCTGAACAGGAAGCATGTGCTAAAGTACAAGTGCAAACTGTGTGCTATTTGTGGGCATGTTGCACCTGATTCTGATCCTCTTTTTCCTCTTGCAATTCTAATACGTAGAGTTTAGTGTTTGAGCAAAAGGACTGTGCTTTGTCTGCTCCGTGCGCACACGTAGCCTACGGAATATGATAACTTCGCTCACTGTCATGCCCTTTATATTTGTAAAATTGTCTTCAAAAATGTAGCTGAATGCAATTAAAACTAGCTTCAATTTTCATTTAATTACAGCTTTACACCGTGCTCATTGTAGAAATAGACCTATAGGCACAGGAGCCTTGTCACCCTGTCTCAGCCAAATCCAAAGACCTGTAAAGTGGAAACAGCTGATACATGTCCACAAGAGACATGTTTGGAAACTGAGGCTAAACTTTTACCGTAGCCTAAAGAGCTGCCGATAATGCAGAGTCTGGGACACATTATAGCAAAGCAGAATTAGCTTGAGAAAAGGTGCATGAATGAAGCCAGAACGTGCAGTTTGCAGGGCTTGGCCATTTGAGACCGGCACCGCATGGAGGAAATCGGCCCTCCTCCTCCCAACAAGGATCCTCGCCTCTTTTGTGGATTACGATGGACAGGAGCAAAATATCACAGGTAAAGTGTCTTTTTATTAGGCTGTCTTCAAAACAGGGCAATTATTAGATTATTTTAACTTTGTGAATTAGCAAGTACAGAGTCATGCACTTTTACTTAACATCACTTTGAAAGCACTGTTGTTGCAGAAACTGGAATTGTCTGTCTTCCACAGAGAATTACAGCTGTCTTTCCAACGTGGTAAACGTCCACAAAGTTTTTGCTCTTGTCGTCTTGATAATTAAACAGCACACGCTAAACAACTTCAACTGCATTTTCTCCTCCTTTTTTGCGCAGTGAAACTTATAAAACATGTTTCACTTTCGTTGTTTTTGGTGAATATAGCCTTTTCAAAACAATAAAAGGAAATATGGTAATCTTAATATGTTCTGTGTTAAAAGTTAATGCCCCATGTGACTAAAATACCACCTCTTTACCTCTTTAGTGAAACAGAAGCCAGTCGCAGGCCCTTTAAAGAAACTGCATGTAAGATTTTGATTTTATATCCCATAAACCTGACCTGTTCATTGTCCCATGTGTGAAGTAAACATGTTCAAATCAAATATGACTTTTACTGGTAACAACTGTAATGCTGATTTACAAAAAATACATGATAACGCTGATAATTATAAAAAAAAAATACATGATGGAAAAGTTTAAATTTTGTGTTTTGATTCTCAAGATGGTCATCCAATCAGAAAGAGAATGAGTCTCTCATTTGGTTTGATTGTTTCAGTGTTGAAATCCAGTGTAACTTTTCTTGTAGAGGGCCTGCCACCTGCATGACTCCATGTAGATGTTTTTTTTTGTTTTTTTTCCTGGAATGTTCTACAGTATAGCATTTAATTGAACTAACTCCATGGAGACAAGCAGGCCACATCATCAGGCCAAGTTACAGGTCAGATCTGTGGGGAAGTGCGACCTCTCACAGTAATAATGCATGTTTTTGAGGTCATTTTGATCAATAAAAACCCCTATAATTGAATAAATGCAAGATATATTTGTTTAATGCCATACCGTGAACATCCCAGGCAAGGCACTAACATCTCCATGGACACCAGCAGATGGAAGAGCCTCTACCAGAGTTACACAGTGCACCTTTAAACTTTAAAAAGGACACTCTGATCTGAATGGTCACTACCTAAACCCCAGGACTTGTAGCCAAACATGAATCAGTTCACATTTTACAAGCCCATGAGAGTTTACACAAGCTCCAGTGACTGTCCCTGCCTCCCCCATCTTTCCATTCACTTCCACTATATGGAACACTTGTGCTGAAGGGAGCTCCTCTCTCTCTCCTCTCCTCTATCCCATCTCTCCTCTTTTCTCCTTCACACATCCATACCCGGTGACAAGTTGATGACTCCCACGTTACATCATACTTGGAGATGTTTTCTGGAGTGTGACTGTCGTTGATGGGCTGAGGTTTTGTGGGGCGCAGACACATTTGAGGTGATCGTCACAGTGCGCTGAAAGGTTAGTTTGGAAATGCCTCCGCTTAACATGCTCTCTGTATCACACACACGCATGCACACTTGTGCACACACATGCACGCACACGCACAGATACTCTCTCTCTCTCACACACACACACACACACACGCACACACACACACACACACACACACACACACGCACACACACACACACACACACACAGGGACAAACACAAATGTCAGAGGGAGGAGAGGAGAGAGAGTTTTCCAATGTGCCTGAGATATGACACAGGAGGAAAGGGGATGTGTAGTTGGTTCAAAATGCAAGATTGTTTCAAATTTATGTTCAGTTTTAAAGGTCCTATCCACCTTATTCCGGAAGTTGCCGTGGGCACCGCCATCATGATTCAGGTTGCATTATTTTGGGGCTGCCGATCTTGACAGTAAATCAGTTCAATACGGGCGATAAAGCCGTTTTAAAGCCTCCAGAGAATCAGTGCAGTGACTTGTTGGTGCACATGAAAACTGAACATTTTACACAAACAAACCTACTTTCATTGGTCATATGTCATATTGAAGTCGCAAAACGTTTCCCTAATTCTCCATTGACATGAATGGGATCCCCATTTAACCCGAAGTGCCACCACAAAAAAGCGCGGTTTAGGAGCCGGAAAACAACAAGTTCAAACGCTGGATCAGGGAGGCCATTGAAATCAGGAAACGAGGCACAGACAGCATTAACCGTGATGACGGAGCGTTCCTCCTTTCACACACCTGGGACACCCTCCTCCAGAGACCACCAGGCGACAGGAGGCGTGGTCAGTCTGAGCGACCTGCCAGGTCAATCAGGCTGACCACGCCTACAGGAAGTAACAACAGCTGACCACGGCTACAGGAAGTAACAACAGCTGACAAATGCTTACAGGAAGTAACAACAGCTGACAAACGCGTACAGGAAGTAACAACAGCTGACCACACCTACAGGAAGTAACAACAGCTGACCACACCTACAGGAAGTAACAACAGCTGACCACACCTACAGGAAGTAACAACAGCTGACCACACCTACAGGAAGTAACAACAGCTGACACTTCACCACCAACACTGGGGACAGTTCTGTTGATGGCAGCTGCAGCAGCCAAAACATGTCAACAAGGTAAATACACATTACTGTATTGTCTTTAAAAAAGAACCCAAGAAGTTAAAGTGGTTTAGGAGCATTTAGAGACAAAAGTTGGCGGGCGGAATAAGGTGGCTATTATGCAAAATGGACTCTTGTGAGCTTTAAGTCATGTTATAATGTTGTTACCTCCTCAAAAACAGACCTGGAGTTGTGTTTTGTTTCATTCACACATGTCTGAGTAACTCTTTATTATCAGTCTGTCTACATCTCCAAAGCTCAAAATGCTCTGTTCCACATTGTGATGTCATGAAGCGATAATTTTTAATTTAACAACTGCCTTTTACCTTTAGTTCGGTAGAGACGGGCAATTCGAGGGGTGAAATCAGTCAAATGATTCTAGTGAAGGTGTATGAAGTTTAATAACACAGTGGAGCACTTACTGTATTACCACAGACGTTACAAAGTGGAATAGAGTGTTTTCTGTTTGAGAGAAGAGCTCAGTCTGTATGAATGAAACAAAACACAACTCCAGGTCTGTTTGTGATGAGGATTTTAACACTGACCAGAAAATATCATAACATGGGCCCTTTAAGAGAGGTAAATGACTCCACTGATTCAGCAAAAGTCATTTTTCTTGTTTTCTAAATTACTATTGAGAATCATGCCTTGTCCACGCAAGGAAATGCAAACACTGCGAATCACACACACGTGCGCGCACACACACGCACGCACGCACGCACGCACGCACGCACACACACACACACACACACACAATCATATTTAATAGATAAATATTGTGTGGTCATATTATAGCTATTGACCACCAGCCTGACTCCACAAAATGCCAGCGGTCTGTTCTAATGGGATTCATTTGTCTTTCGATTAAATACACCAGATGCCCTGTCACACCCTGGGTTGGGTTTCAAAAAATGTTAAAATCTCGAGAGCAGGTAAAGGACATTTGCTCAGTGAAATTCTGCAGTTTTAGAATGATCACACTCATGAACACAAATTCAAATGATGAATTTCTCATAATTCTGTGACTGACTAACAGACTTTTTCAAACAGGTTGCTGCAATGTTTGTATCTTTTCGAGTACAAATGTATATTTACTCCACTTGATAATTTTGTTAAATTTGGAGAATAAATAATAGATGTTGAATATTGAAATTAAACAGGGGTATGATGCAAAAAAAAAAACAAAAAAAAAAACAAAAAAAAAAGGCTTTATACCATGTTATAACTTTGTTCCCTCATCAAAAACATGTCTGAAGAGGTTGTAGATGTCACCCATACATGTTTGAATAATTTAGCAATCTCTCCTGGGCCCTATTCAAACCCTCCTTATGTTTAACTGTACGATTCTGTCCAATGCTCCGACCACAAGCCTACGTCACCCATGCTCCCACACAACAATTCTCCAAAAATATACAAAAACAAGATACAAAACTGTACACAACAACTTGACAAACCTGATGCGACGTGCAGTAGTTTCATTAGCGGGATGCACGCTGATTGTGTTGTGGTGAGAGCATCACAAATGAAAGTGAAACTTCTAAAAAATGTTAATACATTGTTTTCTGCAAATATAGCATTTTCAAAACAATACAAGTTTACATAGTGATCTAAATATGTGTTAGCACCAAAAATGACGCATTAACATGTTATAATAATTTACTGTTAGTCTGTTGCTGATGTCTGGTTTCCTGTCTATGGAACCTTGACTGGGTGAGCTCTTGTTCTGGATTGGTGGACTGCTTTGAAGCCCTGCTCCTGATTGGCTCATGGACCCTGCTCCTTCTCCCTGATTGGAGCAGCATGATGTCACGAGTCTGCCAGTGAGCACACCTGCTGCAGCCCCACCTGTTTAAGCCCTGCTCACCTGCCACTGCTCACCTGCCTTTCTGGGCTGCGGCTCTTTGTGACCAGTATGCCATTTTTACCTCCGCCGAGGAGGTTATGTTTTCGCCTGAGTCTGTTTGTTTGTTTGTTTGTTTGTTTGTTAGTTAGCAAGATAACTCAAAAAGTTATGGACGGATCTTGATGAAATTTCAGGAAATGTTCCTAATGGTAAATCCAACAGATGATTAAATTTTGGTGATGATCCAGAAGAAATCCTGGATTCTGGATCACTTTGAAAACTGAGCTGCTTGGCGGAGGTCTGCGCTCTCTGAGTGCTTTTCTAGTTGTGTCTTTGTCACGTCTGTGTGCTGGTCTCGGTAAAAGAGGCACATGTTTAGCCTGTGTGAAATGTTTCTCTTGTTTTCTGTCAGTACTGTGACACAGGGCTCATCTGAAATGGGGCAAAAATACCTCCTTCCTTGTTCTTTCGTTTGACCTCTGAGAGCAATGTCATGAGGTCAACTATAAGAACCAAGGAGGAGGATGGAGCAGTGAGGAGAAGGAGCTGTCGCTGCTTTAGGTGGATCCAGATCCTCCTAACCAGCGGCAGGAACAACAGCTGTTTAGTCAAAACTACAACTCCCAGAAAATGGACTACAACAAATGCACCGTCGCCCACTACAGCCTGAGTCTTATGAGAATGATTTAAACCTATCAGGATCAATTAGTCAATTCTGACTTTTTTCTTAGTTAAACTAGACTTCCTCTTGTTTCTCTTTTTGTTTAAACCTGGTTCCTCTTTTGTTTAAACCTTGTTAATATTGTTTAAACCTGGTTACTCTTTTGTTTAAACCTTGTAAGTTACCTTTTGTGTAACTATTTTAGATATTTTTTAATTTACCTTTATTTTACCATTTTAACATCTTGGTTTTGTTACCTCCCTGACCCGTGTTGTAACACATTTCATAAATTTGAGTCCCCTTTCCCATTGCTCTCTGTGCTAAGTCACTCCCCCTTCTGTCACAACAAAATCAGCATGCATCCTGCTAATGCAACTACGGCACATTGCATCAGGTTTGTGAAGTTGTAGTGTATTGTTTTGTATCATGTTTTTGTATATTTATGCAGGACTGTCACATGGGTGACGTAGGCTTGTGGGCAGAGATCTTTGGACAATATCACACTGCTAACTGTAAGGAGGGTTTGAATAGTGCCTGGGAGAGATCGCTAGATTACTCAAACATGCATGGATGACACCTAAAACCTCTTCAGATACGTTTTTGATGAGGGAACAATGTTATTACATGTTAGAAAGCTTCAAAAATTCTATTTTGCGCAAGTTGGCTAGCTCTGGATGAGTCACACCAGTCTAATAATTCACGGTTCTACTTTATACCAGTCTGAGAATCTGGACTCTTTTCTCCTTTCTTATAACTCCACTTCTCCATCTAAGTCCATTATCAAAATATATCTTCTATCTGCTCCTTTGATATCAGACTGCTTTAGAAAACTTTCCCATTTCAACACACAATACACGTTCACATTGTGGGCACCTGCAGACTCCTTCCTCCCTCCAGCCCATCACGGCACCTCTCTCTCCACTTATCCTCGCCTTCTCAATCCCCCGGCCTTTGTCACTGTTTAAATTCGCCTTTCTTCTCGGGGTCCGTGGGCTGCCAGCTCTGATCTGACTGGGGAGACTGTGATTAAACCATCCCAGAGGAGAGTATCTTCCACTGCTGGAGCACTATCTCCCAGGATTCAACTTGTTTTTGTGCCCCCAAATAATCACAGAAGCGCTGAGTGGACAGATGAGGAGTTTAAAGGTTATAGTAGACTCACTTTTGGAGAACACATATTATACGAACTGGGCTTTTTTGAGCTTTTAACCGTGTTAGAATATTCTTCCTCCATTAAAAACATACCTGGAGTTGTATTTAGCTTCATTGGCGTTGGGTTTAGTAATTCTCTGTAAAAAGTCCTTTGCTTGTTCTTTGTCGGAGCCTCACAAAACACAATGCTCAAATATTCCCAGGATTGTGATGTCATAGATAGGGACCATGCAAAGTTTTAAAGATTCTATATTGTGCAAAACTGACTCTTGTGAGCTTTAAGCCATTTTATAATGTTGTTACCTCCTCAAAAACAGACCTGGAGTTGTGTTTTGTTTCATTCACACATGTTTGAGTAACTCTTTATTATTAGTCTGTCTACATCTCCAAAGCTTAAAATGCTCTTGTTCCACCTTGTGATGTCATGAAGCGGTAGTTTTCAAGTTAAAACCTACCTTTTTACCTTTAGTTCAGAAGAGATTGGAAACTACAGGGCTGACATTATCCAAATGATTCAAGTGAAGGTGGATGGAGTTTAAAAACGCAGTGGAGCACTTCTTGAATTACCACATGACATCATAAGATAGAACAGACATTATAACATGGATCTGAAAATAGCGTAATGTGGACCCTTTAAAAGCTCCATGGTACCACAGTTACACATTTGTGACCAGACCCTCACACCGCTGTCTTTCTCCCCAGGATAAAGACTTGAGAGTGGGCCTTTGATGCTATGTGAGTGCCTGTCTATGCTACGCTAACACAGAAGCTAACAGTCCCCTCCTGTGCTCTGAGCCTGGGGCCATGGAGCTGCTGATGGACACTCCTGAGGCCTCTATCACGTCTGAACCCAAGCCTGCTCAGAACCTGTCAGAGGTCCAGGGCATCAGGGACAAGTATGTGGAGAGTGTAGATTGTTCTGACAGTGGCAAACAGGTATGGGAGTCCAGTCATTTTTGCAGCTCAAGTGGTGGAGAGTTGCTTTTCTGTTTACACTATATTTAAAGGTCCAATATTACACAGTAGTAGTAAGTAGTGAGCTTCAAAGGTGTGTTGCGTAACTTTTCTGGTGGAGGGTTCATCAAAAGCTTTTCTCCGTGGAGATGTTATTGCTTTGTCTGGAATGTTTCACAAAATGGTATTAAAACTTCTCTCATCATGGAGACCAAATAAGACATGAAGACCAAATAAGACAGGTCAGATCTGTGGAGAGGCAACTCCACTCACAGTCAGAATGCCTGGTTTTCTATGAACGCTGATCAAAAAAATTAAAGGAACACTTTGAAAAGACTCAGATATTAATATGAAAAAATAAGCTGAATATCTAAACAAATATACACAGGACAATGTCTTAGGAACAAAAGGATGCCCCCTCTTTTAATGAAATACAATCTTCAGCCTACAGAGGGGTTAAATTATAGACACCCTGAAAATCAAAGTGAAATAATGATGTAGCAGACTAGTCCATTTCGCCAAAATTTTATTTCTGCAACTCAAAATGCTTCTCAATATCTCATGTGGCCCCCACGTGCTTGTACTCATGTTTGACAACGTCGTGGCACGCTCCTAATGAGACGACGGATGGAGTCTTGTGGGATGTCCTCCCAGATCTGTGTAAGGGCATCAGTGAGCTCCTGTAGAGTCTGAGGAGCAACCTGGAGGTGTCTGATGGACCCAAACATAATGTCCCAGAGGTGTTCTATCAGGTTTAAGTTAGGTGATCATGAGAGACATTCAGTTGTATGAGTCCCTTCATCCTCCAGGTACTCCCTGCATACTCTTGCCACATGAGAGGCATTTTCGTGCATCAGGAGGAACCCAGGATCTACTGCACCAGTGTAGGATGTGACAGTGGGTTCAAGGATTTTATCCCAATACCTAATGGCAGTCAGACTGCAGTTTTCTAGCCAGTAGAGGTCTGTATGTCCCTCCATGGATATGCCTCCCCAGACCATCACTGATCCACCGCCAAACCGCTCATGCTGAATCATGCAGGCAGCATTACGTTCTCCTTGTCTTCTCTGGAGACCTCCCTGCTGGAGGTCATGCTGTAGGACATGAGCAGTGCTCAACCTGTTCCTTCTTGTACAAAGGAGCAGATATGTGTCCTGCTGATGGGATGAAGACCTTCTACGGCCTTGTCCAGCTCTCCTAGAGTGAGAAATCTCCTCCATGTTCTGGAGATTGTGCTCAGAGACACATTAAATCTCCTTGCAACGGCCCGTCTGGATGTGCCATCCTGGAGAAGTAGGGTTAAGGAATGGCCTCATACTCCCAGCAGTGATAATCACTCAAGCCAAAGCTGCACTAGTGGAAAAACAGCCAAAAAAGACCAAGAGGGAGAAACTTGAAATAAAACCAGTCCTGTTTTAGGGGTTGTCTGATTGTTGCCGCTCTAGTGGCCGTGTTGTTCATTTCCATTCAAAGAGGTGGCCTCCTTTTGTTCCTAAGACATTGACCTGTCCATATTCGTATAGATATACAACAGATTATTTTGATCACGTTGAGATCTGATGTGTTTTCAAAGTGTTCCTTTAATTTTTTTGAGCTGTATGTTTTCGAGCAATAAAACCACATGTAACTGAAAAAAAATGTAAGGTTGAGCTGTTTTAATGTCATACTGTGGAACATTCCAGACACAGCAATGGCATATCCATAGAAACAAGAAGGTAACGGACCCCTAGCCGAAAAGTTACATAGTGCACCATGTTTAATGTACCATGAATATAAAAGAATACCCCACCAATGTGTCCAACTGTCAAACATAGTCCCAAGAAGAAGTCAAACCCTCATCCAGCCGAGTATACAGCATCCCTCCAGTCCAGCATTTGATCGTTCACTTTCATATTTCAACCTAAACTCTTAAATTGTTCTGGAGCTCTGAAACTGCTCTTTATTGAACTGTTTCGAGAGCTTTCTGTGGGAAATTGACAAAAGGAAGATTTTTGACCTGATGTTTTAATAATTTCATATGGATCCTGCGTCAGTACCTTTGGGCATGAGGATTGCTCACTAAGATGAATTATATATAAAAAAGAGAGAAGACAGAACATAATCATAGTCTGTGATGCAGCTTGATATAGAAAATAGTGTAATATGGACCCTTTAAGGTAAACTAAAATAAGACAAAACTGATCCATTGTGTTTTGTAGTTTTAATTTTCCCCATACGTAACCATGGAACAGCTTTCTGGGCTGACTGCAATCAGTAAATAGTCTTCTTAAATCAGTTTATTTGCCCAACCAGGATTTCGATTTAACCGATATTTGGGAGCCGATATCTAAGTATCTGAGTAATAACCAGTAAATTTTTCAGTATTGGCGCTGATATCCAATACCAATATTGGATCTGTGCATCCCTAGACTTGAAGGAGGGTAATCCTGCTTAATTTTTTCTTCTTCAAATACATTTTATGAAGTATATATTTAAAAATATCACCAAAACTACAGAGAAACACACACTGAGCCAGAGGTTATGGTGGAACATTTATTCTGCTCCCTGCACACATGCACCAGCACTGTGACAGTGCAATCCCCACTGCACATCCTATTTGGATAAATGCATTTCAAACGTGTTGGAAAAGGAAAGTGACTTGAGCCCATGTGAAGACAGAATATGAAACTAAAAATCATCAAATTATTCACAACCAAAACAAAAAAGTAGAAACAACTCTTAAAGGCGCTGTACCTTATTTTCTTACAAATGTGTAAAACAGTTTGTTTTAAACGGTTTACAGTGATCCAAAGTTCTTCCTCACTTACCTTATGCATTCAGAGCATCCTAATTATTCACCAAGATGAGTTTATAAGAGCTTTGCCCTGATTCTAAAACTAACAAATGGCATGCTAATGTGCATTTCCTGACAGACAGTATCAGACTTATTTTGAATTTAAAAAATGTATGCAATGTATATGTAATGGGGCAGATCACATTGCTGGCAGTAAGTCAGACCTGTCCCCAGTGCTTGTTGGATTCCACCAGGGCTGCCCTTTGTCACCAGTTCTGTTCTTTGTATTTAAGGACAAAATTTCTAGGCGCAGCCAGGGCCCGGAGGGGGTTTTGGGGAGCACAGGATTTCATCTCTGCTGTTTGCAGATGATGTTGTCCTGATGGCTTCATCAGACCAGGACCTGAAACATGCACTGGGGCGGTTTGAGCTTAGTGTAAAGTGGCTGGGATGAAGATCAGGTTCTCTAAATCCAAGGCCATGATTCTTGACCAGAAAAAGGTGACGTCTGCTCCAGGTGGGTGAAGAGTCCCTGCCTCAAGTGGAGGAGTTCAAGGAGTATCTCGGGGTCTTGTTCACGAGTGAGGGGAGAATGGAGCGTGAGATTGACAGGCGGATCAGTGCAGCGTCAGCAGTGATGTGGTCGCTGTAGTGAAGAGGGAGCTGAGCCAAAAGGCAAAGCTCTCGATTTACCGTCAATCTACGTTCCTACCCTCACCTATGGCCATGAGCTTTGGGTAATGACCGAAAGGACAAGATGGCAGATACAAGAGCTCAAAATGAGTTTCCTCCACAGTCTGGCTGGGCGCTCCCTTTGAAACATGGTGAGGAGCTTAGTCACTGCCCCTGTGACACAGCCCTGGATAAGCAGAACAAGATGGATGGATGGGTAGAGCAAGAAACATTTTCTTCAAATATATAAGAAAAAAACAGGTACAGGGCCTTTAAATCACACTAAACAATTTTTCTTAAATAGTAAATAAATCATAAAAATAAATCATGAATGTATTAGGACATTGCCATCCCTGTGACATCTTTATGTAACTGAAAGCAACAATTCTAATTTGAAGAAACTCAAGTGTGTTACATTAAATTAACTTCAAAGAAAAAGAAAAGAGAAGAAAAAATGTGTTCATTTCCTTCGTAGTGAGTATGCAAACAAATTTAATATTCAAATTTATATTCTGCAAAAAAAAAAAAAAAATTCTAAACCGGCAATGTCCCTGGTTCTTTTAGTGTATGTATGTAAAAGGTATGTTTAATTAGAACAGTTATGTGGACACAATTTCACAACAGATTTTCAGAATTCAGATGCGAATTTATCATCAAATCACCCAGATGTAAGAGAAGGAAAGGCGAGATTCAGACAATTTTTTAAATGAAAAATGCAATGTCACTCACACAAGCATGAACCATTTAAGCCTTTAACATGCTCTTATCAAATCTTACGTCATAATGTTTAAATTTGCATCATTATAAATAGTTGAAAATAGGATTTAAGAAAGAAAACCCAGGAGTTCTGCAAGATTACAAAGTTTCATGGCAGATTTGCTATTGCTGTTTGACTGTGGCAGTGCTAGAGATTATAAAAGACTGGAAAAAAAAGAACAAATGAAAGAAATAATTAAATGTCCTGAATTCAAAATTGTAATTTTAATTTGAGTAGTTTTCACAAAATATGTTTTCAATTAAAGGAACTGTATGTAAGATTTGAGTAAATAAGAGTAAGAGCAGGCTACATACAGTTCCTTTAAATGATCCCGGATTTTCTTCTTTTTTTTTTTTTGGTAGAAAATATACTCTTAAATTGTCAACTCTACTCAAAATACTTTAATGTTCTGAATTCAGATTGGTTTAACCCACATTTCCAGAGTTTGACCAGTTGAACCATGGAATAGGACAGTCCTTAAACGTGATACAGAACAAAGATCAGAAAGTAGCTCAGAAAATCCTGTGACAAACTGCAGTATTGTGAAATGATGACATGGTGGTTATAACGTTAAATGCAGCCGTTACATCCTGGCTCTTTTGCATGTGTGCTCTGCCTGTCTCCCATTGGCTGATGCTACAGGGTTACACTTGGTTTATACAGGTCCATATTAATATCAGAAGAATAATACTGCTTCATAAAAATGTATCACAAAAGTAGCGTCGGACACAAAGCGTATGCAACTCAGGCGGGACACGAATACACTGTGCTTGTCGACTGTTAGCAAGGGAGGGTAGAAGAGCCGTGGGGGCGGAGTCACTTTCGGGGGGGAGGAGTCACTTTTCATTGTGGGGAGGAGTCCGGGGGAAGCGTAGTCTCTGAGGAGGGGGGGCGGGGGGGTATGAGGGGCGGAGGTCAGAGGTTAAGCGCTAGGCGTAGAAGGTGTCCACTTTGACGGCCTGGCAGAACATGGTCATGGAGAAGACCAGGCCCAGGATCTGCAAACACAAAATGACAAAACACAAAAAGAGTTTAGGTCAGACACAGTTCGGTTTATAGAGCCTAACCCTGCAGCAAGATGGATTCTCGTGATAATTGTAAGTTCACAAACACACGAGAAGCCATCGTGAGAGACTAAGTGGGCAAGGCTAAAGATTTAAATTCAGGTACAGGCCCTCTAACCAAATGTTCTTTCCTCTAATACACACAAAATACCAAAAAAAATTTTGTTTTCTATGTTTTAAGTCTAGCAGCTATTGCTTTTAGCCTTATTTAGACTTTTCCACTCCAGCTCCCACACCATCTGCTAGTAAAGTAAATAAAACACAAGTGCAGGTCTGTTTTTAAAGAGGAAACTTTATCTAAAAACTTGATGAGGTGGATTTTGCTCAGCATCTCATCTCATCTCCATGTTTGTTCACACCAGTGCACAGAGCTGTCACTGAGTCACAGCGACAGATAGTCTCCTCACATCTCCTCACTTCTCCACACAGGCTCCTCTCTATAACAGCACTCTCACTACACTTACCGCATGGAGCTAGAGGTTCATTATGAAAACACTGGACATGATGACCAAGTTGTTTTTGTTAGAATGAGCTGTCGCTAGATGATTATCCAAACAGAAAGCAGAATGAGCCTCACATGAGTCTGTCCTTTAGGTTGTCAGTTCCTCAAACTAAAACATGGGGCCAGTCAGAGCGCTGCTTTTGTGACAGCTGGAATCACTGCTAAAATCTCTCAAAGCTAGCTCCAATGAGCTCCTCAGCTCTGTTATAAAAATGCCAACCAGTTCTTCGAATGTTTTCATTTATATAACAAATCTTAAGATTAAAAGCCCATTTTTTCCCATCTATTTGAGCAAAATGTCTTGCCCCAGTGCAGATATATTGTATAAGCAGCTCTTGAGGTCAAAATAAGTCTACCGTGTACTGTCTAGTTCTGATTAGAAAGCATTTCATACACTGAGAACCAGGAAGTGTATGATTAGCATTCAAGCTGTTGTTAGCATTAATGATACGGTAAAAACACTGCTTTGGTCTCTGAAAGTTGCGAAAAGAGCTTATAAATGCATAAGGTGTTATTTTTAATATATATTTTTAAGACAACAAAGTCAGATGCAGTGGTTTTAAAGTTAAGGTATTTTTTAAATGATCCCCACTCTGCATTTGACCCATCCTTCCATGAAACTAGGCAGTCAACAGCAGTGGGTGCCACATTGCCACGCCTGGGGACCCATCTTGAGCTAGGCTTATCAGGACTTTACTTCAAGACTATTCCATCTGCTGTATTACTTTCAGTACATAGAGTCTAATGTAATGCACCTTTATCCACTCCCACACAGAGATGGCTCATTCTATCAAGGCTCTCATATAATATCTGGGAAAGCACTTTAATATTTCATACAATACTCTTCACGGCCTGTTGACTCATTGGAAACCACTGCAACCTTCAGAAAGGCATTTTACAAATCCATCACTAGCACCTTAATCTCTGCACTTTCGATCTTTCATTTGCCATGGTTGAATTAGTCATAAAAAGTTCAAAATTGTGAGCAGTTTTAGTTTAAATGTAAAAGTTGAGAATTAAAAAACTATATACAGAACTAAATGTGCCCTTGACAGTAGCAGATAAATTTAAGCCAATGGCAAAAAAGAGAGTGCAGATGAAATAATCTGTTGAGGAGCCCATATTTTGGTATTTTCTGATCTGTGTTCTAATATTGTTTCCTCATCACAAACACACCTGGAGTTGTGTTTTGTTTCATTCACATGTTTAACACACAAACCCTGCAGATTTAGGCTGAGTTCTTCTTTTAAACTCCACACACCTTCGCTTGAATCATTTGGATGATTTCAACCCTAGAATTACCAGTCTCTTCTGAACTAAAGGTAAAATGTAGCCGTTAATTTGAAAACTACCGCTTCATGACATCACAAGGTGGAACAGAGCATTTTAAGCTTTGAAGATGTGGACAGACTAGTAATAAAGGGTTACTCAAAGGGTTAACATGTGCCAATGAAACAAAACAAAACACCAGGCATGCTTTTGAGGAGGTAACAACATTATAACATTATGACAGTGGCTCAGTGGTTAGAGCAGTGGTCCCCAACCTTGAAGGTCAGAGGATCGATTCCTGCTCAGACCAAGTATGAAAGTGGTGTGTGCGTGAATGATTGGTGGTGTTCAGAAGAGTTTTAGAGTATGTCTAATTATCTTTATAAACAGAGGGGGGTAGAGTAACCAAAAATTGGACTCAAGTATGAGTAATGTTACTTCAAAATAATATTTGTAACACTTGTGCCACTGGATATGATATAAATACAATGGGACACGGCAATAATGGGGTAACAGTATAGGCTATAGTCGTATACGCTAGTGACCAGAAGACGAGGATTCAGCTCTAGGAGGGAGTGGCAGGAGACTGAATTTGCTTTTGGTTTGGTACCATATATTATATAATAGTAAATGGCATACAAACAAATACCAGACAGCTCAGAGTGAATGGCTGTACAGTAATATACAACAATTTTAATTTCAGTATCAATCAAGGCACAACAATGAATAATTGAGTGCATAATATACTGAGAGTTCAGCAATACTAAGTTGTAATTTATCAAGAGTCCAGCAATAATAAAGGCAGTGTCTGATTGCATAATATATATCGAGGGTTTAGCAATAGTGTAGTCAGCAACACGAACACATTGACCCAGCCCACACACAGTTCATTAAGGCCCACGTCTGTTAATCCAGAGGGAGGTAAAGTACAGCAAGGGTCTTTGAGGGGAATGTGTGAAAGTCAGTGGGCAATGAACATGTGGGTACATTGGGAGAGTTTTGTGGGCTGCACAAAACCAGCCTGGCAGGAGAGGTGTGACTCTGCGATCCTCAGGTAGGCTCTGTAGGCTTGAGACCTGCTCCTTCCGAGAAAACATAGAAATACCACGAGATTTAAATACAATAGTAAGAGATCAGCATCAATCTCCTAAACAGAACCACAACCGCTCGGACTGACCACAGGCTCCTGAAAATGCGCTCTTTAAATCCTTTTTGAATTTTTTCTTGAGTGTTCAGGCTATCTTAAAACATGTTTGTCAGTGTTCGCATTGTGTCACCATAGTACCTCCTAATCATTCTGCCGTACACATACATGCAGAACACCCCCAGCACGATGTCACTGCGTATTGTCATCAAATTCTACCATATTAGCATTAGCATCCCTCCATTTCCATCTCAAAGTATGAAATCCTGAAGCGTCCTATCACAGTCCAGCGTGTGTGATCTTCTAACTCCTTTATTTCGGAAGTAGGCCTCTTAGCGTGTGTTTCGTTTGAACCTTTTGAGCGTAGGATCGGCGTGTCCGTGAGCTGTGCAGGTGAAGGAGTGGAACTGACTTCAAATGCAGAGCTGGGGCCCGTCTGGCAGCGTGGATTATACAACGCACTCAATCTGATTATACTCTCTCTGTTTGCGGGTCTGTGTGTACGCTGTGGGGACTCAAATCTGTACACACACTCACACTCAGGGACCTGTCTTCCGTAAAGGCGCAGTACCCGATTTAGTTTAAAAACATGGAAAACAGAAGTAGTTCATTTTAAACAGTCATTCCACACTCATCTTAAACATTCTGAGCATCCTAATTATTCACCATGATGAGTTTATGTTTAGAAATCCAGGTACACGTTATATATACATACAAATACACAGCCACTTCGTATAATTGATGGTTGTAATTAATCTATAACATCCATAAGGTAAACTATATGATTTATTGTATTGCTCTGTATTTACCTACAATTCTGGTGTCTATACATTAAAACCTACCTATGTTTTTTTTCTTTTTTTAAACGTATAAATTGTTTTAGAGCCTTTTTATGTTTCGTACATAGGAAAGACGCATCGACTTTTCCGGCTGGTCCTCACATTAGCTATTATTAGATACGTCGGAAATGAAATGAATGCAAGTCAACATGATGTCTCCAAAATCATGTAAACCCAACATGTGTCTGCATATGTGTGTGTGTGTGAGTGTGTGAGTGGGGGTACGGAGAGAAGCTGGAGCAGAACGTTACTAATGGTTACAGTCAATGTGGGATAAAGAGAGCGTGTAATATTGCGTATGTAGGGTCAGCGGTTGATTGGACTGTGGTTGGAATGTTGAAGTGATTGCCGTTACGATGCAGGGGTGTATGTACGATTCTGAACTAAATGTCATGTACGGGACCAATCAATTCTCCCGTCAATGTAGTGCTAAACCAATCACAGCCACAGCAGCTTGTAACCGTGGCAACGAGGAGGAGGGGAGCGGGTTGTGGACTGTGGCATTTTTCAGAACACTTTTCTAACTGTCTCCCTTTGCATCGCCGAAAATGTTCCACAGTATGGTGTTAAGCGGATCTATTATGCAGTTATTCAATTCCATTTTTGATTTTATTGAAGAGAGAGAGAGAAAAAAAAAACATGAATTCTACTGTGTGGTTGCCTCTCCACAGAGCTGACCTATAGGATACCACCTGCTTCTCTATAATGGATAGGTAAGTTTAATGCCATACTGTGGAACATCGGAACCTCCACCGTTTCTTGCCATGTTGGATCTAGATGCTAATGTAACATGCAGTAACTACCCAAATTATCAATATCAAGTTTTTGGTGAGTTATAGTTAGTGAAAAGTGGAAAAGCCAAGCACACTTTCATGACAAAGCTGCAATAAAACAGAGTGTGTTTTGATTTTCAATTATTTTCTTTTTCTTTTTTAAATTATACATTTCAGTAACACTGGGCATTATGACAAAGTTGTATACATTATAATTTGGTGTTTTGGCTCTCAGTGCTGTAGCAGCACTTGCACTAATCATGAATCAGTGCTAGTGCAGCCTCTGCAGCTCAAGGAGGGAATCCTGGAGGTTCTGAGCTCCAGGCCTGGACTGTCCATATACTGAGATATAATGATGATAAAATGAGGAAAAACTTGCTAGATTGTGTCCTCTTTCTGCAGGTTAAAGTGGGACTAAACCCCTAAACTCCACCCACAACCACAAACTGGGCAGAACCTGGAGGACTAAAGGTGAGACAGAGGGGGGAGGAGGGGTCAAGTCTGGAATCTGGAGGAACAGTGTGATTGGTCTAACAGAGATCCACACTTCAGACTCCGCCCCTGCGGTGTTTGTAATCAGAAATGCCTGGCTGTAGTCGGGACAATCCTGTGTGACGTCACATAGTACTTGAAATTGGAGGCAGCACACTCAGTTTTTGACTGCTTTTGAAAATTTACTAACTTTGCACTCAAAGTACCAAACGTGACTAGGAACAGTAGCTAATGCTATTAAAACACCTTATACACATTTTTTTAAGTGTCATGGTTCCTCTGTGTAAGTGCCATAGTTGGTATGAGGTTTGGAGCAGCAGCATACCTGTGTGAGGGCTGTGCATAGGGCGAAGATCCACAGGGCCACCAGGTTCTCGCTGAGCCAGTCCTTCACACGCTCATAACAGGGCTGTGGAGAAACAGAGGGGAGGGGTTAGACTGCACTGTTACCATGGACGCAACAGACAGGTCCACAAACAAGAATTCAAAAATTTCAAAAATTGTGGTCAATTAGGAGAAACATTAAAGTTAAATTTAAAGTTAAAGTTAAAATAATAACATCAAGTATAAAGCAGTGGTCCAGTAAACTACCCAAGTAAGAGTAAAAAGTATTTGAGAAAAGTTAATGTAATCAGGAGGTCAAAGCACTTAAATAAAAAAAAAAAAATGTGGTAATTTTTTTAGGATACACACAAAAATGAGAAAAAATAAACTATATGTGAAGGAGCTTTGCAAGAAACACAACTGTTCAAATTATTTCAAATTGTCCGTATAAAGTTTCTGTCACTTGTAGACGTACTCACAGTGGGAAGAGGAACCAAAACTTTTACTCGAGTAAGGGTACTGTTACTTCAATAAAAAACACTGCTGCGTGATTGGATTTCTTTGTGATTGTTTACACCTCTGCAGTACAATTATTAGAAACATAGATGCTTAGGAGTAGGCATCGAGACAATTAAAATCCTGAAATCAAATCAGAATAGTTCGATGAAGCGAAAGGAGCTTTAAAAACAAAGAGGAGCACTTTTTAAGGTAAGGTCAGCTTTTATTGTGCCACAAGGGGAGGTTTGTGTTTTGAGCATGAAGGTGCATAAAGAGCGAGTTGACAGATACAATACAGGAAAGAGAATTACAGAGAAACAACTGCCTGCAAACCAGAGTACACACTTCTCTAATACTTTATGAAGATGTGAGTCTGGACACCGGTGAATCTCTCAGAGTTCAGATGGGCGTGATTGACAGGTTCAGATGGGCGGATTACCCAATCAGAGACAGACATGGTCAGTCTGTATCAAAACAAATATGGCTGGTAATTAGGAAAAAAATAGGGGAAAAAATCTCACAGGGGACTGAAAAACATTGCATATTTCTGCAGAATCAAAGGGACCAATGAGCTCCTTCGTTTCACATGCGTCACTGAAATAAACAAATCTGATTGGACGATCACATTTGGTTCAGACCTGAAGAGTCAAGGAGGGAGTGGTGACCAGACTGCTTTTCATCTGTATCAGAAATAGAATGCTCTTAGTCTGGATTTGCCAGGCAACAGATAATTTTCATTTCACAAAAAATATAATTGCTGATTACAAATGTGGAGCTACTTAAATAGGAGATGTTTGGGTCAGAGTGAGAGAAAAACACATTTAAGCAAAACAGCCTTTCAAATTACAATTCCAAAGTTACTTCAGTTAAATAATAAAACTGTCACCTACTTGTCTCCATGGAGATGTTATTACTTTGCCTGGAATGTTCCATGGTATGACATTAAACACATCTGTCTAGCATTTATTCATTACAGGTGTTTCTATTGCTCCAAAATACCATAATAAAATTATAAAAAATACAACAATTACATGAATAGGGGTGACTCTCCACAGATCTAACCTATAATGTAGCGTATAGTTGTCTCCTTTGAGATAGGTAAGTTTAATCTCAACCGTGGAACATTCTAGACAAAGCAATAACATCTGCAGATGATGGAGCCTCCACCAGAAAAGTTACACAATGCACTTTTAAGTTACAATAGGTTTAAGGGTCTGTGCCATTCATATATTACATAAGAAGCTAGATGGTCAGATCAGGCTTTTATCAGTTGCGTCTCCTTAAGGTGAAGCTGTACCTGGCCCGCTCTGACCTAAAATCATGCCTTCATCACCTGCTGACTGGACTACTGTAACTCCCTGATCTGTGGGTTGGACCAGAGCTCCATTCGCCGCTTACAGTTAGTCGAAAAGTCACAGGCGCCAGGAAATATGAGCATATTTCTCCACATTTCTCTGCACTGGCTGTCTGTCAGCTTCAGGACTGATTTAAGATTCTGTTATTGTTGTTTTTTAACTATGTAAATGGTTTGGCCCGTCCTGATCTCTCTGAGCTTCATGTCTGTCCATGTTCCCAGTAGAACTTTGAGATCAGCAGACCAGATGGTTTTAGATGTTCCAAGGCCCAGGCTAAAAACTAGAGGGAACGGGGCTTTCGCTGGAGCTGGAGCCACACTCTGGAACAGTCTTCCTCTGGGTATTAGAACAGCCCCGTCTACCCCAAATATTTTGAAATCTTTGTTGAAAACTCATTTGTATGCACTGGCTGAACGGGACATTTGTATTGTATTGTTTTATTGTGTATTTGTATGTATTAGATTGCACTTTGTATTGCCTGTGTACAGCACTTTGGTTTTGTTTTTCACATTTTAAAGACAGTGAGAAAGAAAAAAAACTGACTCAGAATCTGAAAACTGAAAAAAAGACAAAGTTTTGCCTCTAATTCCTCACTTTAATATTACCCAGTGCATATCGCCTGCTCCATCTGCTCCTCTCCGGTACATTTTCGCATTTTGATGACTGTCCTTCAGGAGATGTTGAGTGAGTGGTTTTATTTATTTGAATGGAGAGGTGAAAGAGCCTGACTCAGTAATGATAGACAGCCATCATCATCATCATCACCATCACCATCATCATCATCATCAGAACTCGACCAGAACTGAGCCAGGCCTACAGCTGGATCCAGTCGGCAGAATACAGCGGAGGTCTACAGGGAAGGCCCATCTTTCTCTTCCTCTCTTATTATCTCTTTCTCTCTCTATGCATCTCTCTCTCTCTGTCATTTCCTTCTCACTTTCTCTCTATCTATCTCTCTCCTCATTTATCCCTCTCCTCATTTATCCCTCTCTCCTTCTCTATCGCCATGTATATCTGTCTGCCTGTCTCTATATATCTATGAATCTTTCTCTCTTTCTCTATCATTTCTTTCTCGCTGTCTCTCTCTCTCTGATATATCGCCCTCCTATTTATCTTTCTCTCTCTCAACCAATCAAACTTTATTTATAAAACGCTTTTCAAACAAAGAAACCCACACAGTTCTTTACAGTGATTAAAAACAACCCCACATTTCCTTTCACCCACCCAACCAGCCCCACATAACCAAACAACTCAAACAGTAACACACACACACACACACACACACACGCATGCACGCACACACACACACACACACACACACACACACACACACACACACACACACACACACACATGCTAACATACTACCAGGCTAAAATACATAAAACTACACATAGTAAAACATGAGGCTGAATACAGACGAACCAGTTGAGAGGAGGAGCCGTCTACACCAGGAGCAGAGAGCCGTCCACCACCACCAGGAACCACCACAGGGCCCAGGGGAGAGAAGAGGCCCAAGCACCATCCCTCCACCAGGACACAGGGCCCAGGGGAGAGAAGAGGCCCAAGCACCATCCCTCCACCAGGAGCCCACAGGACAGACCCTGGCAGCCGCAACCGACCACTGCTCCCGGTGCAGAGGGCTCCTACAGAGGAAACACTGGAAATCCTAAAAATGATAAAGGAATATGAGTTCAAGCTATTAATACGCCTAAAATAAATAAATAAAATATAATATGACTAATAAAAATAAGTAAAAGTATAACATTTCATTCAAAAGCGAAGCTAAACAGGTGAGTCTTGAGGCTACTCTTAAAAACATGACCGTTCTCTTTGGCCTGGAGCTCCTCCAACAGGCTTTTCCATAGACGAGGACTGTAGTACTCTTTCACAAGAAATGTTACGCAGTGCACCTTTAAAGTAATCTCTATATTAGGAAATACAGTTTACTATACACTTTATAAAGTACACCTCAGTTTGCAATGAGGCATTTAGGTGTTGCAGCGCCCTCTGCTGTCAGGAATGAACATTTAGAAAGTAAACAAACAAAGTCCTTATCCCTGTGTCCTTATCCTAGAGCCATGTGTTTGTTGCGAACACAATCTGACTGCAGAATGAGTCCGGTGATGTTTCCTGGCCTTACAAACAGCACTGAAGTCTGGAGTTTTGTCATCAGAGGGGGCAGAGTGGCCAAAGATTGTACTTCAGTAAGAGTAATGTTAAAAATAATAACGCTCAAGTAGAAGTACAAAGTAGTGGTCCAGAAAATGACTGTAGTAAGTAAAAGCGTATTTGGAAAAACTGCTACTCAAGAGTAACGGAAAGAGTAACTATCAGGAAGTAACATTTGAAGTGAATGTAATTTGAAGGACAAAATATGGAATAATGCACAAGGCAAGAAACACAAAAGTTGGAATCATTTCATATTGTTAACATAAAGCTTTTGTGACTTGTAGACTTACTCAAGAGTGGAAAAAGGAAGCACAACTTTTAAGTAAGAGTACTGTTTCTTCAATAAAAGTACTCTGAAAAGTGCAGTTTCTTTAAAAAGTTGCTCAAGTGACTGTAACTGAGTACTGCCCACCTCTGTTTGTCATTCACTCGACAGTCTCTCTGCTGTAGTCGCCTATAGCCACACGTGCCCTGGGGCAGACTGACCCCTCCCCAGCCTCTGACCGGCCTCTGTCCTGATTTCCTCCACGGAGAATAACAAGACTTCTGCTCAGACTTTAGTCAAACACGGCTAAAATACCTACAATACCTCATCACAAACACACCTGGAGTTGTGTTTTGTTTCATTCACACACGTTTAACACACAGACCCTGGAGATTTAGGCTGAGTTTTTCTTCTTTCAAAAAGAAAACACTCTGCTCCACCTTGTGATGTCATGTGGTAATACAAGAAGTGCTCCATTGTGTTTTTAAACCCCATACACCTTCACGAGAATCAGTTGGACAATTTCAGGTTAACTATATTATTTCCAAACAGGAGGTTTAACATGAAAACTACTGTTTCATGACATTACAAGGAGGAACAGAGGATTCTGAGCTTTGGAGATGAGAGGAGATGAATTGTAACATAGATCAGAAAATAGAGTAATGTGAGAGCACAGCCCTGAGAGCTCAGAATGGATTTAAATGAAGTGTATCTTTTCTATTTCCTTCCCCTCTCCACCTCTCTCTCTTCTCTCTCTCTCTTTTTTCTCTCTCTCCTCTCCTCTGCCCCCTTCCACCATCCCCCCATCACTCTCTCTGTCTACTTCCTCTCTTTCCCCCTCTGTCTCTCTCAGCCTCTATCTCTTTCTCTCTCACTTTCTTTCTTCCTTTCTCTCTCTCTCTCTTTCTCTCTCCCTGTCTCGCTAACCCCCCCTTCTCTCTCTCTCGCTCTCTCTCTCTCCTCTCTTTTCTCTCCCTCTCTCTCTCCTCTCTTTTCTCTCCCCCCTCTCTCCCTCTCGCTCTCCTCTTTTCTCTCCCTCTCTCTCTCCTCTCTTTTCTCTCCCCCCTCTCTCCCTCTCGCTCTCCTCTTTTCTCTCCCTCTCTCTCTCCTCTCTTTTCTCTCCCCCCTCTCTCCCTCTCGCTCTCCTCTTTTCTCTCCCCCTCTCTCTCCCTCTCGCTCTCCTCTTTTCTCTCCCTCTCTCTCTCCTCTCTTTTCTCACCCCCTCTCTCTCCCTCTCTACAGACAGACTAATAATAAAGAGTTACTCAAACATGTGAATGAAACAAAACACAACTCCAGGTCTGTTTTTGAGGACGAACAACATTCTAACATGGCTTAAAGCTCACAAGAGTCAATTTTACACAATAGAGTGTATGCAGTCACGTGACAGGAAGTTGTCAATCCGCCATATTGACGGTCTAATCATGAATGACCGCCAGTGCTCTAGTGACAACAAAAAGCCGTCTTTTACTCATACTGACTTCACTAATCACCTAGATAGTAATCAGAAGAAAAGATATGAGGACAAGTTTGCTAATCTGAACATATCGGACCCCTACAGTGTACCCCAGGTCCTTTTTACAGCCCTAACAGCGGTAGATTCTGTCCCAGACCTTCAGTGGCCAGATATTTACAACTATCTAATAAATTTCCCATCACACTTCACCGGGGAGTATAAATTTATAGTTTTCATATGGCTAATTATTAACCATTAAATGAATAATAAATATATAATAATACAAACATACACTAGAAAAGCACTCAGCGCAGACCTCCGCCAAGCCCCATTTAACGCAATGCTAACGAAATTTTCAAAGTGATCCAGAATCCAGGATTTCTTCTGGATCATCACCAAAATTTAATAATCTGTTGGATTTACCATTAGGAACATTTCCTGAAAATTTCATCAAGATCCGTCCATAACTTTTTGAGTTATCTTGCTAACTAACAAACAAACAAGCTAACTAACTAACAAACAAACAGACGCAGGCGAAAACATAATCTCCTTGGCGGAGGTAATGATATGTTAAAACTTTGTGAATAAAGACCAATAAAGTGATAGCTATGTGCAAAAACATACAAAAACACTGCAACATCTGATAGTTACACTGTATTAATAGTAATTAAGTCTTCTTGCTTACAAATGTGAAACCACTCAATGTGATTGACCTACTAGTAAAAGTGTAAAGATAAAATCAAACCACACCTGATATGAAGCGTCTGCTACAAAGCCTGGAGTGTTTGGTTGGTTCCCAGGGCTTGTCAGCAGTTTGATGATGGGCTCGTCTAATTGCAGCAATCCACCTACTTCTGCGGTCAGGATCAGACTCAGCAGGAATCCTGTACAGCTCAATGTTTTTATCTTTGTCCCTTGTCTGAGAACACTGATAGGCACAACATTTCTCGGGCATTTTGTGACTTTATGACGCGTAATTTAGAATTGAACAGTGTGTTTACTATGGCGGCCTACGGAGATCTGGACCGCCGGAAGTGGATCAGGGGAAACCTGTGACGTCAACTGCATACACTCTATACGGGACCTTTAAAGGTTTTCATTTCAGTAAAAGTTAAGAATAGTACAAAAATACTGGAAGTAGCGCTATGTTCTAAACCAGAATCCCTCTGCCTATGTCATCAACACTCCAAAACAAAAACTCCAAAATACAGAGACAATTTAAGCATAACAAATATATTTTTCAAACACTGGTGTCAGAGATGAGATAATACTAAAGAATGATGAAGAAATAATTGTAGATGATGGTGGAGATTTATTCAAGGAGAAATATTATGCTTAATTTTGGGTACAAGCTTCCCTTCCCTATCACTTGTAGATAATAATTTTACATTTTGTTCATTGTAAAATTGTAAAAACACAAACTATTTATCTGAAAGTGCTTAATAAGTTCCAAAGAATGACTTCAATTGTAAGTTGTTTTGTTGTGAAAACTATTTTGAGCAGTGAGTGGAGATAAGTGATAGATGGAAACTGTAGACTTTTTTTTTATTATGTTGGTCCCTCGTCAAAAATATGCCTGAAGAGGTTTTAGATGTCATCCATGCATGTTTGAGTAATCTAGTGATCTCTCCTGGGCCCTATTTAAACCCTCCTTACGGTCAGCGGTAAGATTCTGTTCAATGCTCCGCCCACAAGTCTACGTCACCCATGTTGCCACACGACAATTCAAATAGCGTAAAATGGGCCCTTAACTATAGGAAAAGTCCTCAATATGTCTCCGTTATTAAAAAAAAGCTTGCTCCAAAGTGAAACTAAGCCAGTGTTTTTTCTAATCGCTCATTGTTCATGCAGCGGTGGATTAATTAAAGATGAGTTGCTCTGGTTTGGGGGAATTCAAACTTTTACAGATTCAGCTTAACTTATATAGTCACTGCAGTCCCACGCATACTAAAAGGAAGAGTGTGCAGTACTGACTTTCGTTAAACAGACACTACGTAACTTTTCAGGTGAAGGATTATTGCTCTGTTTGGAATGTTCCACAGTATGGCATTTCAAGGGTCCATATTACACTATTTTCTGATCTATGTTCTAATGTTGTTTCCTCATCACAAACAGACCTGGAGTTGTGTTTTGTTTCATTCACATGTTTAATACACAAACCCTGCGTATTTAGGCTAGAGTTCTTCTCTCAAACAGAAAACACTCTGTTCCACTTTGTGATGTAAGGTGGTAAAACAGGAAGTGCTCCACTGTGTTTTTAAACCCCATACACCTTCACTAGAATCATTTGAATGATTTCAACCCAGGGATTGGCAGTCTCCACTGAACTAAAGATAAAAGGTAGAGTGTTCAACTGGAAAACTACACACACACACACACACACACACACACACACACACACACACACACACACACACACACACACACACACACACACACACACACACACACACACCATATTCATGCACACATGCGGACCGTGGTGCAGACACGTCCTATATTCATGCAAACATGTGCGTGCATGAATGTGCACAAAGTGATAAGAGAATTAAACAGCCTCTTCCTCGTGTGAATCACACTGTTTATAGTCGCTCCAAAACATCAGTCGTTTCAATAAAACATTTATTTCTAAATGATTAGATGACACAGCCTCATGTTAAAATGTTTCAGAGAAGCAGAGTTCACTTTTCATCTCCATGGAGACAAGCAGTTGACATTCCGTCTAAAGAAAAGTTACATAATGATGACTGATACATGACTCACTTTAAGTTTGCTTCAGTAATTCTAGTGATTCTATAGAAGTAGCATTAGTACAGAGGTGATAGAGCAGCAGTTACTTCAGCATAATATTACTCAAGTAGAAGTACAAAGTAGTAAGAGTAAAAAGTATTTGGGAAAAGTACTAGTAAGTATCTTAAAGAGTAACTGTCAGAGGATAACATTGGATTTATAACTTAAAGTGAATGTAATTTGAAGGACAAAACATGAAATAATGAACCAAATTTGGTATTTTCAAAGGATTGACACAAAAATGAGAAAAAAAAAAATCATAACTGAAGGAGCGGAGCAAGAAACTTAAATGTTCAAATCATTTCATATCATCAACATGAAGCTTTTGTCACTTGTAGACTGAGAAACCAACACTTTTACTCAAGTAAGAGATACTTAGATAAGAGATAAGAGTTACTTCAGTAGAAATATTACTCAAATAGGAGTAAAAGTATGCTGCTAGAAAAGTACTCTGAAAAGTCCAATTTCTTTAAAAGTTACTCAAGTAAATGCAACTACACACCTCTGCATGTTGCCGGATAACGACAGCATGTGCTCTAATGGGAATCGCACCGGCAACCCTCATAACCTGATGTGGAAGCAAGGTGGTAAAGTGTCTTGCCCGAGGACACAACAACAAGCTGCAATCCAAAGCTTCCATAGACAACAGACAAGACAGTTTCTCCTCAATATCTGGTGTTAGCGACGATCTCAGCGCAGCTGGTAATTTCACACAATCTGTCGGTATTACGCTGCAATATATATGAAAATGAACGCACCCAAAACACAAAAATAACGTGAATTTGAAGTTTTTTGACAACTTTTACTACTTTTCCTCACTTATAAAAATGCGCAGCTGCTTTTTGTCAGCCTTGTGTCTGGTCTGACATGTGGCAAAGATATTCTGGCTGGTCTGGGGTTTTCGGAATGATGTTTGAGTTTGGAGTGGTTGTGTTGGAACGGGGCTGTCGAAGAACCCGCTCATGTCACTGTGTATGCTGTGACAGAGCACGCCGACATTTTAGCTCACACCTCACATTGTGTTTGAGTCTGACTTTAAAGGAGAAGGCAAAAAGAGACTCAAAACAGGCCAAAAAAAAAAAGAAAAAAAAAGAAAAAAGAAAAATCTAAAGACCTGAAATCAAAAACGTAGTAGTAGTAGTAATATCGATACTCACTGGGGTATTGAAAAGTCAGAAAGGTGTGAGCGGGAGTCTGACTTTACAGGATAAGGCAAAAAGAGACACAAAAACCAAAATAAATAAATCATAAAATAAAAAAAGGTAGTAGTCATGGGTGGATCAATGTTAAATGGTCATTTTTTTATATAACACTTTTCCATCTGCAAGGCACTCAACTCACCCATTCACCAGTGGGCGCAGACACTAGGGGTGAGGTGGGTTAAGTGTCTTGCCTAAGGACACAATGACAGCAACAACCGCCAATCTGTGGGTCAGTTATGTCGGGATTTGAACTGCCAACCTTCAGATCTGTCACCCTTGTTGTTCTTAACATAAAATATCAGTACATTGATACTGACAGAGGTATTGAAAAGTATATATTCTCATGCAAATAATAGCAAAGTATTGCAGTTTTTTAGTATTCTTTTTTTTAATATATTGTTTATACTGTATTTTAGTTTATCTGATTATCTCATTTTTAGATCAGTTCATGCTGAAATAGAGCAATGATGAGCCCAAGGTAAAATCCTTTATAGTAGGAGTTTCTATGCATTTAAAAATGATGCAAAATAATGTTTTCTGCCATCCACTCTTTTCATTATTTGTAGTTCTTCCAGCGCACTTATTAAAAAAAATGTTCCGGTTCAAGACCAACGTTTGCTCAGGGCCATCTCGCAGTGCGCCATCGCGTCAGAAAGGCGACCCAACGAGCACGCGCCAAACGACTGGAATTATTTTTAAGCGGAATAAACGTTTACATGATTAATTTAATCCTGAATAATTATTTTCATTAGGAATTAAGTGTTTACATGGTCTTTTTAAAGGGGAATTAATTTTCATTTGGAATTAAATTACTTTTAATCAGAATTAAAGCTCTCATGTAAACGTGGCAACTGTGGAATTCTAAGCAGAGCAATGACGGACCCCCGAAAAAGTTACACCTTTAAATGACAAAATGGAGTACTTTTTCCATTGCTGAAATTGACACGAAGAAATGACCAACGTTCCCATATCGGACATGTTTCTATATATATTTTCCTAAACAACACTGAATTCTGACAAACCAACTGCAAACAGTGTATCGATCTGAGTTCACATCCGCCTGCTGCACAGCTCTATTCTGGTTCTATTATTCATGGCCTCAGACATGCTGGTGCCTCCCTCTCTCTCCTCTCCAAACTGCAGGGCCTGCAGCCTGGTCAGAGCGCTAACACAATTTATTCCACAATATGGTGCTTCCGAAATGTCAGTAAAACCTAAAATAAATCTGCTCCCACACAAGGAGAACGAGGTCTGGCCGGATCAATACGAGGAGATGCAGTGATCCAGCAGTAGGCTAGGCTTGGTATTATTTATCTAAAACTTACCATAAAGCTCCCGGAAATGAAAGTTGCATCTGAAAATGTATAAATTAGATTTTATAGTTTTGACATTCAACTTTGCGACTATAAACCAGACAGGAATATGAAGAAATGACCAGAGGGGAATGTCAGAGCCGGGCAGACGTCGCATTTTACTGTGAAAGTTGTCATTATAGCTACACTTGTTTGTATAAGTTGAAAAATTGAGTCTGCCCTTGCTGCACTGGTACATCTGCATCATTATTCAGCCTCATCCATAGACTGTATAAATGAATGGACATAGCTAATGCGTTAGCCGACATGTGCAAGGGGCTCTTCCGGCTCCTTCTGACCCTGGCTCCAACTGACTGCTGCTGCTGTGAGCCTTGTCTTAAAATGTTCGTATTAACCCGCTCTACATGATCCTGAAATTTTCATTTTCCTAAATCAAAATATTAACATAAATAACGGACCAATCAGATGCCTTCATTCCCTGAGGTTGCACCCGCTACCGTTAGCAACAGGTTTGATTGACAGCTAATGCGTTTTGTTCCGCTTTCCCGCCCCTTCCACCGTCGGAGGAGTCACCCCGTTTTGACAGGTCTGAATGACATTTACATTTATCCAACGACAGCATGACTTTTCCGGGCTTTTAACAAGTGGATCAAGGTATTTAATAAAACTATCAATGGACCCCTGCTATTTTGTTTGTGGATTTAACTGTGTTGGCTGATTGTTTGTCAAGGAGTGCATCTAAAAACTTTAACTTGTTAGACAACTTTTTTCAGGTTGTTATACTTTTTAATTTGTTCTATTAGTCTTAAAATATAGCAATATAGATTCATTTACAGTTCGTCATGCCTTGTTCGGCATTTAATTGTACTAATAGACCATCGAAGGCCCCTGATGTCCAGTTTTTCTGGTCCATACAGAACAGTTCGGAGCAGAGTATTTGCCGCTCTCCGGTGAGAAGGGCGGGCACATTTAACAACCTCAATCATGATTGGCTCTTGTGGTCGCTATGATACATAATTTCCAAATATGAAGCCTGGCTCCAAATTGGCTCCTGTAACCATTAGCATCTGAAGTTTCATTTGAGTGGTTTATGGTCTCACCACAGCAGCAGAACCATCAGCAGAGGTGGGTAGCGCTGTTACATTTACTTGAGTAACTTTTTAAAGAAGATCTATTGTGCTTGTGTCTGCTTTCTGGTGGAGGGTCCGCCACCTGCTTCGTTTTATTGAGATGATGTCTGGATTGTTCCACAGCATGGTCCACAGTCCACTTATTCATCTCTATGGAGACAGCAAGGGACGCCATTGGGCCAAGTTGCATATCAGATCTACGGAGAGCAATTCAAAGTAAGAAAGCAAGTATTTAACTAAATAAAAACTAAAAGAAATAAAAAATGGTATTGAGTAAATGCAAGATGGATACATTTAAAGCCATACTTCCAGACAAAACAGTAACATCTCCACAGAGACAAGCAGGTGGCAAACCCTTCACCAGAAAAGTTACACAGTCCTTTAATAAAAGAAACAAGCGGTGTCCAGTGGGAAGCTGATGTTGCCGTAAATGTCATCACAACAATGCACGAATCACTCCAAATACAACTTTGGGTGAGAGAAACTACTATAACATGTTAATACATAAACAAGTGAGTTTTTTTTGTTTTATTTAAATCACTCTATAAATAGCATCAAAAAACAGATCTGCAGGAATTTCTTTTATAGTTTTAATATGGTCATTATATAGCAAAGCACAGCTACTAATCATAGGGAATATAATTAACTGTTTTTAACGAGGGCAATTGTAAAAATATAACCAGGCTAACAAACAAGTGCAATCTACAATCCAATCTGTATCTCCAGTCCCTCTCTGTGAGCTACATGCCGAGAACATGCATTTGAAGTGATGAGGTGAGACAAAGCAAATGGAAAATGACCATTCCCAGAGGGTGTAGAGCTTGTGGAGCGCCTCAGGGGCCAGCCTTAGGGCCCTTGATGTTCTCTTCATCTTTGCTTAGAAACACCAGAACTGAATGATATCAAAATCATATGATGTATTTCTGAAGATTGTAAAGATTCAAGGCTATTGTGTAACTTTTAAATCACTTCATAAATTTTATAGGATTTTGCAGAACTTTGCCAGATTGTAAAAGTATATGGAAAAGTTTAATTGACATGTTTTAATAAGAAAAAAGTCTCAAGATTCTGTTCACCATAGATATATTTAAAACACATGCAGGATCATTAACATGGAACTAAACACTAAATTCACTTTTTCGTGTATCTGGTGTTTTAATAGCATAATCTACTGGTCCTAGTAATTTTTGCCAATTTAGTTTACAGTTTTCTGGTCAAAAACTGCGTGTGTGCCAGTTTCTACAGCAATTTCAAATACTTGGTGACATCATGTAGGACTACTCTGATCACAGGGGTGGAATTTGAATTGTGGATACCAATCACTCTGTTCTCTATACCTCCAGACCCTACCCTTCCTCCCCCGTCATGCTTTTCTTTAGTCTTCCAGGTACTGCCCAGCTCTATTTGAAATGTGGTTGTGTCCCAAACATTTGAGCGAAGACAAATCAAATATGAACTGCTGACCTATTACAAGTATCCCGTCCATTTCAGAACATGTTTGTAGAGGTCTGAACTACATGTTAACAGGTTTTCAACAATAATAAGAGGACATTTTGACCACCTGACTGTCCAAAATGGTTTATACCTCATTGGTGCGTTATACTTAATTTAGCATTTAGCCCAGACTTCACTTCCTCTGCTGTGTGCACCTGAACATTCTCAATACTGTGGTGCTGTGTGTGCTGTGCCTCCTACAAGTGTGAAAGCCAATTAAAAGTTGTGGCGCCTGTGAGCGGCTCCAGGTCATCAGAAAAGTTTGGCTCAGTGCAGAGGCGGGAGCTGGGATAGATGAGATATGTCTTTATATATGAATGATTATGTTATTTGTACTTCCATTTCCTCCTTTAGTCTAGTGTGTCACGATGCTAACATACTTGATACTATCACAATGATAAAAACACTCTTTCTTTGGACAATGTCATTTTCAACATTAAATCAGATTACTTTCTTTTATGTTACTATGTGCTCTGATACTTGTTCTAATACAGCTCTAGATCATTCTAAAGCGATTCACGAGAGCTTCATTTCTGTCCTGTAAATGTGGCTTTTTTGAATATCAATCCTGGCTCAAATGAGTATCTAGTTTCGATACTGGTTTAAGTGTCCGGTAGAATCTGATTTTCAGTCCTTTTCACAAACCTACTTCAGTCCATACACATGCAGCTTCTGAATTTATAACAAACCCATAGTGAAACAAAACTTAAAAGAAAAGTTTTGGCCTCTTTATAAAGCTAAATGTTGTGACCCATTCCAATACACTACACCACTGACGGTCAATTCGGATGATCAGGTATTCAGTTTAAGCCTGCTAACATATTATTAATTTAGACTTCTACAAATATGTTCTGAAATACATGTATGCTAGTATTAGTTTCACAGTTACAGTATTCCTGGACGTGTTTAAAATGTGCACAGTGAACAGAACATTTAAACTGTTTCTCACTAAAAATGTCAATTATACTTCTGCAAATCCTATAAAACATTTATCTTAAAGTCCTTGGGCAAGACACTTCAGCCTGGCCCATGTAATTAACTATTTCTAGAGAATAAAATAATAATAATAAAAAAAAAACCTTGCTAATGGATTAGCATCCTCTACAGTCTGTCTTTATCTCAGATCTCTGTCTGTGAGCTACATGCTGAGAACCTGCATTTGAAGCGGTGAAGCCAGAGAAAGCAAATGGAAAATGGACAGTCCCTGAGGGTATGGAGCCTGTGGTGTGCCTCAGGGGCCAGCCTTAGGGCCCTTGATGTTCTCTTCATCTTTGCTTAGAAAACCCCAGAACTGAATGATATTGAATTCAGCAAATGTTCTGTGAAATCCTAGAAAAAAAATTACATGTTACACAACAGGCTCAAATATCTGTAATTTTCAGAAATACAGCATATGAATTTAATATTGTTCAAATGCTTGTGATACTAATTTAAACACTAACTTGATTTGAATCCTGCTTGTCACATTAAGACATGTCTTTGTCAGACTGCCTCAGGACATCTGTGGCTTAACTTAAGAGAATGAATTATGTGCTATATATAAAGCACTCTGACATGCTTGTACTACTTTAAAAGCCCAAAGTAAAACTGATCCATTATTTGTGGCGATGGGAGAGGCCACAGGAGCAGGATGGCGGCTTTACTTTACTCACTTTGCTGCAGGGCTGTTATGTCTGCACAGCCCATTATAGTGTGGCAGTGGCTCAGTGGTTTAACATGTTGTGGTGGCCTTTGGCAAAACACTTCATTATTAATAATAATAATGATGCATTCTTTTTATGTACCACTTTGATGGAATGATTGTTTTGTTCATGTGATGGTGAACCAAAGACAAAGTTCCACTATGGAGAACAATAAAGTCAAGCTAAGTTTTCCAGAAAGTAACTTAACAATTTAGTGCATTATTCATTCACTCCACACTCGGTGGTGGTAAAATACTATAATATGCACATCTGTCCTGGGGTAGACTGACGGAAGCGAGGCTGCCAATCTGTCTCTCTCGCCGTCAATCACTCACTCACACACACACACCACATTCCTACTAGGCAACTAGGGTGAAGTGTCTTGCCTAAGGACACAACAACAGTTTTCCCCACTGGCGCCCCACTGTAGCACCTGGAATTCCCAACCGTCTCCCATCAGATCAGACTTTGACAAGGAACTCTGGCCACACCCACCTTTCCTAGTATGACTGTGGTGTGTGTGAGTGATGGTGGTGGTGGTGGCGGCATAAGTTGGTAGTCGAGCTTCAATCAGTCTACACCAATACTGATATTTCAACCTTGATTTTGATACTAAAGATTAAAACCCGATACTCAGTACTCATTCTGATGATGTTTTTCTTTAGACAATAGAATGTAATTTTCACCATTAACTCATAGTACTTTCTTTTATAATACCACGCGACCTTAAATCTGTATAATCCTTCAATTGTTCCATAGTGGTCCACATACCACCGGGGTCTAGGTGCTCTTATACTTGTTCTGATATAGCTCAAGTTTTTTTTAGTATCAATACCTGCTCAAATGAGTATCTAGTTTCAATACTAGTTTTAGATTAGTACCTGATTTTCGATACTCGAGACAACCCTACATAGCATTTAAATAATTCAGTTCTCCCGTTCATTATCATCACACTGTCAAAAGCACAAAAGAATAATTCAAACCCATTACTCAGTATTCCTGTAATAACCCTTTAATTAACTGCACATCTCTCTAACATCTGCACCTTTTATTGGTCTTTAGTTCATCTGTATTTGCCCCCACTCGTCACTCGCTCTGGAGCAGTGAGAAATGCGCTTAATTTGAGTGAGCGGACAGAGTGTACCTGCAGGACTCGCGCACAACATAAACCTTTAACTAGCTTGCGTGGCCTTGTTGACTTTTAATCAGACTCTGGAGGTGTGTGCAGTCGTATTCAAATGGCGTTATGATCGATGCTTGGCCTGGGGGAAGCTGGTCCTTGTAGTCTTTTTGTATTGGGAGCTTTGGGAGCGAGGGGGTGGATTGAAGGCCAGTTGATAGGCTGAATTGTTCGGAAAAGCGGGCGCGTTGTGGGGGAACTGGGTTAGAAGCTCTGGAGATGTTTTTGAAAGGTTATATCTTTTTATGGCCATAATTGAAAAACATGGGAGTCTGACCATCGGCCTCGCTCCCCGAGCTTGCAGGGCTAATGAAATTCTGTCTGAAACAAATGCGTGGAGTGTGTTTGGGGAGAGTTAGCGGTTATACAGCATGCTCAATATAGAGTGTCTGTATTATGTGTCAGATGGAGGGGCAGTGACGAATGGAAAAGTACTCAATAGCAGAGGTGGGAAGTACTCAGCTACATTTCCTTGAGTAACGTTTTGTTTTGTTTTGTTTTGTTTTGTTGTTGTTTATTTTGAACATGCATAGAAAAAAAACAGAAAACCAACCAGTAATGAGAATTCGTAATTTTTTTTAAAGATACTTAATCTAGGGATCCATCTTTTTCAGTCCCAATACCAATTCTGATACTATAGCTTCATTTACTTCCTTTAAACAAAAATACAATAAGACAAAACTTATCCAGATGTGATATGTAGCAGTTATTTATCTCTGAGGTAACTACAGAACAACTTGTGTAAATAAAAGTTCAAATTTCTGTTCTGAATATGACCAGTAAAAAGCTGAACCAATATTTGGAAGTAAGTCTACAAGTGAATTTGAACATTCCTCCTTCGGATATGACCCAGTTTTTCTCATTTTTGTGTCTAACCTTTATTTAATTACATTTACATTTACATACAGTTACTCTTTAAAGGTGCACTGTGTAACTTTTCTGGTGGAGGGTCCGCTCACTACTTGTATCCATGGAGATGTTAATGCTTTGCCTGAAATGTGCCACTATATGGTATTACACTAGGCTGCCACACACTTCAGGAGAATTTGCCCGATTTTGGCAGTGATTTGCCTCTCCCTGAGTTCGGGGAGGTGTGACTTTGTGTCTTTGTGTGTGATTTTGAAGCTGCTGCGCTCCTCATGTGTGTGGTGTCAGTGTGACTCTGAGCTGTTCTGCCAGATCATAACCACCAAACATCAGCAACGCAACAGCAACAGCCAATAAAACAGAGCATCAGGGGCAAACAGACAGAGGCACAAGATACAAACTCAGGAAATAGTGAAAATAATGAGGCGACTTTATTACTCACCTCTCTTAAAGTTGTGAAGATAAACTGCAGCATCTCATACACATTAGCCACAGAATTTGTCCTCTGCAAATAATGACACCCAGTCCACAAAACAGTGCTGTTAATCCAGTTTGAAGTGTTCTTTAAAAGTAAAAAAGCGAGAGTAGTTCTTCACGTGTGTCTGTTTACATCCACACAGCGCACAGATCGAGGTGAAGCTGCAGATTAGTGATAGTGACTCTATTTCCTGTGGACTTTATCGCCATCTTCTGTGCATCAAAAATCATGTATCTGAACACAACATTTCACAAATAATAATAATAACACAGTTTTGACTTGTATCTAAACTAGAAGTGTAGTGCTCTGATCTTTTGAACACTTAAGGGTCGCAAAGTGAGTCGTTTTACTGTAGACAGGAAACAGCTGACACAAGGTGAGCTCACAACTTTGTAGCCTGTGGTCCGCAGATGTATCGTGCATCAGAGATTTTAAATCTCATAAGATTCTCCTCGTGTCTGTGATGTGCGTGTTTTGTTGCACAATTAAAAATCGTTTAAGACTGAAAAATCCTATAGTGTGTTAAGTATTTTTGACCAACTTTAATTGCAAGATGTATACGTTTAATGCCGTACTGTGGAATATTCTAGACAAAACAATAACATCATTGCAAAGACAAGCAGGTGGCGGACCCTCCCTGTGCACCTTGAAGTTACTCTTTTTTCCCAAATATCTTTTTACTCTGCACCACTACTTGAGTAATTTCTTGGACCACCACTTGAGTAATATTATTTTGAAGTAACATTATTCTAACTTGACTACAGTTTTTGATTATTCTACTCACCATTTGGGATTGAACAAGATCTTGTGCCACAAAATTATTACACACATTATTGCTCCCTGGACCAGAAGGATTGGCCTTGTACTTTTTACTCAACAACAACAAACATCCGATGGCAGCAAAGATTGCGCGTAAATGGATTCTCGAGAAGAGATGAAAAAACACGAAAATTACAAAAAGAAGGTGCTTGTGATGGTAAAGTGCGTTACGCTTGGTAGCACAGATGTGGGGATGGGACAAGATCTCATGCCTCTGTATCAAATTGCCATTAGACTGTGCACACGTGCGGAGAGTCTGTGATCTCATGAGGGCGCTGTTACTGTTTCTGTGTTCTTGGGTAAGACATTTCGCCTGGCTTCCCTTTGACGTGTCTATACGCCGGTGGATGAATGAGAGAGTATTTGCGATTGTGAAAACAGAAGCCCACAAAATGAAATAAACCAAAACAAACAAACAAAAAAGGAACTGAGGGCTAATTCTGCCAACTGACTGGTCAATAAATAAATAAATACAATTAAAGAAGTATGGTAATTCAGCTTTCTGATTGGTCCTTACAGATGATATGCTCTACCTGGAATGTTTCACATTAGGACATTCAAATTCAAATTAAAATACATGCGATTTTACAGCTCAAAAATAGCTAGAAAAATTCTGACTTTGAGCGGGGTCGCCTCTCCACAGATCTGACCTGTAATTTGTCTGGTTTGGTCTCCATGAAGATAGAAACGTTTAATGCCATACTGTGAAACATACCAGACAAAGCAATAACATCTCCATGGAGAAAAGCATTTGACGGACCTTCCATCGGAAAAGTTACACAATGCAGCTTTAATTAAAAACAAATTTAGCTTTTTGACTGGTCCGTGCAAAATACGAAACATAAAACAACTGTTTACGAAACATAAAACAACCATTTCTAGTGTTTAGAAATGGGCGGAGACAGTGAAGTAGCAATGCGTGTTTGAGAATAAAAGACGACTGAAACAAAACACAATTTCCAAGCAAAAAATAATAATAAAAGAACACCAGAGCCCAAAGCTATTTTTTAAATTCAACATAATTAGTGTTTTAAGTGTTTCGTCAATGACACTGCAAGGATGTTACTAATCACATGTTAATTAATACCTGCATTGCAACAAGCTGAATTATTCTTTTAAAATATAAAATAATGACCATACTCAGACCACACTCCCAGTCTACAGGTAAAAAAAAAAAAAAAAAATTGAATAGATGCGAATACGGAACTGCACAACGTTCAGTCCAATCCACTTTATTTCTATAGCGCATTTTATAAACATGACAGTTTCCAAAGTGTTGCACAGACAAATGAAAACAATAGACAACAAATCATAAATAAAAACAATAAATAAAAAGTGTTAAAATGCATAAAGCTAAAAAAATGAATCAAATTAAATAAAAAATAAAATAAAAGACACTGAGGACCATACAACTCGGGCGGTGTTAAGACCCACTTTTACTCTCTGGCTTTTAAGATGAGACTTAAAACGCTCCACTGTTCAGGGGCGTCTTGTAATTTAGCATTAGCTTACATAAATAAAACCACACTTCTGCCAGATATAGATAAGCGGCATCTCATATACGTTGAGAATTTCATTTTCAGACTCTTTGTTCTCTGCAGCACAAATAAGCATGTAGAAGCTCTGGTAGGTTTTACTTTTACTTTAATGGAGCGCACCGCAAAACAACAGTATAACTATCAATGTTAGTACGCCATAAAGGGACTGTAGTGTTCTCATCTCTGCTGATCTAAAATGAGTAAATGTCCAAACATAATATTCTCCTGGCTGTTTCTTGCCTCATGCAGTTGGATGCCTCTTATGTTTCTATGGATTTATCATTACTCTGCCCAAAATGTTCCACAGTGTGACATTAAAAAGCTCTACTTTACATTTATTCAATTACAGGTGGTTTAATAGCTCAAAAATACCTAGAAAAACCAGACATTCTGTCTGTGAGCGGGATTGCCTCTCCACAGATCTGACCTGTAACTTGGTCTGGTTTGGTCTCCATGAAGATAGAAAGGCTTAATACTATACTGCGAAATAATCCAGACAAAGCAATAACATCTCCATGGAGAAAAGGATTTGACGGACCCTCCACCAGAAAAGTTACACAATGCAAGGCACAAATAGTGATCTTGAGTACTTTTGCTTTGGGATTTCATAATTTAGAACTTAAAATAATGACTAATTAAAACAAAAAACCAAAAAAAAAAAAATCATCTGAAACATACTCTGATCTGGTGCAGCTTGCCATCTACTGGAAGCAGATAGAATTACCATGTGGAAAACAATTAAAAGTAATGGGAAACATGTCTAAACAAGTTTATGTTAGTACGCAGTAGTAATTAATACTATTTGACGGCAAAAATACTTCAAATGAGTCTGCAGATGATTTGTGATTCTATCTATGACATCACAATCCTGGGAATTTCAAATGGGGTGTTGCATTTTTTTTTATTTTTTTTTATTTTATTTTTTTTTATTAATTTATTAATTAATTTATTTATTTTTTAACAGAGGATTACTAAAAATAGCATGAATGAAGCAAACTACAACTCCAGGTATGTTTTTGATGTGGGAACAATAATGGCTAACATGGTTCAAAAAAGTTATTTTTTCATAATATGTGTTCTTTAAATTGAACTAATCCAGTTATCCAATTTTCCAACATGCTATCTGAAAAGTGTCCAGAGCTCTGTCATTAGAAACACATAAGGAGCCATTCCAACACCAAAGCCAGTGCAGTAGAGATGCTGGAATGACGTGTCTTTGTGTGGAGTCATAGTACAGGATCCAACACCATCACTGCTCATTTTGTCCATCCGACACTCTCTAAAGACTACACCGAGCTCTGAAATGTGCCGTCAGACACTAAACCAGCCCATGAAGAGGTGGGGGGTGAGGGACAACAACATGCACACACTAACTGGAGGCTAACGAAGGCTAATGAAGGCTAATAAGAGCGTGATGACGACCGCACATTTGCTCTGACATAAAATAAACGGAAAAAACGCAAAGATTTGAATTGGTGAGTGTTTCTGGAGTAGGAGAGGATTGGAAAAGTGGGCTCTAATGTGAAGGGGGGTAGAATTCCACAGATGTGTGACTTTCACAGAGACAGATGACTGTCCAAATATTCTCCTTCTGAGCGGAAGTGTGCAGTCCCCTTGAAATGCACTATGTAACTGCCCCCCTTGCCCAGTGTCCCAGTTTGTAGATGGTCTTATGGTAATGAATTGAATAAGTGGAGGTGGAGACAAACATTTCTGACTTTAAACAGAAGACGGAGATTTGTGTATTTAATCATGTGGTCCCAGTTCAGGAGCTGGAGCTTGTTTAATATTGTACAGTGATGAAAATGGATTGAAGTGATGAAGTGTTGTTATTGTTTTTTTGTATAATGACTCGAGTGGTTTGAGAGGAGTGATTTTAGCCTGTGAACATGTAGTTAGACAGTATTTAATATGGAGAATAGTGTGCATAGACTGGAGGCATTGAGTGACAGCTGGTCTGATGAAACGGTAGTTGGACAGGGGTGGAATTTGACTTTGTTACAGACTTTCTTGACTTGTGATTTAAATGTTAATTAGGGTCTATCTGGACTTCAAGGTTTGAAGCCTCTGTCCTGACAGAGATCTGCTTGTACAATGGGGTCACTGGATTTGGAGAAGAACATTATTACAGTTTTATTTACAGCGAGCTGTAGATAAGACTGGCTGAACCAGTTTGAGACATGAACCATAGTGTGTGTGTATTACTGTGTGGTCTGCAGATATAGAGTGTGAATGTTTGGGACAAACTGCTGGGAGTAGAGTAATGGGCCGAGACTAAATAATAATAATAATGCATCAGTTTTATATAGCGCTTTTCTGAACACTCAAAGATGCTTTACAGATCATTATTCATTCACTCCACACTCGGTGGTGGTAAACTACTACTGTAGCCAAAGCTGCCCTGGGGCAGACTGACGGAAGCGAGGCTGCCCCTCCGACCACCACCATTACTCACGCACACACCACTTTCATACTAGGCAATGTCGGTGAAGTGCCTTGCCCAAGGACACAACAACATTTTTTGCGACTGGCGCCCCCCTGTGGCACCTGAGTTTCCCAGCGGTCTCCCATCCGAATACTAACCAGGCCCGGCCCTGCTGAGCTTCTGAGATCTGACGGGATCAGGCTTTGACAAGCCGGTATGGCCACAGATCCTAGATCCTTGTGGAATACCTGTGGTTGCTATGGCAATAGTCCAAAATGTTCATCACTCTGAAATCCATGGCTATAGATGTGATATATTGATCTAAAACAGCTTAGTCCACTAACTGTGCAAAACTACAGAAGCAGTGTGTTGGGCAGTAGTAACAAAGTAATGGATCACTGTAGTCAGATTAGTTTTTAGTAACACAGTAATGTAACTAGTTACAATTGACAACTGAGTAAGTTGGACTAGTAATTTTAATTTTCATGTTGAAAAAAATGGAAGAGTTTGAAAAGTTTTAATATTTTAAAGAATCAAGTAGGATGAGTACAGACCAGTGGGCGGGTTTAGAGGGTAGGTTAAAACAAATTTTCTGAGCACTTAAATGCTCAAATATAGGACATACAGGATTACTTAAACATACATACAACTCTTTACAATACAAGTTAGTGTACAATAGTATACAAGTTACAAGCTAACGATAAAGGAAAAAAATATATATTATAACATGGTGAAAAGATCATATCAAAGTAGGACAGTACGTTCCCTTTAATAAGTGTGAAGACCCCTGCGTGTTTTTGATAAAGACACAACTTTATGATGCGGTTGTTTTTCCATTAAAGTGTTACTTAATAAAGTGTAAATTACATGCAGAAAAAGTGCACCCAGAGATCCAAACCGTGCACCTCGCCCAAACCTGGTCTAAATGAAGAGCTCTTTTTAGCTCCGTTTACCTGGGCTGTAGGGATGAGAACATGCAGCCGCTAATCTGAGGCTAATGAAGGCTAACCGTGCTAATAATACGAGCGCTGTCAAGGGGCTAGCTGCTCTGATTACCACAGCTGCCACAGGGCTCCACTCTCAGCTCCAACTCTGGTCTGATTAACTCACTAAATGCTGCATGTTATCAAGACCGCAAATATGGCTCTTTCTCATAGACCTGCTACTGCTACTTTGTTATACTAGTTGAAATAATAGTACTTATACTTGCTGATTAGGTGTTTTTTTTTTCATTTTCAGGTTGTGACCCTTGCTGTAGGCTTATAGGGGGCCACATCTTTTGAATGTTTGGCCCCTTTACATAAGCAATGCAGTCTTTACCAACGGTGATATATGATATTCCAAACGCAACAAAACGTTCTGTGAAAACATAGCCTCCAATTATTGATCTGAGCAGAGAGTGTTCTGTTCCAGTTTCTGCAAAGTGTGTGCAATATTTATGGTGAGTTGGACGCTCTGGGCCAGTTTCATGTCAAAATGAGTTATAATTAAGGGTCCTATATTACACAAAATTGATCCTTCTGAGCTTTAAGCCACGTTTTAAAGCTGTTGCCTCCTCAAAAATAGACCTGGAGTTGTGTTTTGTTTCATTCACACATGTTTGAGTAGTTTTATTATTAGTCTGTCTACATCTCTAAAGCTTAAAATGCCCTGTTCCACCTTGTGATGTCATGAAGTGGTAATTTTCAAGTTAACAGCTCCTTTTACCTTTAGTTCAGTAAAGATTGGCAATTCTAGGACTGAAATTACCATATGATTCTGTAATGCACATAGTGAATAACAGGCATGACTAACCCAAGGCCATCGTTGCGCTAATGCTTGATTGAAGAGTCAGACAGGGCATCCGATTTACATCTTCTGACTCATTACCTGCAGATGTAATTTCACACTTTTCATCCACCCACCTGCAGCAGAGAGCCTTTTATAGTGAATGTGTTTTGTAAAATTTGATTCTTTTTACCATGTTCCTATTAAAAAAAACAAAACAAAAACAAAAGCATGATACAAAACAAACAAACCTGATGCGATGTGCAGCAGTTTTCATTAGCTGATTGTGTTGTAATTGTGTACTAGTACATAGTCAGCGATGGGAAGAATACTTTGAAAATGTATTTAGTAACAGATGTAAAAGGTAAAAAGTATTTTGTAACATCTGAATATGTTACCAAATACTTACATGGTCCAATTAGAGTACTGCATTCTGAATAATACACCGACTTAAGCCCAAAATTGCTTGATAAAGTACTGTCACGTATTCCTTCTAATTTAAGAAATTAACTTTATTCTGAATACCACCAAAATTAGTGTTCTGAATATACTTAATAATGTAAAAGGAAGTACAAAACTTCACCAAAGTACAAAAAACAGTAGGTCTAACCTGTATTACACACTTGAAATACTGTCGATATGACTTGAAATATGCGTGGAATATTCATACAGACAAATCCTGCTGAGTAGAAACTATGTTATGTAACCTTCTGTACTGTACTACTGCTACCACTGCAGTAACAGCTCCCCTGGGACCGTAGACGGGTGTGGGCACTTTCATCAGCTCAGTGACTTGCTCAACGGCACCGCTTTGACAGGGTAATGGCGCTACGGAACTGTAATGGGCCCTGATTCCTGCTACGTGGGGACATTCTTGAAAACAAAGAAGGTGGAAAGCTATAGGAGGAGGTGTAGTGGATTTATAATGCATGACTAATGCAGGTAGTTGGCAGCTGGGGTTGGTACGGTGCTCAAGTACTTTGTGAGGCGGAGAGTACTTTCAGAGTGGAATTCAGCAGTAAGACGCAATAGAAGAAAGTGAAACAAGTGAAAGAGCCGGTTTCTTCAACATAACGATGACAAAATTTGAATTTGAATGTACGTGCACACATGTAGTAAACTAACATAAACTAGCGGGACATGAAAACAGCCATTTGTGTAACTTTTCTGGTGGAGGGTCTGTCAAATGTTTTTCTCCATGAAGATGTTATTCTTTGTCTGGAATGTTTCACAGTATGGCATTAAACCTTTCTATCTTCATGCGGACCAAATCAGACCAAGTTACAGGTCAGATCTGTGGAGAGGCGACCACGTTCACAGTCAGAATGTCTGTTTTTCAATAAATGTAAGGTAGAGCTGTTTAATGTCATACTGTGGAACATTCCAGACACAGCAGTGACATCTCCATAGAAACAAACAGGTGACGGACCCTCAGCCGAAAAGTTACACAGTGCACTTTTACCACTGACCTAAAGGGACCATGACAGATTTTGTGTGTAAATTGATACTTAGGCTCTGCTCTGTCTGAGGGTTTGCTCGACTTTTATCTTTTATCTGAGCTTTAATTTAACACAATCTGACCAGAAAGACCATGGTAACTGCTAAACATTCTGACACAGACATACATGTAGGTGCCCCAGTGTGATGTCACAGTATCAATACTTTTTTTTCTGCTTTGAAAATGAATAACATGTACAAAATGTGCTTCAAGTGTAGCAGTAGGTTGGTAGGTTGGTGTTTCAATTTCCACTTTGCATTAAAACTGTTGGGCCCTCGATAATTCATGATAACTGAAAAGGACTGAATGGCAGTATTCCATTTGGAAAACGGCATAATCAGTCCCCCCCCCCCACTGCAATTATTGTGATTTATTGTTTTCATCAAATTTTTGTTTTTATCGCCAAATTTTATCACACCAGAGGCATTCACATCTGAAAGAAGATTGGAAACTAAACTACTACACAAAAGGTAGAATCACACACATTTCAGAACATGTTTTTAACAATCTAAGCTATAGATAGATAAAAATAAAAGCCCATAGAGAGTTCTTCTGCAGAGGACATTATATTACCTAAATAAATGTAACCTTTCCAAAACTGGAAAATTGGAATTGCTTTTTCATTTTAATAGGAAAAACATTACGGCCATAAGACGAGTCTCTTTCCTCTGACTGCCATAGGACCAATAACAATTGTTGATATAGAATGTGGAAACAAAAACACTGTACACTGGGGAATGGAAGAATGGAGTCAGCTGGAGGCAAAAGGGAAGTGAACAGAATGTGATTTCAACGGAGAAAGTGGGATTAAACTGAGAATATTTCAAAATGAGAGTGATGCCTGGTTCAAAGGCATTTACAAGTGTGATATACAAGATGTGTTTATTTAACAGGAGATTAGGACATTAAGCATTTGTGATGAAGGAAAATCCACAGGTTTAAGTTTGACAGGACAAATACTTAGAGAAATGTAGAGCGCACTACATCCACAGATATATTCAACAGTTCACGATAAATTAGACTTTTTGTGAACATCAAATACAATGTTTTTCCCATCCTTCCCTGGAAATTCAAATTCTTTTTTGTTCTTTTGATCTGTCAAAAATGTATGATGGCTGCTTCATTTTGCCTCCAGTCACATGATTTTGTGATGACATAGCATTTGAAAAGGTCTGTACGGTGCCATGGTCCCTCCGGAGTCATAACATAAATCAGGGGTCTGCACTTTTTGGCTTTGGGTGCCACTTTGAAAAGTTCATGCCTCTGAGTGTGTCACCACCACCACTTTTTTGGCTCATTTATTATAAATTGCCACATTGCTGTTGTTGTATCATTAGTTCATATTGTTAAAATGTCCCGTGGTATAAATGGCCTTTCATACAATCATGAAAAGGGGGTATGGGGGAATTTTTCCAGGAAAATGTGATACTTTTTGTTGACATTTTGCTGACATTTAATATTTCATTTAATGTTTTCAGCAGCATCATGTATTCCTAATGATACCGACTGCATTTCAAGAACCTGTGAAAAACATCATCATAATAAACATCATGTCAGTTATGACGCGTCGGTGAGCCAAGCCGTATGCCGTGTGCATATTTTGACATCACCACACGACCGTAAGAAGGCGCTGTATTAAAGTGTACTCACGGCGGTCCACCATGTGCCGGGGTTGTCCAGGCCACAGTTGTCGCTGTACTCCAGGCAGCAGGAGTCTGGCACACGGGACGCGTTGTACACCTCGAACCAGTCTGTGTGGTTGGTCACTCCACAGCAGCGGAACTGCCAACACAAACACACACAAACACACACACTGTCACTGCTACTGTACACAACGAATGCAGTGTACTAGGAATGAAAAGAGGAGACAGCGTGGATCAGGTCCTAGAGAGGTAACTGATACTGTTGTTGTGTCCATGGGCAAGACACTTCAGCCACCATGCCTGTGTTGATGCGTAATGTGCATGTGTGTGCGTTTTTACACCGTGGAATTATATGTCATAATATTAAGAGGAAAAATCAAACTTCCAGCTCAAACTTCCAGCTCCATTTTATAACGTTCACAAATTTTTAAGAAGAATTTGCTCCGATGGAAAAAACAAAAATCAAAATCATTGATGAATTGTTCTTGGCCTGCAATGTTTTGGCTGAAATTTGTCCAGCATAAAGTTATATTTCAAGAGCCCATATTACACTATTTTCTGACCGATGTTCTAATGTTGTTTCCTCATCACAAACACCCCTGGAGTTGTGTTTTGTTTCATTCACACGTTTAACGCACAAACCCTGCAGATTTAGGCTGAGTTCTTCTCTCAGATTGAAAACACTCTGTTCCACCTTGTGATGCCAAATGGTAATACAGGAAGTGCTCCATTGTGTTTTTAAACTCCATACAACTTCACTAGAATCATTTGAATTATTTCAGCCCTGGATTTGCCAATCTCTATGAAACAAAAGGTAAAAAGAAGCTGTTAACTTGAACAGAGCATTTTGAGCTTTGGAGATGTAGACAGACTAATGATAAAGGTTTACTCAAACGTGTGAATGAAACAAAATGCAACTCTGGGACTGTTTTTGAGGAGGTAACAACATTCTAACATGACTTAAAGCTCACAAGAGTCAATTGTGTGTAATATAGGACCTTTAACTCTCTCCAGTCCTTGCCAAAAGTATAAAAAAAAACCACCAGATAATGTCACACTGTTCACAAACTTTTAAGGGGTCTATAGATTCATCAGGTTCGTTTGTGCAAAGAGAGTCCATGCTAATCGGTGCGTCAACAAACGACGCTAAAGATACTCAGATGTTGTGTGGTTTGCCATGTTTACAGGCTTATGCTAATCCTCCCATTGAAAACGCAGGGGAGCTAATGTATGAAACCTTTAAAATGGAGGCGTTCTATTTAAACACACTGGATATATATATATGTATATGTATACACTTTTACAGTTTTAAGTACAGGGACACATGAGTGGCCACTTTATTAGGTAAATATGACACCTCACATTTTGCAGTTTACACACACACGCGCGCACACACACACACACACGCACGCACGCGCGCGCACGCACGCACGCACACACACACACACACACACACACACACACACACACACACACACACACACACACACACACACACACACATGCAAATTGTGAGTACACATAATATCTGATATCCATCTCTCTCTAAATGATTCATACACCTGGTGTGTGTGTGTGAATAAATTGGTGTATGTGAAAAACAATTCATCTGATAGTGGCTCTCCAGTGCTCTCATCTTCTCGTTTGTCTCACCGGTCCTCCCCTCTTCCTCTCTCCCACTTCCCTCCCCTCTCCCTCCTGCGTATTGTCCCTCCCTCTCCTACTCTCCCTCCCCTTCTCCTCCCTCGTGATTGCTATAGATTTGTGTCTCCAGGATCACCTCTTGCGCTCTCTCTCTCTATAATTCGATTCCTGGGTGTACAGCGGCGGCTCCAGTGAAGTGAACCCACACACAAACAGCTGTGCAATAAACACCTGCCCCACACCCCTGAGCACTGCCCCCTGCAGGTGGAACAGCTGTGTCAGATGCACACACTCCCATAACAGTGGAACAGGCTCTTTGAGCCCACAGAAAGGACAGCCCTCCCCTACAGCACGGTTCATATGATGGACCAAAGACTTGACCACCACTGCTCCATGCAGCAGCCTCCACTGCAGGTCTCCCTGTCTCTTGGTGAGGCGGGGCTTGTACAGGAAGCCCCAGGCTGGGCTGAGGGCGGGGGCCAGGCCCAAGTGAGCTCTCCACACCGTGTCCAGGTGAGCACATAGTCTGTGATGGTTCAGGGCCTGGACTATCAGTTTGTAAAAAGTCTTTCCAGAGGCTGCTTCCAGGGATGCAGACACAGGACAGGACAGCAGAGGACCTGAGGAGTCCACAAGGTCAGAACTCAGAATGATGCCGGGGAAGGGGTCAGTAGAATCTGGAGACAGTGAGCCAGAACTGAACCCTCTGAGCAGAGTCCACTCCTGTTCTGTCACCCACTGTCACCAGCCCCTCCAGAGAGGGGGGAGAGAGAGAGAGGGGAAAGAGGGAGACAGAGAGAGGAGAGAGAGAGACAGAGAGAAGAGAGAGAAAGAGAGACAGAGGAGGGAGAGAGACAGAGACAGAGAGAGAGAGAGAGAAACAGAGAGGGGAGAGAGAGAAAGAGAGAGAGGGGACAGAGCGAGAGAGAGAAGAGCGAACTGCAGAGAGTGAGCTGTGCAATAGGATAAAGTGTTACGGTTTGACAGGTTTAACTTAAAGCCTCACTGTATAATATTTTTTCAGACGTATCTAAAATCAGATCCCTAAAACTAAAACTACTAGTGGTACTGAAACTAGATACTCATTGATTTCTGTTTTCATGGAGACCAAACCAGACCAAGTTACAGGTCAGATCTGTAGCGAGACGACCCCGCTCACAGTCACAATGCCTGTTTTTCTGGGTATTTTGAGCTGTAAAACCACCTGTAATTGAGTCAATGTAAGGTAGAGTTGTTTAATGCCATACTTGGAACATTTCAGGCAGAGCAATGTCATCTCCATGGAGAAAAGTTTTGACGGACCCTTCACCAGAAAAGTTGCAATCACAATCTATTGTCTAGTAACAGTAGACATAGTGCAAGCCAAAAATAGACTTACATTTGAGGCATTGAGCAGTTTCAAACTCCCGGCTCAAGGACCAACTGCGGCCTGCAGAATTATATTTTGCGGCCCCCTACCGCGGGCCCCCCTACCTCAGGCCACACTGACACTAAACTTTGACATCAAGTAAGCAGACAAAGATGAAGCTGCAGGGCAGCGCCCCTGCAGATTCACAGCAGCAGATTTGCGCACCTTACATCCTAAACTCAATTTTCAGCAGTTGTAAAGCTATGAGTCCAGGTGGATCTGTTTATGCGTGTACACATGCACATAAAACAGCACTGAAGAACCAAAACAACTCGCACTTGTTAGTATATGTGCTTCTGCTTGTGCCCTGCACCATTTTGCTCTCGCAGCCACAATATCAGGGAAAACAATTTTACAGGCCTTGCCTACAGCACAAGAGAGGTGCTGACCTTTATTATCCCTTATTCATAAGTATGGGACATTTGGGGGTGATAAGTAATAAAAAAATCAGTGACAACCTGTTTACCTGCTCAATGCAGCTAGACCCCGAAGTCGTTTGTTTTGGCTGGCTGATGAAGTTATTGAGTGGCCAGCCGGCTCAGCCAAAACCTAAATGGCTGCTGCAGCCGCCAAAATGTTTATGGCTACAAATGGCTGAGGTTGTCATTTCATGCCTATAGTTTATGTTATACTGATTTACAAGATCTCAATATGCAGTGTATTGGTTACACATGTATATAGGCTATTTCCACAAAATGTGATACAATGGAGGCTAATACGGTACTTTCATCTAAACCTCCACACAGGAGAGAGTGAGGAGAAACTCAAAGCAGCAGACAGATCCGCCACCGGGACCCGCGGCACCCACTGCTGCTGCTGGAGCCAGGGGACTTGCTCGCTGCTGTATCCGCCTCGTTTTTGGGTGGAAAAGTTTGACCTGAGCGTAGCGCACAGAGGGTTAACTTGCGGAGAGAGAGAGACAGAGAAGAGATATAGAGAGACTGAGAGGGGTAAGAAAGATAGAGAGGTGGTGAAGGAGACAGAGAGAGAAAAAAAGAGAAGTGCTGCTTCGGAGCTTTGCAGTTTAAGTTTTAAGTTTACAGTTGGTTTATGAGCCAGTTCACCAGATGTGTGTGTGTGATAAAAGTAAGTTTGTCCGCGACGCATGTCATTAATAAGTTTGGGGAATTATGTCCTTTTTGCACTGTTAAACTGTAAAAGAAGTGTTGTTTTCAGATCTGTAATTCATCATTATTCAGTTTTCGCTATTATTTGTTTATATTGTAAAACCACACACCAGCATATATTTACATTCTCTACTATAGTCTGCTGCTTTTACCACAGAGAGGGGGAGAAAGAGAGAGTGAGGGATGACAAAGTAAGGGAAAGAGCGAGAGAGGAGAAAGAGAGAGTGAAGGGTAGTAAAGAGAAAAGGATGAGAGGAGAAAGAGGAAAGGAGGGAGAGTAGGAATGGAAGAGAGGCAGACAGAGAGAAGAGGGGTGGAAAGAGAGAGGGAGAAATAGTGACAGGGAAGGGGAAAAAAGAGGAAGGGGGAGTGAGAGAGAAGAAGGGGGGGTAGAAAGAGTGGGGGGGCAAGAGAGGGATAGATAGGAAAAGTATAGAGAGGGTGGTAAGAAAAGAGAGGGGGATGAAGACAGGGAGGGAATTGGAGTGGAGGAGAGACAGAAAGAGAGAGAGAGAGGGAGAAAAATGTGAGAGAGAAAGAGAGATAGAACTAGAGATGGGGGAAGATGAGAGAGAAAAAAGAAACAGATAAGAAGGAGATCGAAAGAGAGATGAGAAAGAGCAGGAGAATGAGAGATGAGAGACACGGAGAGAGAAAGAAAGAGATGCGAGAGAGAACAAGAGGGATGAGAGAGAGAAAAAGAGTGATGGGAGACAAAGAAATAGATGAGAGAAAAAGAGAAGACAGGGAGAGATGAGAGAGAGGGACAGATAGGGAGGGAGAGAGAAAGCGAGAGACATGAGGGAGAGAGAGGGAGTAAAAGAGAGAGAGAAAGAAAGGGAGGTACGAGAGAGAGATGGAGAGAGAGAGATGGAGAGATAGATGAGAGGAGTGTATGATAGAGTGTTAGCAGCAGGTGATGACTGTACAGCTGGAGGCTACAGAACATTTGAATAAAGCCTGAAGTATTCATGCTCCAGGTTATTTACTGTTCAGATCCATGGAGCCAGTGTCTCCTGGACCTTTCCTCATGTTTGAGAGAGAAACCAACAATGTAAAGAACTTTTAGATGGGATATTGTACTTCTTTGGGGTATTGCTGCTAACACATATTGTTTTGAAAATGCTATGTCGCATCACATCACATCAGGTTTGTGAAGTTGTAGTGTAAAATTTTGTATTATTGTTTGGTAACACTTTATTTTGGAGTACACATATTAAAACTTATATTCAGTCTTTCCCAGATGCAAAATTTCAAAACTCAGGGGAATTTTTGTATGTAATACTTAAATATTTTAAATATGATTTATGACTTTTTTTATTTTATTTAAATCTGATATTGGATTATTGAAGGGCAAAGTAGCGTCACCAGGCGTCCCTGTTTACCCAGGACAGTCCCAGTTTTGAGCCCCATGTCCCCGTCCCAGCAGATTTATACAAAACCAGTGATTTGTCCCAGTTTTATACAAGAGGTGCCCCAGTTGTCCCTATTTTTGACCAATTTGTTACCCACCAGCAGTAAAGGGGCCAATGTTTTGTCCTTTTTTTAGCTAAAATACTGAAAACCATGCTTGAAAATAATCATAAGGCAAAAAAAAAAAAAAAAAAAAAAAAAAAAATGCAACAACAGAAGTCCCTCAGATTCTGACGCACGTGTGAGTCAAGAAAGGACAATGTTTCGTTTCACAATTTTATTATTACCAACTATCCAATCCCAGGTGTGTCCCAGTTTTTATGTGTGGAAGTGATCTGCAGCACCACAGGACCTCCAACATTTTCAGTCTGTACATGCCCATCCATCCATTTTCTTCCCCTTAACCGGGGCCGGGTCGCGGGGGCAACAGTACAGAGTTAAAAATGCACTTATTACTATTTCCTGTTTCTATTATATGTTTCATTATAAGTTACATGTAAATTTGATAATTTTGATGTTTTATTTTGAAAACCGAAAGCGCACACTGCTCTCTTGTAGTTTATTTTGATAGTTCAACTTCCGATCTCAGTAACACGTTGGAGACTGCAGCGGGTAAGTTCTGTTCTTCACAAAAACGACTTACTGTTAGCACAAATACAAGAATACAAGAACACATGATAAGACGTTTTCACATGTAATGGATGTATCTTGACGTGCTAACTTTGAGTTTTGTACATTTTATTCGGACTGTAAAACATTCAAGTGAGCTTCATATTGTAACATGGTTCTGAATGGTGCGAAAATGAGCAGCCATCTCACCGTGTTCTGATATGTGTGGAGAATGAAGTATTTCAATGTCTGCCGCAGGAGTAAAACTGACTGACTCCACACTGTGTCCTGTCTTTTGTGTACGTTTGCAGCAGTTACACATACTTTCTCTGTGCCGAGCTAGTTTGCCATTTCTAGTGTCATTTTCCTTGTCAAAACCTGCACAGATGTGAACAACCAGACATACGAGTAAATCAGATTACTCACATCAGATATAACTGTTTACATGACATTTCAATAATCGGACAACTCCAGAAATCAGATAATGGTCAGGTTGTGGTGCATGTAAACACAGGCATAGTTGGAGGATTGCGCAAATCGTTGAGGTGAGATGCTGTCCACAGGCTGTCCCTCCCCGTTTGTCCTGCAGAGACATTCAGACCTCTGACCTGTTTTTCATTACTGCCAGGTGAATGGGTCTAAAATAGTGAAATGACAAAGAAATGCTGATAGTAAAGCCCTTAGCCATGTTGTAATGTTGTTACCTCCTCAAAAACATACCTGGAGTTGTGTTTTGTTTCATTCACATGTTTGAGTAGTTTTATTATTAGTCTGTCTACATCTCCAAAGCTCAGAATGCTCTATTCCACCTTGTGATGTCATGAACCTTTTAACTTTTGTTGAGTAGAGATTAGCAATTCCAGGGCTGAAATATCCAACTGATTCTAGTGAAGGTGTGTGGAGTTTAAAAACGCAGTAGTACGCCCTGTGTGTTTTCTGTGAGCATTGTCGCCTCTCCACAGATCTGACCTGTAACTTGGTCTGGTCTGGTTGCCATGAAGATAAAGGTTTAATGCCATACTGTGAAACATTCCAGATGAAGCTATAACATCTCCATGGAGAAAAGCGTTTGACGGACTCTCCACCGGAAAAGTTACACAACTCATCTTTTAAGTAGTCATATCCACTTACGTTTTCTCAGCGTCCCATCTCATTGCAAAGCTTTTACAATTTAAGGTGATCTTCAGGTCAGAAAGTCTCTCAAAATCACACAGACTTAGCTGGACATCAGCACAGCGCGAATGTTACCAGATGACACCATTTCTGAACCTTAAAAGTTGAAAGTTTGAGATTGCAGGACTTGAGAGCACACTTTAAAGCCCGAGACTACCCCAGTGTGCTACCTGTGCAATCAGCCAGTCCACCCAAGGTCACACTCACTCACTCACTCACACTGCCTTCAAGTCTACAGTGACATGTCCAAAGTGTGGCATTCTCATCTGAAGGCACAAGAATCCAAAATGTGGAAGTGTTTGAAAAGGGCCCATATTGTGTTGTTTCCTGGTCTATGTTATAATGTTTTTTCCTCATTGCAAACAGACCTGGAGTTGTGTTTTGTCTCATTCACATGTTTAACACACAAACGCTGTAGATTTAGGCTGAGTTCTGGGCCCGGGAGAGATCGCGAGATTACTCAAACATGCATGGACGACATCTAAAACCTCTCCAGGCATGTTTTTGATGAGGGGAACATTATAGCATGGTAGAAAAGCTCCAAAATGTTGATTTAACATAATACCCACTCTTTAATAAGTCACTGCATTCTGCATGAGATTCATGACACATTTGTAACCAGAGAATGTTTGTAGCTTTCATAAAATGTGTAAATTGCACGTTGGGAAAATTGCAATTGCAAAAAGCAAATTGAAAACAGAGGAGCTGCTGCTGTGTGTGTGTATTGTAATAATAATAATGTAACTTACGATCATGAAATATTTAGAACTTTTGAACAGAAAAATGACATAGTGCACCTTTAAAATCGGATAATGTGAATGATTCCAGAGGCAGACTATAGAAACTAGGCCATAGGTCACGTGACTTTTATGATCAAGAGCAGTGTCAGACTAAGATTGTGCATGAAAACAGACCCTCCACCAGAAAAGTTACACAGTGCGCCTTTAAAATTTTAAAAGTGAATGATTCTAGACGCAAAACTATAAAAACTAGAACATAGGTCTCACTGACTATTAAAATCAGGAGCACATCAGTCAATGTTCTGCAACCCGTTTGCGGAAAGCTGTTGAGATCCATCCTTAGCATCTTAAGTCTCTGGATGTTGTGGGAATGTCTAGGTTGAAGATACAAATAAAGCGGATCGAAAATGGAAGACTATAATACACTACATAAAACTCAGTTAGCCTTAATAAAGCACGAACAAAAAAATCTGTGGTTTATTGTAGTTTTGTGTAGAATCCCTCAGTCGTCCAGGTAGAATCCATAGCAAAAGGAGAAATTTAATTTGTCAACTGGACAGAGTTTATTTGGTTGAATACGTTTCGCAGCTCATCCAAGCTGCTTCTTCAGTTCTGGTCAGATGCTGGCGGACACTGCTTTATATCTGCTTGAAGGGAGGAGCTTAATTACAATGAAAACAATGGCACTAGCCAGGACATGTCCAGAGGTGTGAAAACACCCATCATGGCTCTGAATGGATATGCTAACTACTCCCCCACTCCCACTCCATATTGAATAGACTCACCTGACTAACAGAAACTGTATTTAAATATGTGTCTCAGAGTAATTTTCATTGTAATTAGCTCCTCCCTTCAAGCAGATATAAAACAGTGTCCACCAGCATCTGACCAGAACTGAAGAAGCAGCTTGGATGAGCTGCGAAACGTATTCAACCAAATAAACTCTGTCCAGTTGACAAATTAAATTTCTCCTGTTGCTTTATTGTAGTTTATTAAGAAAGATTCAGACAGTAACTACTTAATGAATACCTTAGATATCAATGAAGTAGTTATTCAGTCTGAATCATCATTTACAGTGCTACATCCCGTGTCCTTAGACGCTCCTTCAGGGTGAGAAAAAACTCATGTGAGAAACCTCAGGGAGAGCCACAGAAGGAGGGACCCACTCCCTGGACGGACAGGCGGTAATTTCACAATGAACATCAAAACAGCCAAAACAGTAGACACACCTTCCCACGTGTTTTTTGAGGTATCTCTATATACAGTGGGGCAAAAAAATGAAAATTACAGACCCATCTCATCTTTTTAAGTGGGAAAACGGGCCCTTTCTGTAACTGCTAAATACTTTGCCCCACTGTAACTATAACTGGTGCTAATATCCAGGGTGCAGTTTGCTTGGGGTCTTCTCTTTGCTGCTGTTTTTTCCATCCTTCCCACTATGTCTGTCAATCACCAGGGAGTTAACACATTATTTATGCCAATGTCTCCAAACACAGGCCTAAATAAATTGCACTCCTGCCATTTTATTTTTGTATTAACCACTAGGGGGATTCAACAAAGTGACCAAGTGACCACCCCCCAACCCTAACTCTAACCTTAACCCCTCCACACCCACAACACAGCCCCCCCCAGCCCCCCACCCCCACTACACAGCACCCTAGAACACCCTAGAAGGATACTCCGCCTACTCCACAGTGTCACAGCTGAAACAGTTGGCACGTCTGAACCAGGAAAGAATCCGTTGAAAGCAGTTCTTTCTCTTTGGTAAGCCAGAGTAACCTAAAAAAAAACAACATATATGAGTGAATCCATCTTGGTGTGGATGGCTGTTTACACCAAAAATATGACTGTGATCTGAATTCTGGAGTTACAAATTATGTAAAGGTCACGTTAACAGTATTGTAAGTAGAAGTAGTATTATGAGTATTATCCGATTTTTGGAGCTGAACCATTATTAAAATGAAATGTAAACAGCAAAATTATCTGATTTTTTTTTTCTGATCATGGTCACTCTGATTACTCACTTCAGATTGTGCAGTTTGCATGTCCTTGAAGTAATTTAACATTTCTAGAAATCGAATATTAATCAGATAACTACAGCCAGTAAGTACATTTACATGGCCAGTAAAAATCAGATAACTAGTGTAATCAGAAAACAAACTCAATAATTATATTTGATTTTTGGTCGAAAACACCTTGTGACGTGGCTGTTAATGATTTTTAGACTAGACTAGAGTTGTATTTGGAAGACAAAGTGCAATGAATTTTAAAATAACTCTTTCAATCTTATCATTTTGTCTTTGCCACATTAGTTTTCTCTTTCTGCTTGACTGTTCACACTGTGCAGGTTTTGACAAGGAACTAATCAGATTACTCACATCAGATGTAACTGTTTACATGACATTTCTATAATCTGATAACTCCAGAAATCAGATGTTTGGTGTGGATTTAAACCAGTGCTAAAGCAAACTGAGTCTTACCTGCTGTTCTGTGAACATCAGAGCAACTTTTGTACCCCACTGTGGTTTTTTCCTGTTTTTTAAGTCTGTAAGAAAAGAAATGTTTAGGTGTCAAACTCATGCAAATCATCAGTTGTAACTATAATTATTTAAGTATACAATGCCTCACCTTTCACTTTGCTGCCCTTTTCCAGAGAAACTATATTTTTTTTGAAGATCCAGACCCTCGGTTTAAACATTTTTGTCTTCTCCTCAGTGTCTGGTGTCGCCTCCATCTCACGTTCCATACTGTGGACAAAATATATTGTGTTAGCCTTAATTCATGTAGCAGGTTTTAACATGATCATAACTGGTATCATAACATTGTCTTTTGCTATTTTCACCCATCTTTCAGAATCGCTGGGGCAACTTGTCGGGATTGTGGGCTGTACTTTTAAACTTAAGGAGGAGTAGAACCCGGGTAAAGATCGCTAGATTACTCAAACATGCATGGTTGATATATAAAACTTCAGGCATGTTTTTGATGAGGGAACAACATTATAACATTAAGAACTTTAAGAATATTTTAGCCCATATAGCGTAACCATATTAGACTTCTGGTTGACTCGCTCATTTTAAGGAAATATAAGATTATGTTAAAGTGCATATGACAGGTTAGACTACTCATTTCACATTCATATTTAAAATTTGGGTAAAAATCTTGCCTATTTTAATCTAGTTTTTCAAGTTTGGTGTTTATAATTGTAGTTACTTCCTGGTTGGACATGGGCAGAACATATGACATATTATGTGGAGGTAATTCCACAACTGTTACTTAGCAACCATTATGTTAACATGGGCCAAAACCTGTCTAAATTACACAGTAGTTATGATTAAACTTCTACAAATTGATGATAATGTCGTTATTTTGTTAAACTAAGCCTAAAACTGCCAGAAAAATGCCATCATTGTATGTAAATTGTCTCTAGATTTTGGATGGAGTTTTGATTATATAAGTAGATGCATTCCTTTTTAGAACTCACTGCTACTGCCTGTAACTTTTTTTTCATAAACTGACCCTTAAATGGTGTAAAACTATGATACATATTTGCCTCAGGTACTATCCCACCAAATCACGTGATAATCGGAAAACATGAAAACCTGTCATGCACTATAACCGTCTTCCATAAAACGATGGAAGCGTACTCACCTCTGGCTCTCTTTGTAATCATCAAAGGGTGTAGAGTTTTCAGGTGAGGCTGGTTCGACCATGATGAACACAGGTGACTTCATGGTTGACTCAACGGCGCCAATATTATTATTATTATTACAATATTTGACATTTGCTTTACTCTGTGGTGTTTCCTACTTACCGGATAAAGTTGTGTTCTAGGATCTGAGCAGGAGTGATCCTCTGAGTCCCGTCCATATTGAGCATGGCCTTTATCAAGTTAATGCAGGCAGATGGCTCAATGTTTCCATAACTGTGGCTAGGAGGAATATGGAACTGAAAAAGAGTAGATAATTAGAAAATAAGAACTGTGAACACTACAGAACAAATTTTGGATAATAAATGTTGAGCTATTAAATCATACCTCAAATACTTCATCCAGAGATTTAAAGCGGTCCATTGGGTGGGTCTCGATCATAACCTTAGGGCTAATACAAGCCTGTTCAAACTCACTTGGAGTCTAATCAAAAAGAAAATTTGTGTGAATTACCATGGCAACCTTAAATTAATTGACGAAATAAAAAGCTATTTACCATCAACGTCCATCTGTTCCCAACTGCTTTGAAGAACTCGTGGGTATTGATTGCTTTATTGAGGACTTTGTCAGGAGGTTGACCAAACATTGTGATCATAGTCCTCAGCTGAAGAAACAAAAGAAACAAGAGGTGGTAAACATTTGGATTTTTTAAAGAATGTGTTCAAGTTTTCTAAAGAACAATAATGTACTTACAGTCTCAAATTCTGTTCGGTTGGGAAACAGATCGACCCCAATGAGCAGAATGACCAACATGCAGCCCAGAGACCAGACATCTATGGCCTGGTCGAACGGGAGTCCAAGGATCATTTCTGGAGCCCTGTGTGGAACAAACGCAAACCATAAGCACAAAGCAAGTTCACAATTAATATAAACATCATTTATCTCCAGTTGTGCAGAGGTGGGTAGCACTCATTTAGTTACTTTAACTCGAGTAACTTTTTGAAGAAATTAGTAGTAGTAGTACACTATACTTTTACTCCTACTTGAGTAATATTTAGTTTGAAGTTACTTGAGCAAAGGTTATGGTTACTCTTACCACTGTGAACAACTGAAACACAACTGAAAAGCTTTATGTTGACAACTTAAATCATTTTAACATCTGAGCTACTTAGAATTGACCTTCAGATATGATTTGTTTTGTATTTTCTTTGGAAATGCCATATTCTGTGTATTGTCTGTCTAATTACATTAAGTCATAATTCATACATTTGATTGTACATTTTACATTCAAACTTTCACTCAGTACTCAAGTAGTAGTTTTCCTACTCTTCCCACCTCTGCTGAACACATGTAACAGTACACCTTACCTGTAGTGGACCTGTTGTGTCGTCATGCCCGGTAGTGCCCTTTTTCGGTCAATAAAAGCCCCAAAATCAGCCAGTTTGATTTTGATTGGCTTGTTGCTATGGTGACACAGCCAGATATTTTCCACTATTACACCCGTGTGGATTATCCCCATGGACTTCAGGGTCTGTAGAGCTGTGGCCGTCTGCAAAAGTCCTAACATTCGATTAAAAAAACAAAAACAAATTCTCTCTCAGAATCTGCATTTATTTAACCAGTTCTTACCTGCTGGACAATAGCGCAGATGTCGCTCATTGGCAGTGGGCGGTGTTGTTGAATATATGAAGCTAAGTCCATGTTTAGCTCCTCCAACACTAAAGCCTCCCCACGGCTCGTTTGCAACGTTCCGGCAAATTTAACGATATTTTTATGATCCATTTCATTTTCTGCAATTCTCTCCAGCAGATGAACCTGATTTTGAGGTGGAAAAAAAAAAAAACAGGTTAGTGGGGTGTTAACATTTAAAAGTCTATTGATACATTACAGCGGATGTCATCAACATCTCCCGGGGGGTGAAGCTAACTAGAGGCACTGCTGTGTCTGAAACCCTTTAGCTCAAGTTAGACTTTAAAGTGAGCTTTGTTTAAACACCCAATCTAGCCATAAAGAACTGACTTTGCTGGGACTACAACAGGTGAGCTGATTTTGTGTGGTTAAACAAGTTTCTGTCCATTATTACATTCCTTTATAAATGTACCATGAACTCTCAAATTAATCAAATTCCTGAAAAAGACTTGTTTAAATCCATTTTGCAATCTAAAAACGTATCAATGCAATCTATCAAATGCACTTTTAAGCATTCTAAAAGAAAAACACAGCTCCCAACTATTTCAGTGTAAAGTTTAACTAGCATGGATTAACACTTACCTCATGCTGAGTCCTGTTGATCGTCACAATTTTCTCGGTGTCCAGTTGTTTGCATTTGAACAACTGACCAAACCTGGTCCCAGCATGTCGGTCACTTTGAAGCCTTCTGGGAGAATTGCCTTGATCTCCTCATGGGTCAAAGGCTTGTTGAATCTCACTGTGAATGAAGACAGTTACATAAACTTAAAATGTTTTTGTCTTTTTTTTTATCATTATAAGCTGATTTTTCTTACCTGTCTACCTGGTCCATCCAGCCTGGTGGCATTGTAGTAATCTCACTATAAAGACATAAAAACAGTTTAGCTCATGTTGTTGTTGTTGTTGTAGCTCATGTTCACCAAATGTACTGACTAATATTGTGTAGAGTCAAGTTGAGAACTCGAAAAGTGAAAATACAGTTTAAAAAGTGGCAGTTTCTGGCTGTGCAAACCTTCATCTTACTAAATAACTAAAGTGTTGCCATCTATTTTAGTTAGTCTAATTCTAATTACTGTAATTACATGATAGTTGCTGGGGAACAGGTATGGAATTACATCAGCTTCCTGTGTCTGACCAGGAAGTAAAATTACAAAATATATAAATAGAAAACAGTTGGCAAGAATTTGAGTAAAATCTTCTAAAATGTCTAACCTGTCATATACACTTTGTTCATTCTATATTAAGACTAATTAAGGTGTAGTTATTATAAAGTGGTACAGATGACTTTATAGACTTACAGTTCATCACAGATAAACGGATGCTGGAGGATTTCAGATGGTGTTATTCTTTTCTTTGGGTCAATCTCCAGCATCCTACCAAGCAACAATGTGGCAGCTTCTATGTCTCTGTCCTCTTCCAGGCTGGACAATTTACAGCTGAACTATAAACAAGTCATCAGTAGATTAGTATTTGCATTTTCAGGTTTAACATCCATGTTTCATTTTTGGTCTACTGTATACCTGCATTAGCTCGCGGAGTGAACGGAAGCCTTCGGTATAATAATTTCTTGGCATACATTGGTAGATTTCCATGATTTCCCAGCGAGTCTAAACAAGATTTTGAAAGTTAAAATGACATGTTTTAATAATATACAATACCAGTCAAAAGTTTGGACACACGTTTTCATTTATGTTTCTTCTATATTTTCCATATTTATTATTATTTTTTTTAATAGCCACCCTTTGCTTTGAACCCTGGTTTGCATTTGGGCATTTCCTGACCCTGACACACCTGTGAAGTGAAAACCATTTCAAGAGACTTCATTATGGAGCTCACTGAGGGAAGACCAAGGGTTTGCAGCACTGTCAACAAAGCAAAGGGTGGCTACTTTCAGCTACTGAATACACAAATTTTAAACTTTTTTTTTTGTATGTTATAACGTAGAAAGTAGTAAACATGAAGAGAAAAAACATGTGGTGTATTACCACTTACCATTAATATCCAGTCTTTGCCTTCACGTTTAAAGTACTGTTGTGTCTTAGGCTCTTTGTCGAGGTAGGCTCTAGATGGTGTGCCGAAGATTTTCAATATAACATTCAACTTTAAAAGAGAAACACATGTTAGATAAGGCTTATTAATATGATTTACTGTTTACAAAGTGGTGAGACGTATATATAAAAAATTAGATAAGAACAAATTTATTGTTAAAAAGGGGGTATTATGCAAAATCGACTTTTTACCATGTTATAACATTCCCTCATCAAAAACATGCCCAAAGAGGTTTTAGATGTCATCCATACATGTTTGACTAATTTAGTGATCTCTCTTCCAGGCACTATTGAAACCCTTCTTACAGTTAGCCGTAAAATTCTTTCCAATGCTCAGCCCCACACGACAATTTTCCATAAATATACAAAAGCATGATACAAAACACTACAACTTCACAAACCTGAGAGCATATTCAAAACAATAAAGGGTAACATGGTGATCTAAATATGATACGTGTTAGCAGTTAATACCCCATATTAGTGGAATAGCCCCTTTTTAAAATATTGTCTGAATATTGTTATCAAGATAATGCGAAAATCAAAGTTATTATCTTTTGTCAGTGTCCAACCACCTCTATGTCTACTTATGGCTAGTGACTTACTGTTTCATATTCAGTGCGGTTAGGGAATAACTCGTGCCCAAGCAACATGAATTCAGCCATCATGGTTCCCAGGGCCCACACATCCACAGCTTCATTGAAAGGCAAACCCAGAAGCACCTCAGGAGGCCTAAGGGAGGAACGAAGACATGACATGAACATATAAAATGGACTAGAGCCATGTTTTTAAGGCAAGACACTGCAGGCGTTCAGGAAAAGAACCTGAAATTTGATAATTATATAAATATTTAAAAAACACATTTATAAATAAAGCATTTTATGTGTAAAAATTGCCAATGTTGCACACCTGCACAATGTTACAACAGAAACACTTAGATAGAAAATATGTAATTTATTTATCATTATCTTGGTAAATTTCCCATTTATTTTTCCTGTAGACTTTAATCTGGTAAAAGTAATCTGGGCTAATCAGCTATGGGGTAACTAATGATGACAATGCCTACTAGTATATTTTGATTTAAATCTGTATTAGTTAGCACATAGCTGGTCAGTCTCCATCATGTTTTACAACTTTTTCGAAAATTCTGTGGGAAAAATGAATGTGAAATACTTCTGGAACCAGTGTGGAACTGGGCAGGACTTTTGAGCCGCCACTATGACCTTTTTTTTATGACATTTTACCACGATTTTACATTGCTATACACATACCACATTACATAATTCCGTATATATTTTTTCTCATGTTTTTTTTTTGCAAATGTTTATTTTTGACATATGTATAATTTTTCACTCTTTCAGGGTTAGAATTAGGGTTAATTTGGTTAAGTGTAGGGCTTTGGGAATCCCGAAGGAGAATATGTCTGTTTACAGACTATTGACAAGTAGTGTATTACATCAGAACATATATAACATAAATCGGTATAAAACCTGTAAAGTCATTTGAACATTTTGTGCATACTTAGACAATAAACACTGCGTTACATTGCACTGCGTACCTGTTTGATAATGGCGCGGATATCCGAAAAGGGCAATGGGCGAAAAATGTGCCAGTATTGCAGCACACTCATGTCCAGCATTTCAAAGATCGTTCCTTTGCCCAAGGGAGTGTTAAATGCCCCGAAAAACTTCACTATGTGTCTCTGGTCACTCCCCTTGTCCATCAGGCGGCGCAGCAGACAAATCTGAACAGACAAGAATACATTAGAATTACATGTTACAATTTTATTTACATTTTTACTAACATTCTTGACTAGTTTTCTTCAGTTATTCTATTTTTTAGTATTTCTGTTTTTTTTCATAGTTGGACATGGGCAGATATGACATAGGTAATTACAGAACAGTTACCTATCAATCATAATGTTAATGTTAATGTTAAAACTTCTAAATTGCATTATAGTTACGATTAGACCAAAAAAGTATTTCTGTACTTTTCTTCTCATCTTTTTTCCCACACAAACTGCCCTTTAACTGATGTACAACTATAATAAATATATATAACATGTACTATCCCACCAAACCAAGTAAACATTAGAACATCATGAAAACCTGTCGTATGCACTTTAAATAGTACTGAAACTGGCGCTTACCTCATCCTCAGTGTCTTGCTTGAAGTAGGGAAGTTTAAATGCCACAACTTCCTGAGTGTCTTTCTTTTTACACTTCACCACTTGACCGAAGCCTCCTCTGCATGTAGTTTTTATGAATTCATACTCTCGTGGTATTGCCTCCTTAATCTGGTCAGTGGTCATTTCTGAAGAACCCGAATCCATCTCGAGATTCTTAGCTAGGCTATCTTAACTAGCAATGACAACACAGTAAATTAATTTCTCCTCTCAGAAAGCGCACCCACAGACAGGTGAAAGTCTGGTTATGAAGTGTACTGGAATCAGCTGATGTTTGAAACTTATCTAGTAACTTAAAATCAGCCATTTTATGTGTAAAAACTGGCTAAAATGACTCTTTTGGAGACATTCAAAACAGAAACATGAAAAGAGCCAGGTTTAAATTTCTTTTTGTTGTCACATGAGATACCAAAAATATACAGAGAGGATATTGGATATCTTATTTAGTATTTGAGTAAACTAGATCTGACTGAAGATTTGCCTAAAAAATCTAATTTTGCCTAATTTTTTGGCCAAAAAAAAAATAAAAATAAAAAATAAATAAATAAATAAATAAAAAAATAAAAATAACAATAATAAATAAATCACACTTATTATATAATTAGATAAAAAAAATCTTTCTGTACATTTTGTCAAAATCTTGTTAAGTACAAGATTCTAAAGTTTGGTGTGTGTAGGTGCTACTTTAAAGGGTGAAAGTGCATTTTGAGAAAATGGCCATTGAATGTAACTCAATGGAGTTACGAATGTTATGCAAGTTGATTAAATTGAATATTAAAAATTTTTTTGGTGCAGAGTGGACAATATTGTTATTTCCACAGGCTAAAGCTTATATATATATATATATATATATATATATATATATATATATATATATATATATATATATATATATATATATATATATATATATATTTTATCAAATTTTTTGCCAGGTCAATCGATTTTATTCTATACCCCCATGTGGGACTTTTTGTCGATGTTCAGGGGGTCAAAAATGCGATTTAAGGTGAGGAAAAAGAATAATATTAATAAGAACAAAACCGAGGAAGAACAATACCCCGTCACCTGGCGAGGGCCAGTTAAACAGCAGAATTTCTTATTTGTTCTTCCAGAAGACAAAACCAGAGGATGTAGTCCTGTAACTGAACCTGTGTCGCCAGAGCCTTACCTGCAGATAGCGAACACATCCAGGTTTGTCTCCTTCTCAGTATATGGACAGGCTCATGTGAAGCTCAGAACCTCCAGAATTCCCTCCCTGAGCTGCAGAGGCTGCACTAGCACTGATCCATGTTTGGCTGCAAGTGCTGGGGTTTAGTGACCATTCGGATCAGAGAGGCAGTTTAGGTTTAAACCAACTGGATTTCAGCATTGAAGCAAAACACCAAATTATAACATCCTTTTGTAACTAAGCATAAATCAGCAATGCTTATGAGTTAAGCTATCTTTGATTGGGTCTTTGTGGGTAAATATAAAACTGTTTTGCCCTGTGATGCATCAGTTGAAGCAGTTCTCTGATCACAGTAAACAGTGAACCTCACCCGGAGCCCACCACAACAGTCACATTTCATTTTCCAGAAGGTCCTCCAGCACCAACTCTGATCGAACACTGGTCCATGTGGAACCGAGAGGCCATGTTTCAACAGTCATGTGGGACTAAACACCTAAACTCTGCCCACAGCCACATTTCAAACAGAGCTGCTAAACTGGGCAGTACCTGGAGGACTAAAGGGGAGAGTGAGGGGGATCTGGAGGAACAGCGTGATTGGTCAGTTTTCCACATTTCAAACTCCACCCCTGTAGCCAGGCGTTTGTAATCAGGGTAGTCCTGCATGATGTCACCAACTACTTTAAACTGCAGAGGCCACCGGAGGTAGCACAAGCGTTTTTGACCGGAAAGCTGCAAATTGACCTAGTTTGTTGCAGGTGGGGTGGGGGTGCATCAGAGTGCGCTCTGGTCATGGGGGTCAGGGGGTGATGGGGGTGTTGAGTCCAGCGCAGTGACCAGGCGCAGGGCTGTGACAGTGGCCCATATGGAGAACACTGGGGCTGGGACAGACTGAGGCTCACTGCAGCCTGTAGAAAGTCTGTTAGACCCAATAGAACACAGGCTCTATAAAACTTCTCATGAATGTCACACAGCACATAGTAATATGTTTATAGGAAAATATATACTGTAATTTACAATTACGGAGGAATTTCAAATTTTCTGTTGCATTATCAGAGTAATAATATTCTAAAACAGTAGAATTTTTGTCCTTACGAGTGGTCCTGACTGTTTGTAGGATTTGTTCTTCCAAAAGAACATTTTCTGACAAGAAAAAGTTTTGTGAATACCAAAAATGTGTACAAATGTGTACAAAAAAACCCCCATGTACACAGTTTAGTAGTGAAAAAGTTGAATTTGCGTTTACATATTACTTACACACAAACACAAAACCCTGGTGTCTCTTTTGCATAGTGTATCTTGATGTCTCCCGTCCCCCTTTCCCCAATCTCTCTACTCCGTGTGACTTTACCCACAAGAGGAGTTGGACTTTAAAACACGCCGTCGACACATGAAAGTGCTCACTAGCTCTGTGATGTCTGCTAATCTGCGGCGCTCACACTGGAGGAGGTTTAAGCTGTTTGTTTCTGACTTCTGCCTGAGCTGCATTGTCTTAATACGTCACATCCAGAGTATTAAAAAACCCCACATCCCACTAGCCGTAGTAGTCATTTGTTCTAAAGTTTATGCATAAACTACAAGAATTCAAAGCGCATGCAGATTAAAGTGCGGCGAATGAAACGGCCTTGATTTTAATGAGAAATTAGTTTATGTTTTTCATAAAGTGGCCGTGCAAAATAAATGAGAGGGCGACAATGACAGCTTAAAATGTCCATGAATGATTACAAAGGTATGCTAATGGTCATTCAGGTCCTTTATATCGAAGCTAGCCTAAAGGTGCATTATGTAAATTTTTGGTTGGTCCGTCACCTGCTTATCTTCATGGAATGTTCCACAATATGACATTAAACAGCTTTACCTTACATTTATTCAGTTACAGTTGGTTTTACTGCTTAAAACTACCTAGAAAAACAGGCATTCTGACTGTGAGCGGGGTTACCTCACCACAGATCTGACCTGTAACCTGGTCTGGTTTGGTCTCCATGAAGATAGAAAGGTTTAATGCCATACTGTGAAACATTCCAGACAAAGCAATAACATCTCCATGAAGAAAAACATGTGTTGGACCCTCAACCAGAAAAGTTGCGCAATGCACCTTTAAAAGTCCTGTACAGATATATTATATAAGCAGCTCATTTCGTGTTTCATTGTCTGATAATCTGGAAGTGTGTGTTAGCATGCTCGTTGTTGTTAGTTTAACCATCATGGTACACTGCACTAGTGTTTCTAAAGGGTTTCTAAACTCAGTGCAGTGAATGATTAGGATGATCTGAATGCGTAAAGTAAGTGAGGAAAAACTTTGACGACCAAACAGTTTAAAGGTGCATTGCGCAACTTTTCTGGAGGAGAGTCCGTCACCTGCTTGTCTCCATTGAGATGTTATTGCTTTGTCTAGAAGGTTCCACAGTAGAGATTAAACCTGTTTATATCAAGGGAGACAACTATAGGCTAGAGACAAGTAACTGACGGACCCTTCTCCAGGAAAGTTTTGAAAAATGAACACGCTCTGTTTTTCAAGTTTTTTTAAAACAGTAAAATCAGGTACAGCACTTTTAATTTGTCTATTCTAAAGCAGCGTCAAGGTGTCCAGTTTACATGCAAAGTCTATGTGGAAGCACGTGGACATATTTTTCTCCCTTTGGTCCACAGTGTCAAAGACGTGCGTCGGGGGCATCTGAACTCAAATACTAGAGGCACCCAGCACGTTTATTGATCTGAACACAGCTTTAGTTTACACACTTAAAGGTGCTGTACCTGACTTTTACTGCCCTAAAAATGTGAAACTCAGCTGCTGTATTTTAAATATTTGCAGCAGCCCAAACCTATTCCTCACTGTCCTAACATATTCAATTATTCACAGTGATGAGTTTCTAAGCACTTTTCACAATGTTCAGAGGCCAGAGGGAAGACTTAAATCATGACAAAACAGCAACTAGCATGCTAACAGTCCACAAGGTTACTTCCTGGTTTGTAAATAATAAAATACTCTTTTAAGAATTAGATGTAGACAGCACGCAGAGGTCTCATTTTGACCCTAAGATCTGCTTTTACAAAATATATGTTCTGGGGCAATAGACATTTTACTTTATATTTCCCAACTTTCTGAGACCATTGCAAAGCTTTACATTACGGTAATTCAAACAACAACTAGCATGCTAACAGCCCACTGTATTACATTCTGGTTGGCGAATAATAAAAACTCTTATAATTAGAAACAGACAGCAAACAAAGGTCTCATTTTGACCTTTCTTTTACAGCATAATCGGGCAGGAGCAATTTAAGTTAATTATATGAAAAAGATCAGGTACAGATGTTAGAAAGCAGCCCTATCTCGCGATGGCTTATTGGTTGAAACTGGTGAGTAAATGGGTCAGTAGAATGTGTAGAATACGTGCATACTTACGTCGGTTTGTACAATCATCCAGGCGTTGGTGAGGCCGATGTTCCCCTCTGTGCCGAAGAGCTCCAGGCCTTTCTTCAGGTCCCTTTGAGCGTACTGGTCGATCTGCACACACACACAAAGACAACATGAGACTATAGCAACTCTTTATTCTACGTTCTATTTGTGCTCAGAGGTCAGAACTCAGACCTTGGAGTAGCTGTACCAGTCTAGTGTACTAGATAGAGAGACAGAAAGAAAAGAAAAGAAGAAAAATAGCTGAGATGTTGCTCTTTCATTTAGTTTACATTTTATATTTCTGTCATGTTCAGTTTCAGAGACAGAGACAAGCATGAAAAAAGTGTGATCAACATTTTCTGTGCTCCAGCAGTCGAGTCAGAAAAAACAATGAGCAATGCATCACAGTGTAAAGTAATGATTTCAACAAGCATTAAAAACGAGGAAAGAGCTCAAATCAGGCAAAACACTAGTCTTTGTCAATTCATTCATTACTGCGGACATTGTTATTATGTTTGTAGTAAGTATAAGTATAAATCAAGGTCTAAGAGTGACTTTGTGCTTTTGTTGTCATTAGCGCCGTGTATCCATTTGCAAAACAAAGCATAACCGCACATTAATAACCGCAGTGTGTGTGGACTTCCAAAGGCAAAATAACTCAAATACAATCAGTATATGTTGGATTTTCTTACTTGGGTCCAGCTCAGGGTTCTGAAATGTTATCCACGTTTGCAAGTAGGAATTCAGAGATCGAAGGGTTTGAACCTCTTAGGACAACTGTGCCTTTAAAGAAGACATTGTGCTTGTGTCTGCTATCTGGATCATTATGCTAGAATATGGACACTTTAAATCGCAATATTCATCTAAAACAACTTAATAAAAGAAAAAGTGTAAAAAACTCCAGTGCCCAATTCAAGCTGACGTCGCCATAAACGCGATCACGACAAAGATGGATATGGATAGCTGCAAATCACACTAGCGAGTAGCAGATTTTTTATTTTTTAAACGAGAGTTGATCAGCAAAATAGGGTTTTAAAAATAAGTGACTTAAGATTACTCAAACATACACAAATCACTCTTAATACAACTTCAACTGTGGAACATTTCAGACAAAGCAATGACACATCTGTAGAAACAAACAGTTGACGGACATTCCTCCAGAAAAGTTACGCAATGCACCTTTAAAACTCCAACCACAGGCCTTGTCTTACCAAAATGTATTCTACAACTCTGTTCAAACAGGTATATTGAGAGTAAATTCAGCCATGTTGTTTCTCTAACTTCCATCACCTCCCTGTGACTGTCAGCCAATCACCTCCCAAGTCATATGCCCGCAGCTGAAGAACCACCAGCCTCCGCAGCCTCTCCGACTCCTCTTCACCACCATCAAAGAGTGCGTATACATGAGCTTGAGTATCCTGGTTCTGATCGGGTTTTTTGAGTATCCTGGTTATGTGAGTGTCCATGTAAACACGGTCTCCTGATTTCAGTATCCTGGATAAATCTGGATAATCTGGATAAGTCTGGATAAGTCTGGATAAGTCAGTATCCAGATTATGAGAAACTAGGATACTGGGATATCTGATTTCTCAACACTGGAGCTGAACTGAGCATGTGCAAACTGACGTCACAGATACGGTAGGAGCAGCAACTTCCCCAAATTGACTCTTAAACTTCTACCAGGACTTTGAAGTAATAATATTTTATGCTTATAAGCAAAATAAAGCAGTCTACTGGTTAATAAGCCATCTTTTAAAATCAAGCTCACTTCTATGTCTGTTTGTGTTCCTCTTGAACTAATCTGACACTGTGGGACTCGACTTGTATTTTTCAACTGTTAAAAATGCCTTTTACTGAAGCTGGAAGGTCTTATGTTCTTACTTGAATGTATATTTGAGTATGTATTTGTTTGTTATCTCTTAAAAAGCCATACCTTAGCAAAGTTGCTGCATGTTTAGAATACTGTCATAACTGGCTCTTAACCGGAATACTCGTGCACATCTAAACGCACTCAATGTCAATCAAATCTATCCTAATCTCTCTCCCCATCACCTCGCTGACATCTGTCGAGGTCTGAGCAGTTGCATTTGCTTGTCTGTCAAAGTTACTGTAACCTAAAAATATTGTGTTGCGAGTGAAGTCAAGGAAAGTTCACAGGGAACACTCAAGGCTCTAGTTTAGCTAAGCAGTGTGCTCCAGGCTAAAGAGCATGACACAAGGAGGAAATAGAACCAACGTATTTCACAGTAAACAGACGGCATTCGTGGAGTAGCAGAACACTGTTGCTTCGAGCGTTGTGTCTGGCTGCTGTACACTGTGAGTTCTGGAGACGCTGGAGCTGAAAATAGAAAGTTCTGTGGTAACTAAGATAGATTTTTCCACAATTTGCAAACAAAAAGGTCACAGGTTTTGCACATTAAAATTCAACTTTGTGAATAATAACAATAGAAAGGGAAAAAAATCATAAACTTGTTTTATATCAGGCAGAAGTCATGCATATGTGTCAACACAATTAAGGATGAGCAGGTGAGACTTTGGTCTGAATACATAACAGGGGAGTCGAAGATGCACGGAACAGGTCTGACTTAGAAAAATCAAAGAAAAAGATATCAATCCTAATAGTGTGGTACATGTGAGCGTCGCTAGGTTTTGTCCCATTGGTCTCCAGTTTATGGACAAATGTGATAAATGTGTTTGCAAATTGTGTTGTATAGATGTGTGTCACAAACACACACTTTACACAGAAATGATGCCGACTTCTAAACATTACAACTGAACAGCCATTTCATCTTTACATCATTACACCAGAACCAGACACCGGGTGAGCATGTCATCAGATAAAAGATTTTGAAACTCATCATAAAAAGGACAATACAACAAAAAATGAGCTTCACTTTCCACTGTGATCTTTGATTCCTGCTAAAAATGTATCTTTCATGGGTTTAGCCTTTTAACACTGGCTTGAGCATTGGAGAAAGTGTCTGTGTGACATAATGCCAGAGTAAGGTAAGTTAAGGTATACTTAATTGATCCCTCATGAGGGAAACTCACCCTCTACATTTGACCCATTCTTCACCCAGTGCCTCCGGGGCAGACTGTCAGACAGTACAACGTTAGGAGACCCATCTCCATGATAATGAGGTAGTCTTGGTCAGGACTAAACTGGAGTGCCTGGAGGAAATCAAACCTGGAACCTTTTTGCCACTCAGCCATTGTGCTGCCCTGGTTAGAGCTACCGCCTCACAGCATGAAGGCCCAGGCTTTGATTCCCAAATTGTGATTCTACACAAGCTCCTGGTCTCATGAGCCATAAGTTAGAACAGAGACTTAGAGGAAAATCACTGAACAGCTCATCCTTAAGTCCTCATTCCTCTATTGTGCACGGATATCTACTGCACCATTTTACAATGTGTATCGACAGTCACATATTTCTGTTATTACTGTACGACGCACATATGTTCAGCCCATTCTCCAAGTCAATAAATAACTAGATTCTACAACTCAATGTTATGACAGATTTGCTGCAAGGAGCAGCTAATGCATTATCAATAAACACACTGTAAGAATCCATAACCTATCTGTGAGCACGCCTCGACTCTGTCCCCTGTGCCTCTCTGTCACTGACGCTGTAGATATAATGGCAGCTAATCCACTGTGTGTCGGTGAATGGGGGTTCAAACGCACTGTGGAGCCTGCTGGGGACTGGCTAATCATGGCGTACCATGCTTTGTCATGGTCTGATCCAGTGCAAAGCCTCACCCCATCGTGTTGGTCTCAGCAGTTATTGGACATGACACGCAGCAAACACATCTATTTGTCCAGCAAACAGCCCGCTTCAACTGCACCGGGAGGGACTTTTATTACATACAGTCATTCCAGCCACTGGCAAACAGCAAACAATAAACAGAGACTGGAGATGGCTGTTAATAAAGAGGAAATAGAGAGAAAGAGCTGAACAGTAAGAGCTACAGTCATATTTGCAGTAGGCATGGGAAGATATAGAAATCTGGTGTCACATTATCATGGCCAAGATAATTGTGATTAACAATCATATGATAATTATGAAAGTTGCTGACAGTTTAAGAATGTTATGGATATGAATAATGATAATTTGAATATTATGTGCAGGTTCCATATTTAAACAACTGTTAGAGTGTTGTACTTTGTTAGTGAAAGTGAAAACAATCTAGAAGAAAACATCATGGATAAGTGTTTTCTGGTGATTTATAGAGATTATCATGATTATATAAAATGTCCCACGAATTATTATTTTCATTCCTTTTTATAACCTTTTTTTATCACAATAAATGATATTATTGCGTATTGTACCATCCCTAATTTGGTGTGACACCATGCTGGGGGGACTGCATGTATATCTATAGAAGAATGTTCAGCAGTTACCATGGTGACACAATGCACACATTAGCCAACACAGCCTGATACGTTTTTAGATTGTTTAGAAAAAAATACAAAAGTGATTTGAATAAGGGGTTTTAGTATTTCTAACTTTAACTGCGAACACATAACATATTTAGATCTTTACTTTTTATTGTTTTGAAAATTCAGTAGTCGCTGAAAACAACATATGTTTTATAAGTTTCAGTTGTCATTTTTGACGCTCCCTTTGCTCTCAGGCCTAAGTCATTCTCCTTCAGAGCGCTATGACAACACAACCAGTGTGCATCCCGCTAATAAAACTGCACATAGTTTCATTAGTGGAATGATTAGCAGAATACCCCCTCTTTAAAGTTTTGCTTTAGAAACAGAGCAGTGCCTCTAGTTAGCTCCACTCCCTCCAGAGAATGGTGATGACATCAATAGAAATAGAAAAGTTTTATTGCCATTGTCAGTAAACCACTAGGATTTTGCGTTGGTGATATGATGCAGCATAAAACCACTCTGTGTCCATAATTATTAGGCAAGTTGTATTTATGAGGATTCATTTTGTAATAGAAAAACAACAGTGCTCTCAGTCACACCAGAATGTTAATAAACCCCAAACCTGAATATTTAAGAAAGTAAAAGTAACGTTTTGGATTTCTTAGGAGAAAATCTATCTGTGCACAATTATTGGGCAACTATTAATGTGCAGAATTATTACGCAACTAAATGAAAAATAAAAACCTTTACTATTCTCCATTTATTTTCCTCTGTCAGAATAGTAAACAACTCAAAATTTACAATTAAAAATTTCTGACATTAAAAAAAATAAAAAATAAAAAATAAAATAAAATCAATGACCAATATAGCCACGATGGTCATAAGCCTTCCATTCATGGAGTCTGTCCGTTACTTGATCTGTTGACGATCAACTTTTGTGCAGCAGCAACCACAGCCTCCCAGACACTGTTCAGAGAGGTTTACTGTTTTCCTTCACCGTAAATCTCCCGTTTAAGAAGGGCCCGCAAGTTCTCAATAGGGTTTAGGTCAGGTGAGGAAGGCGGCCATGTCATTATTTTTTCATTTTTGAGGGCTTTACTGGCTAGTACCTAGATGCATGCGATTAGAGCATTGTCCTGCATAAAAATCATGGTCCTCTTGAAAGACTTTTTCCTGTACAACTGGCAGTAGATTTTGGAGTTCATTTTGAGTCCATCTTCAACATGTCCAACAAACTCATCTTTAATAATACCAGCCCATACCAGTACCCCACCTCCACCTTGCTGGTGTCTGAGTCGAAGTGGAGGTCTGTGCCCATTACTGATCCAGTCACGGGCCCATCTATCTGGTCCCTCGAGAGTCACTCTCATCTCATCAGTCCATCAAAAACTTTGAAAAATCTTGTTCTTGTTCAGTGGTGGTCGGGTTTCAGCCTTCCTCACCTTGGCCACGTCTCTGAGCTCTGAACACCTTGTACTTCTGGGCACTTCAGGTCGGTTGCAGTTCTGGAATATGACAGTGTTAGAGGAAAATGGGTCCTGGTAGCTTCATGTTTGATTCTTCTCAAATCTCTTGCAGTTAATTTGAGTCTTTTTTTTTTCTCAACACGTTTCTTGTGACACTGTTGACCATTTGTAACAAAACATTTGATGGCAAAAAAAGGAGAAATTTTATTTTGTCAACTGGACATAGTTTATTTGGTTGAATACGTTTCGCAGCTCATCCAAGCTGCTTCCTCAGTTCTGGTCAGATGCTGGCGGACACTGCTCTATATCTGCCTGAAGGGAGGAGCATCTGCCTGAACTCCGAGCCACAAACAAAGCAATGTGGTCTACTCCATTCAGTGTAGTGAAGACTGCAGTGAGCGCTACATTGGAGAAACAAAACAGCCACTTCACAAAAGGATGTATCAACACAGACGGGAAAACCAGGGTGGGCCGCAATCTGCCGTACATCTCCACCTAAAAGCCACAGGCCACTCCTTTGAGGACAGCGAGGTCCAGATCTTGGCCAGAGAAAAGAACTGGTTTGAGAGGGGAGTTAAAGAAGCTATTTTTGTCAAGAAAGAGAATCCTTCCTTGAACAGAAATGGGGGTCTCAGACATCATTTGTCTCCCATCTATAACTCTATCCTCAAACCTAAATCAAAACAAACTGGGAAAACAATGGGACTAGCCAGGTCAGGTCCAGAGGTGTGAAAACACCCATCATGGCCCTGAATGGATATGCCAACTACTCCCCCACTCCCACTCCATATTGAATAGACTCACATGACTAACAGAAACTGTTAACAACTCCATATTGTATCACCTGACCAACTGAAACTGTATTTAAATATGTGTTGTCTCAGAGTAATTTTCATTGTAATTAAGCTCCTCCCTTCAGGCAGATATAAGGCAGTGTCCGCCAGCATCTGACCAGAACTGAGGAAGCAGCTTGGATGAGCTGCGAAACGTATTCAACCAAATAAACTATGTCCAGTTGACAAATTAAATTTTCTCCTTTTTTTGCCATGGATTCTACCTGGACGACTGAGGGATTTTACATACAAAACATTTGATGGTTCTGTGACTATGCCCTAACATCTTTGCAATTTCAAGAGTGCTGCATCCCTCTGAAAGACTTATTACAATTTTAGACTTTTCAGAGTCCATTAAATCTCTTTTTTTGACCCATTTTGCCTGAGGAAAAGAAGCTGCCTAATAATTCTGCACACCTTGATATAGGGTGTTGATCTCCTTAGGCCACACCCTCCCTCACAAGACAAGAATTCAATTTTAAACAGCTTGGAGTTGGAGAATATGCATCAAAATCAGGATATGATCAGAATACCCACTTCCCTAATAGTTGTGCACACAGTGAATGAATAAAAAATCTGTTTGCATAAAAAATGTGAAGTGGCAAACAACCAGTTGATCTAAATTCAGTTTTTCAGTATATTTTTGTACAACCCAAAATGACAACAGCAGTCTCCTCAAAGGGCTCGACAAACTGGTTGATTTAACCAACAGAAGGTTAGAAAATCAAACTATGAAAGCAATTTCCACAGGGAGACAAATCCAATCTTCTATCTGTCTGAAATATGTGAAGATAACACACATCTCCTGTTTGGGACAACCTGGACAAACAGCTCAATACAGGAACGCAGGCCTGGAGTCCATTCAAGAATTCTTGTTCGACTAAATGCCCTGCTGACTGATTGGTTGAATAAAAAGGGGGAGTGGCAAAAGCTCCCAAAACTATTACGTATCTGTGCGTCTGACACAAACTGCACTCAAGACTTCACCTAACTCATGCAAAAACTACTATTTATGCAGTAAAAAGTACTAGGAAACAAAGTATTTATATAAAGATTAAACGTGTGAATCATGAGTCCTTTTACATATAAGCAGTGATGAAATGTAACAAAGCAAAAGTAGTAAAGTACTGTACTTAAGTATACATTTTAGGTATCAGTAAGTAAATACGTTTTACTTTTACTTCACTACATATCAGAGCAGGTACCTTTACTTTCTACTCCACTACGCTAAAATATACAAATAAAAACAGCTAGAAAAAACAATTGATTCAAAATTCAGCATAAATCTGTATCAAAATCACTACATCTGCAGCTTTATTAAATTTCAAAATCTGCGTGAAAGACTTTTTACTCTTTAAATACATTTTTAAACACGTATTTTAATGTTTCTACTTAAGTGATACTTTTACTTGAGTGTGTTTTTTGCTCCAGTATCTGTACTTTTACTTAAGTAACGGAATTTTGTACTTCTTCCACCACTGCATATAAGTACAAAAAAACTTCTCCAGACACTACAGACATACAACATAAAACAGGCTCATCCTTCAGTTAGGTACGACGGTTTGAAAGTACACTGTGTAATCCATGTCCACCCTTTACTTGTCTCCATGGACATATTACTGCTTGCCTCGAATGTTCAACAGTACGGCATTAAACATCTCCATGGAGACAAGAAGGAGATCCCACAAGTTGCCAAGTTATAGTTAAATCTGTGGAGAGGCATATATATTTGAGCACCTGTAATTGAATAAATGCAAGACAGATACGTTTAATGCCATATTGTGGAATATTCCAAGCAAAGCAAATCTGCATTGAGACAAGCAGATGATGGACCCTCCCGCCAAAGGTCACATAGGCCAGCGATAATAGAAACTGTCACTAAACTGATACTGATACTAAAATTTAAAACTGAATTTCGATACTAAGGAATAGACTTGATTCCGATACCACGATATACACTATTCTAAAACTATTCACAAAAGCTTCATTCATGTGATTTTATAGTATACATATCTGCTCAAATGAGTCTACTTTCGATACCAGTATTCGATACTTTTAACAACGCTAACAGAAGCAATAAAATAATACCTTTTTGTACAGTTATAACGTATGCTAACAGTCTACCCTAACCTTTAAACTGAGGTACCAACTTTACTCTAGTTTATTTTTCTCCCCAACAGTAGCTTAATTGGTAGAGCATTTGCCCACTGAGTTGAAGGTTGGCGGTTTGAATCCCGTTCTCAAGATAAAAGTACAAAAAAAACAAAAAACAAAAAACAAAACAATCATTGGTTGACAATCAGATCCGCTGACCCATAGATTGGCTGCCACAGATGAATGCTGTTGTTGTGTCTTTGGGCAAACCACTGAACCCAAAGACAGTTTCACTATGTGTGAATGGATGAGTGGTTGTTTGAGTGCCTTGAAGGTGGAAAAGCGCTATATATAAAAAATATATATATATTTATATGAAAAAGTCTAGTCCAAGTTTTGCTAAGTCCTAATTTTGATGTACCCCAGACCACAGTGGTTTTTCAGTGTCTCTAAAGTGTCTCTGAAAAGCACATTCCAGATTAGCAGTGTTAACATAAGTCCCTGTGTATCAGCATGCAGTATGGGCATGCTGCTGATAGTATATCTCCACTGTTCCTTTCATTCATATTCTGCTCAGTTTGTTCGTCACAATAGATGAAAGCGCCTGGCTGCACATGGGGCTCCAAACAGTGATTAGCTCGACTCATTACAGACCCCACTCTGCTATTATGGCAGTAGAGTAGGTTTATCAGTATTCATTCAAAGGTGCAATACTAGTGTTAAAAGTATCACATTCTAACTGATCTAATTCCAGTAGGTGGGCTTTTTACAAATTGATTCTCAAGTGTTTGTCTAGACGCTAAATAATGCATCCATTACATGAGTTTCATTGGAGATCACAAAATAACTTTAAGATCCGATACTACCCAAAATTGTCTCTTGCGAGCTTAAAGCCATGTTAGAATGCTGTTACCTCCTCAAAAACAAACCAGGCCAGGTATGAGAACAAGGAGGTATGACCACAACCTTGAAACATGTTTGAATGAAACACATCTCTACAGAAACAGCTGTATCATTGAAGGTTAATTTCGCTCAATACCCCACAAACTACCCATAAACTCTGTAGCCTATTAGCCTATAATCAATCAAGCATGTGTTCGTTAATACTTGTGCCACTACGAGCTGCATCCTCACTCTCCTTTCCCATTGATCGCTACATTAGCCTTCTGTCCTTACAAGTTAGCCCGTGTCTGACCCATTGTCCCCTGTCTCCAGTCTTTTAACGCTCTTAAACACTTTGTCCTCTTCTCGAGTATCGACGTTCAATCCATCTGCTCCTCCTCACATCTCCGACCAGCGGGAGCTTCGCGTGGACCGAACAGGCTCGCGGACCTTGTATCTCAGCCCAAGGTCAGCGCCGATCAATGCTGGACGCGCGAGAAGATTGACTTTCCATGGTGTAAACAAGTCTATCTGCCTGTGGTGTGTTTACTGACCGCACCAAAGCTCGGGAGAATGGAGCTTTAGGCCGTGTCCCCAACGGTTTGTTTAGATAGTGTTTGTTTAGATTAGAATGAGATGGGTTAGTGTTAGTGAACATTGGTGTGTGTTAGCTTCTGTTTGGGGTGTGGGTTACATGCTGCTATTCTGACATGTCGCTATATAGACACTGACGTCTAATTGTCGGAGCGTAACAGCGTAAACATTATTTTTCAAACGTCAAACTACTTCGACGTTTTTTTTTCACTGTCGGAATAGCGGCACTTTACTATTGTTCAAACATTCTGCTTTTCCAACATGAATAATATTAATGTGATAGCCTGTTATACTTGACGTGTCAGAATAGCGATACTAAAAAGTGTCGGAATTACATTAGAATGAGACTGGTTAGCACTGGCTGGCTTGTGTTTGTGCTGTCTTAGCTTGTTTTTGTGGCATGTTAGCATGAGATTGTTGTTTGTTTACCGACCGCGCCAAAGCTCGGGAGAATGAAGCTTTAGGCCGCTTCCCCAAAGATTTGTTTAGTGTTTGTTTAGATTAGAATGAGATGGTTGGTGTTAGCATGTTGGCTAAAGCTTTAGACTGCTGCCCCAATGTTTGTTTATATTGTGTTTGAACTGAGAAGAACGGTGTTAGCATATTAGCTTGTATGAGCTTGTGTCTGCACCACCTCACACTTAAAAAGGTTTCTTTTCTTTTTTCTTTTTTTTTTTTTACAGTTTTTAAAGCAGATCTACAAATGCTTTTCGTGCCTGTTTGAGTAAACTTTAATTGCTTATTTTCAATATGTTTATGGTGAAGTCAGCTCCCATTGAATATTGCGATAAAAACTGCAAATTATAACAATGATATGCACAATATGTCATCTTTAAATCCATAAATCGCCTCTAGACTTGTTCTAAGCATTTCTGCCATCAAATCACATTCTTTACTTACTTTGTTGCTTGCATTAACATGTCAGGGCATGCTTCTCATTACCTAGTTAAATTTCCCCCCATGGTAACTCCCTCTGCCTCCAGTAGATGGCGAGCTGTACCAGATTCCAATATGTGACGTACTGAAGCTGGGAAATAATGTGTGCCTCCTTAATTGGGTATTATTTTAAGTTCTAAAACAAAAAACAAAGTAAAGGTATTAAAGAGCAAAGACCAAGACAAATATTATGTATTATTTGTCCATTAAAGCTGCACTGTGGAACTTTACTGGTGGAGCATCTGTCACCTGCTTGTTTCTGTGGAGATATCATTGCTCTGCCTAGAATGTTCCACGGTATGACATTAAACAGCTCTATCTTATATTTATTCAATTACAGCTCAAAAATATCCAGAAAAACAGGCAATCTGACTGTGAGCGGGGTCGCCTCTCCACAGATCTAACCTGTAACTTGGTCTGGTTTGGTCTCCATGAAGATAGAAAGGTTTAATACCATACTGTGAAACATTTTAACGGAGAAAAGCATTTTCTCCACCAGAAGTTACACACTGCACCTTTAAGATTAGGCTCTGGTTTGAGATTATGGTTAGGGCCAGTGTGAGGGTGGCTTTATTTTCAAAAATATATGTGTTTTTTTAAAAGAACGTCTTAATAATTGAAACAAGTCCACTGATTTCCTCATTCGAAAACTGGAGCGCCCAATGGGAGCTGACGTCTACGTAAACACCATCACAACAAGAGTCGGACCCTCCTGTAAAATGCTGAGTTTTAGATGACATCACAGCATTCTACAACACAATATTAGCGAATACAGATGGGAGCAGCTAAAATGTATGTTGTTAAAATGCTAAATAGAAAATACCAGGTCCAACATTTGTGAATTTACCTTTTGGAAATTTCATGGCAAAGTACCGTGTAATTAATAGGGAAATCTGGCCCTTGCCCTCCATTTGGAAATATGAAATAATCGCATTCTAGAATTGGAAAACCGCCAATAGCTGCAGATCACACTAGTGAGCAGATTTTTTTCCCCATTTGTAACAAAATGACTATGCGACGATGCCAAATCCTACGTATATCACAGATTAAGAAAATAAAATTGGAGAAGGAAATAATTACAGAGCAGTGGCAGCGAAAATGGGGGTTGATTGGCAATATGGCGTTTTGAAAATAAGTAATTAAAGATTGCTCAAACACGCATGAATCACTGCAAATACAACTTTGAGAGAGTACATGAGAAGGGGAAACAACTATAACATGGTCAAAAGCTCTGAAAAGTTTGATTTGGCAGAATAAATGTAATAAAACTCGGCTATGGGCACTGAGAGGCCATGTTTCAAACATCTTAAAAACTCAAAACTCCAAATTCTGTCTATTCACATCCATTCACTTTCTGACCATTTCAGCGCTTAACTTTACTTTGCAAGGCCAACTTGTCCAAAAGTTGTTATAAAGAGTCTAAAATATTGCATTATATATGACCTGTGGGTATTTGAACGTGCAAGAGCTGGTTCACTTTCGAAACACGATAAACTTATATTCTGTAAACACACTTTGACCTAGTTTGGCGTTTTGCAGTGACGTCCACGCTTTTAAATAGTCCAGATATGACGACAGCGCATTTCTCTGTAGCATCCTTGTCTTAGGTTCCGAATCAAAACCTATTCGTCAGCCTTTCCACTCAAACAGCATGGCAAATGAAAAGCCCAGTGACACAAATCCAAGCGAACCCCTGTGAAACTCGTCTTTTATTTTTTCTTTTCCAACAAAAGAAGATGACATCAGCCTCGGTGCTATGTAGCCATGATGTAACTCCTCCAGGCTGTAAATTTAAGCTACGCGAGGAGAAACAGTGAACGTAAGTAGGTCGTTAGCGTGGAGAAGACCGTATTGATGTTGTCCCAGGGAATTCCAGGGCCTTTTAAGTACGTGAGCCTAGTCAAAGAGGGGCCTATCCATAATTGATACAGGCAGAGCCACCCCAGAGCCGAGGAGACGGAGAGGGAGGTGGAGGTGTGCTTGTTCAGATTTATAAAAGTGTGTAGATTAGAACTGTCAGTGAAATTACCTTATATTATTCATACTTTGCAGCTGATGTCATCAACATTACATGGGAGTGTGACGCTAACTGGAAGCACTTAAGTAAGTTAAAATTATATGCCCCAATGTGTTTTGGAATACAGAAAATGAATCAGTCGAACATTTTTTTAAGGTTTCTTTGGTGTGAAATTGAAAACCTTTTTAAATCTTTGTGTGGCGTGGGAACTATGCTTGGGAAAAGGGATAATTTATTTGATTATTTTTACAACAATATCGATTAAAATATATATATATATTTTACATTTTCTCATTTTATATGGAAAATATTTGATTCATTGTTGTAAATGTATGTATGTATGCACGTGTATGTGTGTATGTATGTGTGTATGTATGTATGTATGTATGTATGTATGTATGTATGTATGTATGTATGTATTTATACATATTCATACACATGCGTCCTTGCCCACAGCTAAATTCGTATATATGTACAGTAAATGTGGTCAAATATTTAAACTGAACAAAGCTTCTATATGAGGAGTTCCCCAGTTTCCAAATTCCTCAGAAGTCACTTTGGTTGTTTATAGCACAGAAGTATTGCTGTTTTATAGTAGTAGTAGTAGTAGTAGTAGTAGTAGTAGTTTATTTTTTGCACATCTTCATTTTAATTTAATTATTATTATATTTACTGTTTTACACAAAATTGACTGCCAGTAAAGTAAAGCAGCCACATGACTGATTAACTGATTAACTAACTAACTAACTAACTAAATAAATAAATAAATAAATGCATGTAACATTCTGGAGATAGACAAGTTTTAGGCAATACTGTGAAATATTATAGCCAAACAACATTTCCATGGAAACGAGCAGGAGAAGGACCTCCACAAGGTCAGGGTTTGTAGAGATGCAAGCCCACTCACAGTAAGGACACATGTTTTTTTTTCTGTTTTTCAATGCAATAAAAACATCCAAAATAAACCTACTGTTCTTGTGGTTATTATATTGTAATAATAAAGTTACACGCTCTTGAAAAATAAATACGACTCTCATATCAAAAGCCTAATCAAAGCGTTTTAACACAATGCTCAAATTTTTCCCTGCAAAGTTTTCGTCTGCTCCAAACCACACACTTTCACTGACCGTACCCCTGTCCTTCACTCATGTCCCTCTATCTGCCTGCTTTGCCTCTTTGAATAGTCTTCCCTGAGTCTCTTAAAATGTCCACCACCTGTCTCCGTCTCTGTCCCCTGTCACTCTGCAGCTCCATCCTCACAGAGCCTGGCCTGTTCCGCGATTAATGCTTCAGCAAATTTGAAGTTTGAAGGATAGCCACACTGTTCGGCTGCAGCGCTTTCAACTCTGCCCCGGTGATTGCCCAACAGAGTTCAGAACGGTGTGAGAGTCAAGAGCACAGGTAGGACTGTTACCGTGAAAAGGTGAGTTATATAAAGGTTACGCAAACACACTTTTTGTGGTTTTAACTCACACAGATGGTTCAGTTAAAGAAGGGTATTATGCTGAATGGACTTTTTGGAGCTTTCTACACTGTTATAATGTTGTTCCCTCATCAAAAACATCACTGAAGAGGTTTTAGATGTCATCCATGCATGTCTGAGTAATCTAGGGATCTCTCCTGGGCCTTCTTATGATTAGCTGTAAGATTCTGTGCAATGCTCCACCCACAAGCCTACATCACCCATGCTCCCACACGACAATTCTCTATAAATATACAAAAACAGCATACAAAACAACACACTACAACTTCACAAACCTGATGCGATGTAGAGTAGTTTCATTAGCAAAATGCACATAGATTGTAATATTTATATATGTTATAGCTCTCTGAATGTGAGCGTGGAGAGTGTTAATACATTATTTTCTGTGAATATAGCATTTTCAAAACAATAAAAGGTTACATGGTGAACTTAATATATAATACATGTTAGCAATACAAGTGTAATACCCCCTCTTTATAGTTATGTTGGTCTCCATGGAGATGTCTTTGCCTGAAATGTTCCACAGTATGGGATCACCTGTCTGTCTCCATGAAATTACATACGTTTAATGCCATACTGTGGCCATACGCAAACAGGCTGAGCAATAGCATCTCCATGGAAACAAGCTGATGGCTGACCCTCCACTGAAGATGTTACATATACTGCACTTTAAATGTTGTTTCACTGCTTGTCTACTACTATACCACTACACTACTCTCCACAGATCTGACCTGTAACCTAGCCTTGTGGTGTCACGTGGTTGTCTCTATGGAGATAGATAAGTTTAATGCCATACTGTGGAACATTCCAGGCAAAGTAATTGGATCGTCATGGGACAAGCAGGTTTCAGAAAAGTTAAAGTACCTTTCTAGGTACTGAGATCAAACAGAACTTTTTTTTTTTTTTTTTAAAGCAGACCTATAGAGCCTTTAATGTAGTATTATATATTATAGTTGTTTCTGCTTCTTATTTCCCCTCTCAAAGTTGTATTTAGACAGATTTGTGCATTTTATTCAAGACGTCATTGCTCCAGTCTGCCTTTGTTCACCTCCACCGGCATACGCCCACTGCCAATCGTATTTTCTTAACCGGTGATAGATGCAGGATTCATTTGGGTTCAGGAGTCAGAGGTGCAGACAGCTGCACCGCTCAACTGGAACGCCAGCTCCCATTGGACCCTGTGGTTTTCTAAACACGCACCTCTGCAGATCTTTTTTCTTTTATTTAGTTGTTTTAGATGATTACTGCGATTTAAAATGTGAAAATGATAACATCCGCTGGGGTCACACAAGACACAATAGATCTTTTTAAATCAAATGTTCAACAATAATTGAAGTCACATCATTTCTGGCCATTATGTCTTAGTACTTTTAGTTGAAGTCTGCTCCTGCCTCTCCTGTTTTTCCACTGGATTTGTTTGTGTGTATAGCCCACAGCACAGGGGCAGCAGCAGGTGCAGTCTGTTCACTCAGATAGAGGATTACACTGTGGAACACCTCACAGTCGCACATGGAAGCAGCAGGAAGGAGATTTTTCCTAATTAAACCCTAGTGATGCAACAGCACAGAGCAGGTGAAGGTCATAGCCTATATCTGATATAGCAAACACAGGCCCAGACGTTTTTTATGGTCTGAAAACTGAAGAAAAAGAAGCCAATTGACCAAATGTAAATGAGAGTATTCAGTGAGTGCAAAAGGGTGGTTATTGAATTTAATTATCGCACAGCACAGCGTCTGATGGGGTGCAGGAAAGACTCTAAACATCAGGTTAACCTTTACGATACGGGTCAGTCTTTAGGACATAAGAGAGAGAGAGAGAGAAAAACTGCGCTGCATCTTCTTTAACGCTTGATAAATGCGGCCGTATTATTTGTGTATAATTAAACTCATATGTATTTCTGAGAGACGACACTGAACTTTGTGCCAGTTTTTCTTCCACGTGGATAGGCCCGGTAATTACACAGACATGAACCATAAACCTGGTCAAACATTGTGAGAGTTTTAACTGCGATCTGCACTATAGAAGTCCTCCCTACCCTTCATCTCAATTTTATGGTCTGAAAATGTTACGGTGAATGAATACAACCTATTAAAGCGCCAGTATCCAATTTTCAAACCACAAAACAAAAAGAGGAATTAGGTATCTTCAGCAGAGAGGTTTTCTGTCTGGGGTTTTCTTCCTCATAGCCCTTTAACACTATCAATAGAGTCCACATTGGCTCCATAAATGTACAAAAAAAGCCCCTAAAGTCCCTCTTCAAAAAAGCACTTGAAAGCACTTGACAAAAAGCCTTTAAAGTATCACTATTGTCATATCTTAAGTAAGTATAATATTTCAGATCTTGAAAGTTATCAGGTATTTATGGATGCTTGCCTTATTTTTAAAGTTTTAAATGGACTCGCTCCTCCACCATTAATGGATTTTATAAGTAAAAAAACTACTAACCGAGTTAACACAAGAGCATTGACCAGAGGAGACGGTAACATACAGAGACGCAGGACCAAATTTGGCCAAATGGTGACGTCTATCAGAGGATCACAGTCATGGAACACATGACCTGCCCATGTCAGGAACTGTGGGTCCTTCTCAACCTTCAAGAATACTCAATAATAACAAAAATAATCAAACATTCTCACACAGGTAGATTATCTTCTTCTTAAACTCACAGAATGGTCTATTGTGGTTAACTTGCATCATGTCTATGTGCATTTTTGTCTCGTCTGTGTGTTTCTCTAAATGTTCTCTGTTTCTGACCTGCCTTAGGACAACGGATGTAAAGTAGCTATTATGCTAATTCCGGCATATTTACATTGATGCTGTTTGTTGACATGTTGATTAATATGCACTGTCCTAATTAAAATAAATAAAATAAAAATTAAGGCCGCCACAGACTACAGGATTTTTCAGTCTTAAATGATTTTTAAATGTGCAACAAAAAGCGCAGACCACAGACACGAGGAGAATCTTATGAGATTTTAAATCTCCGATCACAAAGACTGCAGTGGGATATGTCTGCAGACCACAGGCTATAAAGTTGTGAGCGCGATCGTTTCCTGTCTACAGTAAAACCACTCGCTCTGAGACTCTTAAGTGTTCAAAAGATCAGAGCACTGCACTTCTAGTTTAGATACATTTATGAAATGTGGTGCAATACTTCAGATACATGATTTTGAATGCACAGAAGACAAATTCTCCTGTTGTGTGTGGTGGCCTTTCACACTGTCAAATGTCAATGTCAAAAAAGTAGAATATTATGTTTCTATTGTGTAATATTAAGTTTAAATATTTTTATCATTTGAGAAAGTCAAATCTTGTATATTATATAGACTCATGGCAAATGTTTCAAGCCTTTATTTCTTGAAATTTTGATGATTATGGCTTACAGATAATGAAAACCTAAAATTCACTGTCTCAGAAAATAGAATATTAAATAAGACCAATTAAAAAAATATTTAAACAGAAATGGCAGTCTTCTGAAAAATATGTTCATTTCTATGCATTCTATAGGCCTATTTGTTGGGCCTCCTTTTGCATAAATTACTGCATCAGTGTGGTAATATCGGAAGATGTGGTGATACAGGAAGTGCGCTATTATATTTTTAAATGCCATACACCGTCACTAGAATCATTTGGATCATTTCAGCCCAGGAATTGCCTATCTCTACCAAACAAAAGATAAAAAGGTAGCTGTTAACTTGAAAACCACCACTTCATGACATCACAAGGCGGAACAGAGCCTTTTGAGTTGGGAGATGTAGACAGATTAATAATAAAGTGTTACTCAAACACGTGTGAATGAAACAAAACACAACTCCAGGTCTGTTTTGAGGAGGTCAGTTTTGAATATTCATGGAAATTTTATGTATGACAAGGGAGACAAGCAGGTTACAGCACTACGCTTTACAATTCAGATCTGTGGAGAGTCGCCCCTATTCACAGATTGTATTTGCATGAATAAATGCTACATCTCCATGGAGACAAGCAAGTGGCAGACACTCAAACAGAAAAGCTGCGCAGTGCACTTTAACGCGGTGACCTTTATGTCCCTATAGTTAAAAATACATTTGGAGAGAATGGTCCCATATGTGGTAAATCCACTTTTCAGAGCTTTTGACAATGTTCTAGTAGTTTCCCTTCTCATTTGTCCTCTCAAACTTGTATTTAGAGTGATTCATCTTTGATCTCCTGTATTTTGAATAATAATGGATCTCTACAGGGCATCTGTTTATTCAAGGAACATCTTTATACTGTGGTTAAAAGCTCTAATAGTTGTTGTTTTGCGTATATATTATCCTGTTTTTAAACTCTGGCTTCTTCCTTGTTAGTTAAGGCTGATTCTTTGCAGGTCCCATTGATCCAGACCCTGCCTCTCCTCTGTGCTCTGCCTGTGATCTGTGTCCGATACTGAGCACATGAGAGGAGATCGATGCCCTGAAGAACCAGAGGAACCGTGGAGCTGTGAGACGCTTTCATGTAAACAGGATGCCCGATGATGCTAGCCAAGATTACTGCAATACGCAATCACTTGACATATTATCGGATGCCTTTTGGGTTATAAAACGACACTTTTTAGCAGGGAGATTGGAAAACTACTGCCAATTTTGTTGTTGTTGTGTCCTTTGGTACGATAACGCTGGAGACAGGTCAGAATTCTCAGGTGGAGTCTGAGGATTTGTTGACCTGGATTATGGTTCATTTCTCGGTATTTACTGGGCCTGTCCATATGAAACAAAAACTGGCACAAATCCTTTCAAATCTTCTTAAAGGCGCACTGCATAACTTTCCTCGTGAAATGTTATCACTTTGCCTGGAATGTTCCATGGTATTACAGGTGTTTTTATTGGTCAAAAATACAATCATTCCTTCTGTGAATAGGGGCGACTCTCCACAGATCTGACCTGTAATGTAATGTAGCGTAGTGCTGTAACCTGCTTGCATAAATAGGTTTATTCTACATTCTAGACAAAGCAATCACATTTCCATGGAGACATCACTGCGTAACATTTCTAGTGGAGGGTCCGCCAACTGCTTGTCCACAGTGTAGATTAAAGAAGGTTACAGCAGTACGCGACATTACAGTTCAGATCTGTGGAGAGTCGCCCCCATTCAGAGAAGTAAAGTATTGTATTTATGGGCAACAGAAATGCCCGTAATGATGAATGCAAGATGGAGCTGTTTAAAGTCATAACATGGAACATTCCAGGCAAAGAAATAACATCTTTATGGAGACAAGCAGGTAGCGGTCGCCACCAAAAAAGTTGCGCAGTGCACGTTTAAGCGGGAGATTTATGTCCCTATAGGAAAAATGTAAAACTATACAGCAGACACAAGCACGTTATGATTTCTTTATGGATAGTCTGCTTCACCACTTCTCTGTCTCTCCTTTCCTCTCCCCTCTCCATCTCTCTCTCTCTCTCCCTCTTCCTCTCTCTACTCTCTATCCTCTCCCTCTTCTCTCTCGTTTTTTTTATTTTATTTTATTTTATTTTTTTTTGTATGTTTTCTATTTTTTTGTATGCATTTCTTTGGGCTTTTTTGTTTTTGTAATATGTAGTTTTTTTTAGTATATATTCTCTTAAGGTATTTTTGTTTTATTTTGGTATGTATTTTGTAAATTTTTTGTATTTTTTTTTTAACTTTGTTTTTGTATGTATTTTTTTTTTTAGTGTGTATTTTTTTTGTTTTATAGTATTTTTTGTTTTAGCTTGTGTATATGTATGTCTGTATGTATTTATTTTTAGTCTGAGACATTTTGCATGACAAGAAAACAAAGAAATTGTCAAATTGACACGTTAACAAAAAATCTCCTTTCAATTATACATTTTCAGGAAATTGTAACTTCAAATTCTGTTTTCTCAAAATTAAATGATTCAAAATCTCAGAGATAAATCACTAAACGTTGCACCCAAAAGCACCTTAAGGCCAGAAATCAGGCAAATTCTCCTGTAGTGTGTGGAGGCCTTTACTTTCACTCTTGCATCACAAATTTGAAGTTTTTAGAAGTTTGTGGGTTTTCAGTTATATTTTTACGTTTCTTTATTGACTGTAGTAAATGAAATGAGCCAAGAAGCAGACTCACTCCACTGAGAAGATTGTGTTCCTGAAAAAATGAAAATCTGAAGATTGAAAGCATGTTTTTTTTCCTTTTATTCAATTCCATTTTGTAAATCCATGAATAACAACAGAAGGCGCCTCACACGGTCTCACAAACCCACAGAAAGTTAGAAATGAACTGTAATTTCCTTATACATTGGATGTGAACATGTTACAAAATGTAATGCAAAATAATCATTTAGGTGGAACCCTGGATTTTTTCCTCTTTCTATTCCCAAATCAAATCAGTTTGTTTTTATTGTACGAATGAGGAGTTCAAGTGTTTCCAGGCAGGACTGTTTTAAGCCCCTGTGCAAGATTCCATACTACTAGTACTTGTACTTGAGTAAATGTACTACCATTTTGGGGAGATGTGTACCGATACTGATACTGGTATCGAGTATCAGTGGTGATCGAGTAAAATGTGCTGAATCGGGTATCAGTTCAGTCGATATCCTGGTTGTTCCTTCACTTAGATGTAATGAGATGACTTACTGAGTGTTGTAGGCTCAGGACGTCTCAGAATATTTGATCTTGACTTAAGACAAAGCTGTTCAATAGTTACTCGCAGGATACAGAAGTTACATAACACAAGTAAGCCACATTTGTAATAAGTTGCTGTGTTTTGAGAGAACCCTACACTAGTATGGGGTAATATCGGATATCGGTGTCAGAACTGAAGAAGATGGATTGGTGCATTCCTATTTTTTATATATAACACTGGTGGAGGCAGGACGACAGTTCCATCTGCAGTCGCACTTCTTCAGGACAGTGTGTATGAGAGAAAAAAGCCCCCTCGTCCTGGTTTATAGTCCCATGGGCATGATTCCCTATTTCGACTGCCTCCTTAATCCAGTGCCAAAACCTGTTTAAATCAGCTGACCAGACACATCACAGTGACATCACGTGACCACTCTGAGGAAGACCTGAGCAGTCCAAACTGTCAGGTATGAAAACAAACAAAACTAAATCTGGAAAAAAGAATCTAAGAACATAGGTTCAGACCTGTTTTAGTCTGGTCATGTTAAGATGCCTTCATGTGCAGTGGTAATTATGGTAAACACCAGTTGTCTAGTGAACAGTTGTGTTTTATACTGGAGAACTCACTTACTTGTCGAGATAAAATAACCTTTGACCTCTCACATGGAGCACAGCAGAGAAAGAATTATGAATGAAGTATAGTAAACAGGTTTTTACACCAGTTATGTGCCTGTGTTACACCTGCATAATTACACAGCTTTCACAGTTTAAAGCATTTATATTTGCACCCAGCACAATGAGATCAAATGCAGTTAGCTTCTCCCTGTGGTGGCTGCCTCTGGTGAATTGTACTTGTATACGTGTGAGCTTGTTTATTTGTATAAATATGTTTTTGACATGTCATCTGCTACGAGCACAAAAACACTTGAACAAAGGCTCTTCACACGTGGAGAGGAACATCGCAGAACACGTTAGTCCCTGTTATACTTTTATTTAGTTTATTTGTTTTTCTCGATTATACTGATTTGGACCGGATTTTGTCTTGTAGAATACACAGTTTTTAATCCTGGTTTAGACTTGGTTGAGTCTTGCTGTAATTGTTCTATTTGTGGCCTGGTTTAGTCCTGGTTTGATCCTGGTTTAGTCGGAGTTTAGTCCTATTTTAGAATTAGACCTGATTAGTGTCCTGGCTGAGATCTGGTTTAGTCCTGGTTCTGGTTTTGTCCTAGTTTAGACCTGTTTAAGCCCTGGTTTACCCCTGATATAGCCATGGTTTAGGCCTGGTTTAACCCTGGTTTACCCTTGGTATGTTTTATCCCTTGTTTAGTCCTGGTCTAGACTGTCCTAACCTAGACTTGGTTTAGTTCTGGTTTAGTCTTGGTTTACCCTGGTTTAGTCCATGTTTACCCTTGGTTTAGTCCTGGTTTAATCCTGGTTTAGCCCTAGTATGTTTTATCCCTGGTTTTGACCTGGTTTAGTCCTTGTTTAATCCAAGTTTAGTCCTTGTTTACTCCTGGTTTAGTCCTGGTTTAATCCTGGTTTAGTCTTAGTTTTTAGCCATTTTTAGTCCTCTTAAACCAGTCTTCCCAAGCCCCTCTCCTGTGCCCCCTCACCTCCTCCTTCTCCAGCCTGGTGCAGGTATTTCTTGTTTTTTTTTTTCTCCAGCTTCCTCTGCTCTGCGTTCTTTCATGTCTGTCTGCTGCAGCTGGAGTCGTTTCATCTTCATATTTTTTTATATTTTTTTAATGGAAAAGCAAAACATATTTCCAACATAAGCAACATAAACCTGTCAAGATGCTTCAGCACTCAGATCCAGATTAGAACTGAGCCTGTGTGATCAAGAGCTTGTGAGATTTTGTTTGTTGTTTTTATATCATTTCCAGTAAAGATGGAGAGACTAGAAGATGCTGTTTGGGAATACATTCTGTCACATGTAAGTTTTGTTTATGCATTTATTTATCTTCATTTTTAGAAGACTTTTTTTTTTCCCCCCAGTTTTAAAGATCCTATATATTACGTAAAATTGACTCTCATGAAATTTAGGCCATGTTAGAATGTTTTTACCTCCTCAAAAACAGACCTGGAGTTGTGTTTTGTGGGCTGAATCACCAAATGATTCTAGTGAAGGTGTATGGAGTTTAAAAACACAGTGGAGCACTTGTTGTGTTACCACATGACATCACAAGGTGGAACAAAGTGTTTTCTATTTGAGAGAAGAGCTCAGCCTCAGTATGCAGGGTTTGTGTGTTCCAGGCTAGTTTTTGATGAGGAAACAACATTATAACATAGATCAAGAAACAGTGTCATTTGGGCCCTTTAAGGTGATTTCACTGATTTTTACACCAGATGCCCTTCCCCACACAAAAGGCTGATTTCAACAACTGGACTGTACCGTATGGTAAAGTGTCTTACGCAGCATGCTGCAGGACTCAAAGGAGCGACACTTTTGTCCTGAGGGCTGTTATTTTCCTCAAACTGCCCTGACACTGGATCTAAAGACTCTACCTAATGAGCTGCACTGAGATTTTAAAGTGCAGACTTGATTTTGCACTTTCAACCAGGACTAGGTTCAAGCAATGGGCGTGGCAATGGACATAAAGAACCTTAGCATTATGTTGCAGTATTCTTGTTTGCAGTCCTTTGTACTGACCACTCATATTTATTAATGACCTCTGTAGGTCATTCATCTGTAACAGGTCCAGAACTGTTTTCTCCATCTCCTCACTTGTTGTGATTGACACATTACTAACCTGGAAGAAGAGCTCCTTGACATCCATTTCAGACACATAATGTAGAACAAAGGAGACCTGCTCACAGTGAGATACATCAGTGGTTTTATCTTCAAGTATGGAATACATTTTTGCTTCCTCCATTTCTTTTCTTATCTCTGTTCTTGTAAATGTGGCTAGGGCTTTTATGAGATCGTTTTGTGTTCTGTTTGAGAGTAATGAAACCCAACTCTTCTTCTTATCAACTTTGTTCTCTTTTACACTATCTAAATATAGCTTGAGAACACTATTGTACTGGCTGAAAATTTTCACAAATTCAAGGAAGTTGCCCTGGTCTGAGCTTGCAGAAGACTCGTCTTCACCCCTCCAAGCAGACTTGCTGTACTTTTCTTCATTAAGAAAAAGACGACAGCTGAAGCAGCACTATCCACCATCCTTGCCTGGAGAGTATTCCAACCGGGGCCTAGTGTTATACCAGTTTCTTTGAAATGATCGCCCATCTGCATTTTTGGGACATCTAAGTACAGGTTGACATGGCCCTCTATCAACACACATTTTGACATAGCTGGCATTACATTTTAAATCAAAGGCTTGTTTCTGGGCAGGATCTGTAGAATCTGTAGGAGAGTGCAATATTCGTGCAATATTCAATAAGACCTCTTCTCCTGCATTACTTGTAGTTCCTTCAACTTCACCTTCATCTATGGCTTCCTCAGCAGTAGTATCACCTGCTTCCCTTCCTGTGGACTCTTCCTCCCCAACATTTACTGGGATTTCTATGGCTTCCTCTGTGTCAGGAGTTGCATCTAAAACCTCTTTTCTCTCAGGTGTTGCTTCTACACCCTCCTCCTCTCTCTCAGATGTTGCTTCTAAGGTCTTTGCCTCTCTCTCAGGTGTAAGACTTTCTGAGGTCTGTGTTCTCTCATGAATTCTGGTGCTAGTATGTGGTTTTAGCCATGCATTAAGAGCTCTGCTACCCTTAGCTGCTCCTTCCTTTTCTGTATATTTTCTTCTTTTTTTTGTCATAGTGCTGCAGGCAAAGTCAACATGAATCAAGTTTAAATACAGATGGTGATATTTCAAACACAGATAACCTACATCTTATATCCCCAGAATGCTGAAATTACTATATTATTATTATTATTATTATTATTATTATTATTATTATTATTATTATTTTGTTAGCATAAATAGTAGTAGCAGAGTCACAATAAACTTTATATCTAAACCTCGGACCTGTACTTCAGACCTGTAGTGAGGGGAATCCTCCATAAACACGATGCACTTATTTTGAAAATTAACCTGGTGTTTTATTTTGTATTTAGTACACGATTTCCTGCCGCGCACAATTGGCAACCTGTTGTGCAGTTTCACGTGATGAGTGAAATGACGTGTGTAATGTGGTAAACAGAGAACAACGTGTGATGTCGGGTTCAACAGTTAAACAACTATGCAGGTTGTCGGTTTATGACGATTTAGAAAAGGTTTGCCTCCTCTGTTTTAGGAACTAGGTCTAATAACCTAAACTACTAAACAGAATGTTATGAACGTTCAGCCTTAGATTTTTGAAGCTGCCACATTATGGAAATGGGTGGAACATAACATTGTTAAATGGGGTTAAATGACCCTACTTCATTAAACATTAAACAACCTTAAACTATTCTCTAGCTCTAAGCTGAATAATATTTCATGTTCAGATAAGCTAACTCCCAAGAGACCTTACAGTGCAGCGGCTTCTCTCCCTCTCACTCACTCGCTCACTCGCGGCAACGGACAGAGAAGCAGCAGGCTCAACAACATGGTAGGATACCGTGGGGTTTTTGTAGCTGTTGTTTTACATCCTTCACAGGAATTTATTAATGTTTATGTTATTAATGTTGTGGCAAGGCTCAAGCACCTCTAGGGCCCTATGTGTGCATGTGCCTGCTAGTATATAGCAAACAAAAAATAAACTCAAAACTTCTAGAGTTTAAAATAGCCTCCTGTAACATTCTTGACCCTGACATGGCACAGCTATGACATGAAAACCATTTCAGGAGACTGCATTTAGAAGCTCACTGAGAGAAGACCAAGGATTTGCAAAGCTGTCAACAAAGCAAAGGGTGGCTACTTTGAGGATTTGAATTCAAATATAAAACATAGTTAGTATACTATTTTTCCATACACCTTGTTTCATATATTTAGTAATAATAAAATTGTGAACAGAGCACTAAATGTCCTTTAAATGTCCTTTCTCGACTCACATGTGTCAGTATTTAATCTGAGGGACTTCTGTGATTGAATTTTTTTGTCCCTTATGCTTAATTTTCAAGCATGGTTTAGTGTATTTTAGCTAAAAAAGGATAAAATATTGGCCCCTTTACTGTTGGTGGGTAACAAATTTGTCAAAAATAAGGACAACTGGGACATTTCTTGTATAAATCTGAGACAAATCAGTGGTTTTGGATAAATCTGCTGGGACAGGGGACACAGGGCTCAAATCTGGGACTGTCCCGGGTAAACAGGGACGTCTGGTCACTCTAATTTGATGTCTCCCGTATGTATATAAAAGGTGGAAAGTAGAAAAAAAAAAAACACTGAATGAGAACTTGAGTCCAAACTTTTCACTCGTAGTGTATGTTATCTGATAAAAAGCTGGAGTACGATTCCCAGGTGAAGATGAGATATAAGCAAAGTAGACAGACAGGTGCGGATACACGGCCGATCAGAATGACAGGTGCAGATGCGATATGAGCAAGGCAGACAAATAGGGTTAGAGCAGACAGGTGCAGAGACAGGGCAGAGCGACAGGCGAGGGTAGGTGGATGTGTGGCAGTAAATATGAATCATTCTAACAGCCAGCGGTATACTAGACACAGCCATGAGCGATGAGAGCAGAGGGCTCGGTCGCTGCGGGCAACCACCACTGTAAATCGTCAGGTGTTAAAGCGCTCACAACAGTTTTCATGTTTTTCTAATTATGACTTGGTTTGGCGGGATACTATGCTGAAAAGAATCGTCCAAAATACAGGAAGCGGCGGTAAAAATATACATATGAAAAATACCTCTATATCTATGTCATCAACACAGAAAATTCCATCAAAAATTCAAGGAAAATTTATGCACAAGGAAGGCATTTTAAAACTTAATTTAACTACATAAAGCTGTTGTCATTTATTTTTTATTAGTCTATTTATTTCTGGAAAAGGCACCACAGGAATGTATGTTTTTCAATGTAATACTAAGCGATAAAAACATCTACAACTGAACATATATACGACATAGGAAGTAAAGCAGTTTGAATAAGGCTGACAACAATTACTGCCAGTTCTGGTGTTGCTTTGCAGTGAAACCAATTTGAGTAAAAAAAAAATAAAAATCATCATTACGGTAAGCATTACTTCAGTTGTGCAAGAATGAAATACAATACAACTCTATTGTAAGTATCTTTTTGACTGGACAGCAACATTACAACATGGCTCACAACTCACCAAATCACGTCACCATGATATAAATTGATTCACACATGTTTGAGTAATCCTTTAGTATTGGTCTGTCTACATCTGCAAAGCTCAAAATGCTCTGCTCCACCTTGTGATGTCATGAAGTGGTAGTTTTCAAGGTAAAAGCTGCCTTCTACCTGCAGTTCAGTAGCGATTTGAAGTTCCAGGGCTGAAATGATCCAAATGATTTAAGTGAAGGTGTATGGAATTTACAAACAAATTTGAGCACTTCTTGTGTTACCGTATGACATCACAAGGTGGAACTCTAAATCACAAGGGTTTGTGTGTTAAACATGCGTGAATGAAACAAAACACGACTCCAGGTCTGTTTGTGATGAGGAAACATAACATAGATCAAAAAATAGCGTAACATGGGCCCTTTAAACATGACAGGTGATCAGGGATTGGTTGATGGATGGAGGCGCGAGGACATGATTGGCTGCGGCGTTTGGAACGGGGCCAAGGCCAGAGCTCAGATTGGATTGGGCGGATTGGATAGTGGGCTCGTGAGGAAATGATGGATGCTCGCGGTGTCAGTCCTGGCTCCACCACGCACTCAGAATGTTCTTTTAATACAGGCACGCCGCTAACATCTGCCAGTTTATCAATGTAAATGGATTTTTAAGTAATTACATTATTGAGGTGGACGGCCTAACTCAATCAATGATAAATGTGGGGAGCATTTATGGCTTAATTTCCAGTTTCAAACTATAGTCTGCATGTTATATCTGAGAGCTGATTTTTTTTTTTTTTTTTTTTTGTAGGTTATTCGTTTTCAAGGTGCACTGTGTAACTTTTTGGTTAGGGGTCCGTCACCTGCTTGTTTCTATGGATATGTCATTGCTCTGCTTAGATAGAATGTTCCACAGTATGACATTAAACAGCCCAATCTTACATTTATTCAATTACAGGTGGTTTTAAAGCTCAAAAATACCTACCAAAACAGGCATTCTGACTGTAAGCAGGGTTGTCTCTCCACAGATCTGACCTGTAACTTGATCTGGACATTGAACTTTGTGCCAGTTTTTTTTTCGTGTGGATAGGCCCAGTAATTACAGGGATGTGAACCATAAACCAGGTCTACAAATCTGCAATCTGACAGTTACACAGAGAGGTTAAGGTCCTGTGCATTTGACCCATCCTTCATGAGCGGCGCTGTGCTCTGGGACTCTGTGATCTTGTTGCTAGTAAAAGTACAGATTCCAGAGCAAAGAAATATTAAAGCAAAAGTAACGATTTAAGTAAGTGTTAAAGTACTTCTTTAAAAATGTACTTCAAGAGTAAAAAGTATTATATAAGTATTTTGCACATATTTTGAGATCTAATAAAGCTTCAGATGTAGTGATTTTGATACAGATTTGTGCAGAATTTTGTTCAACAGAAACAATCTTTTTTTACCTAGCTATTTTTATTTATATTTTTGTTTGTTTCAAACTACAGATGTGTTAAAAAATAAACCCTTGGCCTTTTCAGCAGGTCTCAGACTATAATAAAAATACTTTTACTTTTCAGACTTGTTCAAAAATGCAGTGGAGTAGGAAGTATAGATACCTGCTCTCAGATGAAGTGAAGTAAGTGAAGTGAAGTAACAAGTATCTACTTGAAAATGCACTTAAGTAAAGTACACATTTTTTACTTAAGTACAGTACTTTACTACTTTTACTTAGTTACGTTCCACCACTGCTAGTCTTGGTCAGAACTACTTTAGCTGGATGTTTTGGGCTGATGGGGGAAACTGGAGTGTCTGGAGGAAACCCACCCAGACACAGGGAGAACATGGAAATTCCACACAAAAAGGCTCAGGCGACGTGGGAATCTAACCCAGAACCTTCTTGCTATGAAGTGTGAGTTGTAACCGCTGCGTTGCCTAAATTCTACCATAGAATTCTGACCTGTCCTCCAGACCAGTGTTAAACTATAGACTATAGATGTAGAATGCTGTGATGTCATGTGACCGCAAACTTTGACTTGTTTTTCCAACTGAAAAGAAAGAGCCTAAAAAAAAAAAGCCAGCCTGAAAAATCAATATAACCTATGTCCAGTTAGCATACTCATATTTCGTTGCACCTCATTGCTACATACTGCTCAGGAAACCCTTTCGAATCAATACATGACAAAGCCGTTCAGGTTATACTGGGCCATAATTTTCCCGGTGAAATCTCATTCTCGTACAAATGTGATCAAAATACCTAAATCAATGAACAATCCAATGTCCATAAATGAGCCTGGAGCCAATAAAGGTCCTCAAAGCGTGGCTAATGAAGCAGAGCTAGCAAGTGCAGCTAGCTTGGGCGTGTAAAGGTCATCGGGAAGATGGAATGTGCGACAAGTCCGGGGTCTATGAAACAGGCAGTGTATCGATTTATACTATTGTACTGTTAATGAGACGGAGCTGATGGAAAACTGTCACGTTCCCTAATGACAAACCTGAAAAGTCGGACTGGAGTATTCCATCTAATCCTGTAATAGCTCTGGAAATGTGTCTGTTTAAAGAGAGAGTCAGGGGGGAGGACCAAAGGGTAGAGAGGGGAGCGGGGTCTTGGAGGATTAAAGGGGAGAGTGAGAGCGAGGAGGGAGGACTAAAGGGGAGAGTGATGGAAGAGGAGGGGGGAGTAAAGGTGAGAAGAGACAAGACCTCCCCCCTCAAAAAAGTTTTTTTTGAAGGAGGAGGTCTTGGAGGATTAAAGGGGAGAGTGAGGGGGAGGTTTAAATGGTAGAGTGGGGGGTGGGGTCAAGAGGACTAGAGGGGAGAGAGGATGGATGGACTGAGGTCTGGAGGCTTAAAGAGGACAGTGAGGGGGGAGGGACAAAAGGTCAGAGTAAGGGGGGAGATCTGAAGGACTAAAGAGGAGAGTGAGATGGAGGAGGGGGCGGGGTCTGGAGGACTAAAGGGGAGAGTGAGGAAGGAGGCCTAAAGGGGGAGTGATTTTTTCATTTAAATTTTGATTGTGTTTATTGCACTGATAAATGTAGAAAACTCCTTACTCTGAGTGAGCTTGCATCTCCACAAACCTGACTCTTATTTGGCCTAGAGGTGGACCTTGGCTATAATATTCCTCAGTATGACATAAAACCTTTCTATCTTCATTGTGAATTTTCCGAAGCATTTCCATGAAAACATACAGGTGATGTGCTACCTTCAGAAAGTACATACTGCACCTTTAATGCCAGGTAAAGCAGTAACATCTTCACAGAGACGAGCAAATGGCAGATCCTTCACCAGAAAAGTTACATGAAAAGTGCACATTTAAAGGCTGACAGAAGTCAAAGAGCTAGTATTCACTGTTGGACATCATCAACCAGAGCGTTCCTCAACCAACCGTGTGCAACAAGCAGCAAGCACCCACCACTGGTCTAATTAGGAGCTGTCACATCAAACTTCTGGTGCTCTGGTCCATGTTATAGGTGCTGTCAGGAGAAGCTGGATGCCCTGCCCTTGTGTTAGCCTCCATGTTGGCTCTCCCTCCTGAGGCCCATACAGGAGCATAACGGTGATTGATAAGTGCTCGTCCCTGAACCTCCTCCATCATGAATCACCCAGAGGAGAGGCGCTAAAACTGTAGCAGCGCTGTAATTTAAGACCACTTTAAAACCATACTGTTTCACTCATCCATCATCTGGGTGAGCCTAGCACCTCCACGCCACGAGCCAGGCTGATTTTAGCGAGAATCTCAACAATATTATCTTAAGATCCTGAAATATTATAGAGGGCTCAAATTACCACTTGATGACATCACAAGATGGAACAGAGCATTTTGAGCTTTGGAGGTGTAGACAGACGAATAATAAAGAATTATTCAAACATGCGTGAACTCCAGGTCTGTTTTTGAGGCAGTAACGACATTATAACATGACTTAAAGCTCGCAAGAATCCATTTTGTGTAACAGGAGGCTAAAATGTTGTTTTGTTGCTGTTGAATGGTTAAAAAAAATTTAAAAAAAACTACAGAGACCATGAGCCTTTGCTGCTTTCTAGCTCAGTCGAATGCAGAAATTGCTGTCATAGTTTAAAAAATATAATAGTTTAAATGGGACATATTATGCAAAATCAACTGTAATGAGCTAAAGTTGTATTTTGATTGACCCATGCATGACTGAGCGCTCAATAAATGTCTGTTTTCACTTACCCCCCATCTGTTCTTGGTTGTGTGTCTAAAATATTAAAGCGGACCTATAATGCAAAATTCACTTTTCAGAGCTTTTAACTATTTTATAGTTGTTTCCTTCTCACTTACCCTCTCGGAGTTGTATTTAAAGCGATTTGTGTGTGTTTGAGTCATCTTTATACTTTTCAAGACGTCATTGCTCCACCGGTACACACCCACTGCTCTGGACTTACTTCGTTCTTCAATTTTACCTTTTTATTTGGTGATATGCGTAGGATTCGGCAGCGTCACAGTCATTTTGGTACAAATTGTTAAAAATCAACTGGGCCAGCCGCTACAATACATTTACTGTGGTGTCGTTTACTACAACAGGAGCGCACTTGTTTCTTTTATGAAGTCGTTTTAAATGAACATTGTGATTTAAAACTCCTAAATACTACATAATGATCCACGGGTGTCATAGATTAGAACTATACAGCAGACACAAGCACAATATGTGTCACAGTTTTGCTTATTGTTTACATGTTTTTCCCTAGTCCAGCTCCATTTCCCAGTTTGTTCCCGTGCTTCTTTTGCTCCCTCCCTGTTTTTCCTCGAGCTGCCACTCATTCCATAATCAGGGAGTCTATAGAAACCCCCTCTGACCTTTCAGTTGTTGCTGGATTGTTGATCAATCAAGAGACACTTTCCAGCTCTGTATCTGAACATATCCTGTTGTTTCCATTGGGCATTCTGTATTATCTGATTCTAATTTATTCCCTGTTTAAGTATTTCCTGGGCACCTGCATCACCCATGACCTCAAGTGGGAGCCGACCATCAGCTTCCTCATCAAGAAAGCCCAGCAGAGGATGTACTTCCTGCGGCAGCTGAGGAAAGCCACGCTGCCAGCCCAGATGATGGTGCAGTTTTACACGGCCATCATTGAGTCCATCCTCACCTCCTCCATCACTGTGTGGTACGCTGGGGCCACTGCCAGGGACAGACAGAGACTGCAGCGCATTGTGCGCTCTGCTGAGAAGGTGATCGGCTGTAGCCTTCCATCTCTTCAGGACCTGTACGTCTCCAGGACTCGGGGGCGAGCAGGCCGGATAGCAGCTGACCCCTCTCACCCTGGACATGGACTATTCCAGCCACTTCCCTCTGGCAGAAGGCTACGGTCCATACGGACCAGAACCTCTCGCCATAAGAACAGTTTCTTCCCCTCTGCTGTTGGACTCATAAACACTTTATGAACACTATAACATCTGTACTAAGGACACTTTATAATACCTGAACTAAGGACACTTTATAACACCTGTCACCTTAAATAAGTCATGTCACGTCACTTGCTCTTTTGCACTGTCGGTTTGCACTGTTGGTCTGATGCTCTGTATATACTTGACTATTTTTATTTTTTTTATTATATATCTTAATCTTTTGCATGCTCTTACTTTATTTTTAATAGTGATACTTTATTATTATTATTATTATTATTATTATTATTATTATTATTATTATTATTATTATTATTATTATTATCATCATATTTTTTGAATAGTGATATCTCTACTTTATATTATTATTATTATTATTATTATCATCATATTTTTTTGAATAGTGATATCTCTACTTTATATTATTATTATTATTATTATTATTATTATTATTATTATTCAGTGTTCTATGTTGCACCTCATCACCAAAGCAAGTTCCTAGTCTGTGAATTGTGTTCACTGACAATGGCAATAAAAACTTTTCTGATTCTGATTCTGATTCTGATTTATGCCCAGCTTGTTTTCTATTTGAGATTTCCCCAGTTTTGGAGGATATTTAAGATAATAAAGGCATATATTTATATATATTTAGGTTTATTTATTACCTGTTGTAGGACACTTTCTGTTGAACTGAAAGACTTGTGTTTGGTTGCGTTCCTTGTGTTGCATTTGAGTCCAGTTTACCCACATGACAATATGTCTTCCTTAAAGGTGCATTGTGCAACTTTTCTGTTGTTGCTTTGTCTAGAATGTTCCACAAACCTATCTATCTCAAAGGAGGCAATTATAAGCTACATTACAGGTCAGATCTGTGGAGATGCAACCCTATTCACAGAGAGAATTATTGTATTTTTGAGCTACAGAAACACCTGTAATGAATAAATGCTAGATAGATGTGTTTAATGTCACACCATGGAACATTCCAGGCAAAGCATTAACATCTCCATGGAGAGAAGCAGGTGACGGACCCTCCACAGAAAAGTTGCGCAGTGCACTTTTAAGTCTCTGAGTGATACACGTAAGGACATACAATTTTACAAAATCACTGAGTGAGTTTTGCCATTTTAAACAGGAAGTCAATGCTCCCATTTCTATTATTAAGCTGTTCTAGATCAATATTGTAGTTTCCAATGAACTAAGTGTAAAATGATTTACGTATGTTATAATTTAATACAAAGTACCTGAACAAAACCCAGTATGTTTTGTTTAGGGGCATTTTACAGACTGGTTTACATATCGTCACATCCACATCAGTGAGCCTGAGCAGCTTTGAAATAAATTGAATGTAAATCTTGTAAGTGCATGGTGCTTACAAATGAGCTCAGTGGTTGACTAGCTCCATTACAACACAAGGGTCCTGTTTTAAAGTAGGCTATGATAATAACGGTGAGTATGGTTTGAAGGCACATTTTATTTTACTTATAAGACAGGGACAGTGCACAATCTACATGAACCTCAACAGGAGAGATGCTTTGTGCAGGTTTTTTAAGTTTGATGGAGGAAACCCACCCAGACACAGGGAGAACATGCAAACTCCACACTGAAAGGCCTGGACAACCCGGGGATCGAATCCGGAACCTTCTTGCTGTGAAGCATGAGTGCTAACCACTCAGCCACCGTGCCGCCGCTGGGTTAAGAATAGTATTGGACTAATTCACACATTTGACATTTGCATGTCCCATAGGATCCTCCATGTTTGCTGCCCACCTGTTTACACTGGATAATTGTGAGAATTGTAGAGCAAGACATTATTAAGCCTACAGGGCCTGCTATCAGTGGGAAAGCCAATAAAAAGTTTACAATTACTAGTCTCAAGTTAGCCAGGATATTTATTTTAAAGCAGATCTATTCTGCAAAGTTGACTTTTCAGAGCTTTTAACCATGTTATAGCTGTTTGCTCTTCTTTTTACCCTCTCAGGTTATGACTGATGATTCATGCATGTTTGAGCAATCTTTAATCACTTATTTTCAAGATGCCATTTTGGAAAAAAATATGTATATCTTGATGATAAATAATCCATTTGTGAAGCCTGTTATTTGATGAAATACAGGTTTATTCCTTTGTTACACCAGGGCCTAGGCCTGCCCTGGCCACAGACCAAGAGCCTCTCGATGTCCCAAGCGAGTCTCCCTCGAGTTTCCCTGTCAGAGCATCTGAGCTCTGCGTGTTTGGACAGAAATACAACACTACAGACATATCAAAGCAGAGTGACGTTTGTTTCACAGCCATGAGTTTACACTTGAAGACAGGTAAAACAACACAAGCTTCCTGTGGGATGGGGAGTGTCTGCTGAGTCTTCACACATGTTAATGTGTGATCTGGGTCTCTGACACAAACCAAATGCATTTATTCAAAGACATATAAGAATATTTTTTTCACAATATAGTCATACATTTCTATCACACCGATCATGCCCATTTTCACGCCCACTGCTCTGTTCTTGCTTTATTCTCCAATTGTATTTTCTTAATCGGTGAAACGTGCATGATTCAGTCATTTTGGTATGATAATGAAGCAGCAGCTAGAGAATTCTATCATCACTTTACGTCTGTCAGCTGAGGAGGAGAAGGGAAGAGTGTCGGAGAAGGAGGAAGAAGACAAACTGAATCAACGGCTGCTCTACCTCAGCCCACTTCCACATCCCGCTCACAAATCCAAAGAGCAGTGGATGAAAGTCCGAAGAGAGGACTGGTGGAGCCGAATTGGCCGGATCTCGTCAAAAGGGCAACCCAACAAGCATGTGCTGAACGACCGGAATTTTTTTTAAGCAGAATAAATGTTTACATGATCAAGGAATAAATTAACTCGGCTTTAAAATTTGAATAAACCACCCACTTATTTTGGAATTAAGTTTAATTCTGAATAATCATTTTCATTAGGAATTAAGTGTTTACGTGGTCTGTTTAAAGTGGAATTAATTTTTATTCAGAATTAAATTATTTTTATTTGCCATGTAAATGTGGCAAATATGTCTTTAAAATGAGATATGGTAAGAGAAGCGCTATAGGACCTTTTGAGATAAAAATACCTTATATATTGTTTGACCCATAACAATGACACTGAGCAGCTCTGAGAACACATTAACATAAAGCATTTAAATCTTGCAGTCTCTTTTGCTAACAAGCTAGCCCGGCTGTTGACTAGCTCGAGGGTGTAAGTTAACTGCCAACTCAAGCGGCCTCCTTTACAGCGCAACACTTTCATCCCACAGTGTGGAACAGGCTGTGTCAGAGTGAGCTGGGGGCGTACCGCCATTTTTATGATTTTAATATTTGACTTTCTCTTGTATCTGGAAATCTGCTATTCTGACATTTGATTCCAGTGTTTCAACCACGACTAAATGAGATGGTGCAGAATAGCTCATTGCATTTGACAGCCTGTATCTACACTGGAGCACAGAAGTGGTGATGAAGAGGAGAAGATGAAGAGGCTGATGCAGAATGATGGGGATAGAGACAGAAAAAAGAAGTAGCTGAATTCTTTTTTTTTTTAGACTGTCCCAATTAAAGGGACGCTGTAGCCTTCACTCTTACTGTCACAGTCACAGTACAGTGACTTTTTGGAGGTGGCACGTCATCTTCATGATTCCACAGAAATGAAAAGTTAAAGCCATACTTGGAACAATCTCCAATAGATACGTTTTATGCTATACTGTTATAGCCAAAGAAACAATATTTCCAAACAAACAGGAGGTTTGTGGAGATGCAAGCCTGCTCACAGTAAGGATGCAATGTTTTTACTGATCACTTTTAATGCTCGTTTAAGTCTTGCACCAAGTTACATTTCAGAACTTTACAAGCCCTCCTGCAGCCTAAGATCCTCAGGCAGGTCCCTGTGGCTGTTCCAAAGTCCAGGCTCCAGACGAAGGGAGATCGAGCCTTTTCAGTCCGGGTGGTTCGGCTTTGGAATGACCTGCCTGAGGAAATAAGGCTTGCACCATCAATATCACCTTTTAAATAACTTCTTAAAACTAATTTTTATTGGTTGGCCTTCTTTTAGCTGGTTTTAGCTTGATTTTATTCCTTATTTATTTTTTTTCTATTTTATTAGTTAATGTATTTATTTTAATTAATTGAATTGATCACTTCATTGTCTGATTTTGTGCTTTCTGGATGCTATTTTTATTGTTCTTTGCAGCTTGTCCAGCACTTTGTAAACCTTGTTTTTAAAAGTGCTTTATAAATAAAGATTTATTATGTTTTTCAGTGCAAGCTCATTCTGCTTTCTGACTTGGTAATCGTCTTGAAAACCCAAACACCAAATAGGGATACCTCGGATGGTTGTCACACTTTTTTCTTAAATTTAATTTGTGTTTTGGGCAAGAACAGCCTTTCTGTACAGTATTTAATGCTTGATGTGTCAGGTATAACTGGATACCAACCCCATAGCGGGGTAGGCTGTCACATCCTATGGGGTTGGTTGTCCCAGTGTTATTCTAATGGGACAAAAAATGAAAAATGGAGACATTTTTAAAAATTATGCATTTTTATTTTCTATGAAATATAAAACTAAACATATCTCGTGTGTATAAAATCATCAAATAAGTTTCACTGGTTCCTTTTTAGACTCTAAAATGTAAATGTAAAATGCATAAATGTAAAAAAAAAAAAACACTGGCTATGAAAACTAACTGTACTACTATGAAATCTGAAGAAATTCAATTTTAAAATTTTCAAAAAATTCAATTTAAAAAAATTCTATTTCAAAAAAACTTCCAAAAATTCAATTTAAAAAAAAGTGAAGCCAATTTACGAACTTCAGCAGGTGACAGGCCAAGATATATGTGGGAAGCAGTCAGGATATAGTTTTCCAACTGTTCCTCTATGAAAACTATCCTGTTCTTCACAAATCCAACTGGCAGGAATGGCTGGACACAATCTCCCTCAGTCTCCTCTGGGCTCATTTTCTTGCAATATCTTACCAGTGTACAGTAATGTATGTTGTACCTCTCAGCTGTCCCTCTTAAGGATCTGCTCTCCAGCCTGACCTCCCTGACTGCCCTACACATCCCATCAGCCGGTGTCTGGCCATGAACTGTCTTCCTGACGTCATTTCTACCCATTCTCCTGCCTAAAAAGAATAAGAAAACTAGCTTTATAATAGCATGCATGTACATACCAACAGTGGGTTGACAACCAACCCTGAAAAAATTGTGACAACCTACACCAACTGACATTTTTAGCTCTTTTAGCTACTTTCAAATGGTAATAATTAGTTTAATTAATTAGTTCAACCCTTAATGTAATGAGTGAGAAGAAAAACATTTGAGTCCTCAAAATGTACCTTTGCATGTGAAAAACAAATACAGTTGTCTCACCTCAAGGTAATGCTGCTTTCACCTCCACTATCAACGTAGATGACCTTTGACAGTAATTCTGAACATTTCTGTGACAACAGTTTTGATCAGCGCCCTCCAGTGGCTAAGATATGACTGTGACAACCTACCCATGTGACAACCAACCCCGCTCTCCCTAAATAGAACATCATGTCCAGTGTTTTTGTCATGAAGAATAAATCAGTAAGAGTATTTGATTTGAACATGTCTACCTCATGGGGACACAGATAAGTCATGAGTATTACATTTCAAATCCAAACCTTCCACACTGTTCCTTTTAAATAAATAAAAAACAAACATGATTAATATCCGCAGAGACAGCTGCAGTCAGGTGTAGTGGATGTATAGGGCATGTGTTCCTGCTGCGTTCCTTATGTCTGGCTGTCTGTGGAGGGTCCCCTGGCATCATAATAAACATGTGTGCTACAGCTATAAACCCACCCAGGCTCCACACGCCATACATCACTGTTCCCACCCCGCCAACTCCATCCGCACAGCACCACATACATCATTTACATTCGTTAGACTATAGGATTCTACTATAGGAGACTGAAGATGAATCGTAATATGGGCCGTTTGGACTTTTTCAAATTAGCTTAAGTATTTCAGAATATATTTCAATATAAATTCAAGCCAATTATCTACAAGTTACTTTTTAGTGCATGCTGTCGTGTCCTTAGGCAAGACACTTCACCCATCTTGCCAGATATGAATGTTGTGTGTGATATTTAACCTATGATAAGGCGGTGGTCATTATGAGGGGAGGAGCATCATGAGAGGGGAGGGGCTAAGGTTGTGGTCATTATGAGAGGGAGTGTCTAAGGGCATAGGTCGCCATTACAGGGGTTGGGGCATGATGAGAGGGGAGGAGCTAAGGCTGTGGTCGTTAGGACAAGGGAGGGTCATTATGAGAGGGGAGGAGCTAAGACAGAGGTCATAAGGACGTGCAGGGGAGGGTCTTCGTGAGGAGGAAGGGGCTACGTCACGGTCCTAGGACAGTGTTTGCTGGCGTGTTCTTTCATGTCTCTGTCTCTGTCTGTCTTTATCAGGCCCGAGCAGCAGTAATCACCCGGTCCAGTGAGCGTGACTGCCCCAAGGAGGAAGGACAACAGTGCTATATCAAGACACAACTCCTCTGCTGTGTCACCACTAACCACTGTCAGAAGAGTTGCTTCTGTTGGGCAGGAGGAAGGCCAAGTCAAATCCATCTTTTTTGCATTTTGGATTTTAGGAAAGTGGACAAAAATGAACTGTAAGTGAAAACATTATTATTGCAAATGAAAATATGCTAAATTGGCTACATCAAGAGCTGCTTATTCAATATATCTGTACTGGGGCCAGGCATATTTTGCTCAAATACAAATACAAATTTGCTCATGTTTTCTGATCTGTTCTAATGTTGTTTCCTCTGCACAAACACACCTGGAGTTGTGTTTTGTTTAATTCACACATGTTTAAGACACAAAACCTGCATATTTAGACTGTTGTTCTGTTCTTAGACTGAAAAAACTCTGTTCCACCTTGTGATGTCATGTGGTAATACAGGAAGTGCTCCACTGTGTTTTTAAACTTTATACACCTTCACTGGAATCATTTAGATAATTTCATCCCTGAAATTGCCAATCTCTACTGAACTAAAGGTAAAAGGAGCTGTAAACTTGAAAACTACTGCTTCATGACATCACAAGGTGGAACAGAGCATGTACATGGACCACTCTGTACTCATGGACCACTACTTAAGTAATATTCTTTTGAAGTTATGTGTGTTATGGTAATCTGTCTGCATCTGTGCAGTTTAAAAACAGACTGCTGTGCCTCGTCCACACGGCATTTCAACTTGTAGGGGAACAGGAGCCCCTGTCCCTGCAGAGCATCTATGAGCAGGTCACTCTGCACCAGGACACTCTACGCCAAGCCAATAAGATCCTGACTGACCCTCTGCACGCTCTGTAATTGAAATTGAAATTTCCCCACTGTGGGACGAATAAAGGATTATCTTATCTTATCTTATCTTAATTATGACCTTCAGGAAGAAAGTTCAGGGCCCCATGCTGTCGCATAAACAGATTTGAGAACTTTCTTGCCAGTCTCTATTAGGCTACTGAACAGTTACTAATTGTTTGTACTGCATACTGCACTTTATTATGGATTGATTACTTGTAATTATTGTGTTTTTAATATATTCTGTATTTATGGACTCTATTTTTATATAGGGCTATTGATCTATGCTGCCACTGATGGGTCAAAAGCCCAAGACAAATTACCCACTCGTAGGACAATAAAGTTAATCTCGATCTTGATCTTACTCTTACTCAAGTGTTATTTTTTGCTTTTCCACCCACCTCCGGCATCACCAACATAAAAAAAAAACATATTTAGATCACCATGTTGCCTTTTATTGATGAAAATGCAATATTAGCCCAAAACAACATATTAAGACATATTCAGAGCGCTACCAAAACACAATCAGTGTACATCCTGCTAATGAAACTATTGCACATCGCATCAGGTTTGTGAAGTTGTAGTTTACAGTTTTGCATCATGTTTTTTTGTATATTTATGGAGAATTGCCGTGTGGGAGCATGGGTGACGAAGGCTTGTGGGCGGATGCACAGAATGTAACAGCTAAGATTCTGTGCAATCGAATAGAGCTCGGGAGAGATTGCTAGATTACTCAGGCATGATTTTGATGAGGGAACAATGTTATAACATGGTAGAAAGCTAAAATAAGTAAATAAATAACCTCCCCTCTTTAAATAAACATGCTTTTTTGCTAATTCAGTGATCAGCTTTTGTGGCAGACTTGCAGTGTTTTTAAATTGAAGGAGCTAGCTTCCTCCCTGTGGTACCATATTCTGCTCTTTCATTTCTGCCTTAAAGTGCACTAGTCATTATAAACTCTGACACAGGCTTTGAGTTATTGTCCCTGTAAGTGAGCTGTCTTCTGTCTGTCAAGTCTGCCATCTGCTGCCTGATCCTAATGTGTAGAGGGCTTTGGGCTAATGCTTCCAGGCCCGTTCTCATGGCTTGGTATCTATCAGCTTGACTATTAAGTTCAGTGGACATTATGAATGTTGGAATATTTGTGCTATAACAATGGGAGGATATTTAGTAAGGAAGTCAAACATCCACTTTGTTATTACAACGAATGGAAAGGAGCTAATTCACCATGTAGAGAAGGCCTCAGAACTAAACCAGGACCTGTGGTGGAAGAAATACTCAGTTTTGTTGCTTAAATAAAAGTACAGAAGTATCACATAAAAAAAAAATCAACAGTAGAATGCGGTGACTTTTATGGGTAGGCAAGCAGAAGGGGTGGAAATCAATATTTAGTCGATATCAATTTAATAATGCCACTTTTTATGGAAACTACATTGCAAATTAGTATATTTATTTTACTCGCATTAATTGACTGATGTGAATTCTACACAACAGTCCGGGATGCCTCTCACTGAAAGCAGACGGGAAGAAGGCGGAGCATCATCACGACTATTTGAATCTGATTGGTCGAATCTTCAACAGTGGAACACGCCGAAAAATCAAACTTTTGCTACATTCAATTCAGAGAAACGCACAGACAAATACCTCCACAAATACACAAAGCACTACTCTCTGCAAATTTTTCACAAACAAAATAGTCTGTATTTCTAAATAGGCTGAAGTACGTTTGTTGGAATCACCATGTTTGTTTTGGTTCATGTTGGAGCATCTCTTTCGGCTCCTCCCAAACCACAATGCTGCTCTGTGATTGTTCTGAACCACCAATGGCCGGGCCCAGTCACAACAGCAGACGCCAGACCGTATTCTTATGATTCTTAGGAGTTTGTGAACACGAATGCAACTTTTAGATGAATGGAGAACCAGAGTAAGCCTAAACGCTCATATCTGCGAATGGTGATGTTCCCTGACCGTTGCCATGGCGGCGCACACTCTGCACATCCTGGTGTTGACAGAGTAATGAAAAGGACGCTTAGAAGATAGCATCGCACACAGCCTAAAGGTTTTCAAATCCCTGTGAGTACAGAGAGAGTACAGAGAGAGTCTACACAGCCCTCCCCCCATAGCACACAGTGACCTTTCGTCAACACTCCATACAGGACCACGCTATATTGGCTTTTCTTAGAAGTTTGCTCTTAGACATTTTAGCTTTTCTTAAAAAAATAAACATGTGTGTATATGTATATAGTTAAATAGCCCACTCACCGACTGTTTTTAGTTTCAGATGACAAGAGTACAACCGGAATAGTGTCAATCGGAAAAATGGCTCTTGCCCCCGTCACATTCTGAAACATTCTAAAATCTGAAAAAACTTCACACTGGGGTTGTTTTACATGCGTGTCTCTGCGGAATGTTTGTTAGCTAGCTTGTGACAATAATTTTTATGTGAGAAGGACTTGTTCAAGTGCACAAATCATCTCACCTGCTGTAGCTCCCACTAAGTCATCACTTTCTGGTCAGATTGTGTTAAATAACGCTCAGATTATTATTATTTCAGTAACAAAGCTTCAGACAGAGCAGTGTCTACAGTTAGCGTCACACCCTCAGGGACTGTTGACATAGGTTGCAAAGTATCAATAGGGGTATTATTTGTTTGTTTGCCTAGAATGTTCCACAGTATGGCGTTAAGCTTATCTAGAGACAGACAGGAAACTCCACCAGCAAAGATCTGTGGAGAGGTGACCCAAAGCAATACATGGAAGAAAAGGTTTTGAATGTCTGGTGAATGAATCTGGACAGTGTTTTTGAGTACGGCGGTGAAGGAGAGGCCATCACAGGACAAAAGAATGAGCCGTAAGAGGAGAGGTAAACCAGGACAGGGCAGTTTCAGGTAGAACTGCTCCCTTAACGACAATCATCTAGTTAAGGACAGGATAAAATCTACTGCTGTAGGATTGAAAATAGCTTCTGGATGGGAGTCCAAACATCTGGCTTCTTTCTGACTATCTTGGGCCATTCTTGGACAAATGACAAATGTTTTTAAAAAGGGGGTATTCTGCAAAATCAGTTTTTTGAAGTTGTTAGGGTTAGGGTTACATTCTCTCATCAAAAATATGTCTGAAGATGTATGTTTTAGGTGACGTTCATGTATGTTTAACGTATTTTAGCGATCCTCCTCGGGCCCTGTTCAAACCCTCATTACGGTTAGCTGTACGAGTGTCCGCCCACAAGCCTACATCACCCATGTCCCCACGCAACAATTCTCTATAAATGTACAAAAGCACGATACAAAACTGCACACAGCAACATCACAAACCTGATGTGATGTGCAGTTGTTTCATTAACAGGATGAACGCTGATAGTTGAGATTGCGCTCTGAAGAGGGGGTGACTTAGCATGGAGAGCAAAGGGAGGGAGAGACTTGGAGCATCAAAAATAAAAGTAAAAAAAAAAAGTTAAATGTTGTCACATGATGATTCTCCATAAATATACAAAACATGATACAAAAACGTATGCTGATTGTGTTGTGATAACGCTTTGATGCGGGAGTGACTTAACACAGAGAGCAAAGGAAGGCCAAATATAACATTTTCAAAAATAATAAAAGGTAACATGGTGATCTAAATATTTTATGTGTTAGCAGTTGATAGACCCATGGAATTGTCAGTGGTGATTTGTTTGGCTTGTTTTTTGAATCTAAAGTTTGCCCAGGACACTTAAAAATGGTAAAAAGATTCCATTAAATCCCTGTTTGAATCTTTTGGCTCAAATTGGATTGTTTTTGAGGCACACCTGGTAAAATCTCATGCCAACTATTCCCTGGCATGTTTACTAAGTTTACCCTGTGGCATAGTTCTGTCCTCTCTCATCTGGACATGTTTCAAATGTGCATTGTAAACTGAACCCGGATTTTAAAATAGTAGTAATAGTAATAGCAAATCGAATGTCTCCAAAAATCTCTAAAAATAACTCTCGCCCTTTTTTATCTGAACCAAAGAGCAGCCGTTTGCTTTGAACCACCACTGACAGGCGCGTTCACACCTGGACTGTTCTGTATCTGAAGGGCATGTCTGAGCTTTTCAAAGTGTAGCATCCTCCGTTCTACTATTCTTTCAATCATTCCATTTTCATAATCTGGCATAGTCCCAAATATCCTGCTAATAAAAATATGAGCCATGAGTCGTTGCTTTGAAGAATGTAAATTAAGGCTGCACAGTTTGTGAAAAATATCCATTTGTGATTGTTTTGAAGGCCCATATATTTGAGCAAATTGTCTTGCCCCAGTACAGATCTGTTGTATAAGCAGCTCTTGGAGTCAAAATACGTCTGGAGTGAACTGTCGCCATCTAATGTCAAAGAGTTTTATTATCAGATAATCAGGAAGTGCATGTTAACATGCTAGCTTTTGTTAGCATTTCTGTCACAGTGAAAATCCTCAGCTGGACAAAAGTTTTTAATTGAATACGTTTCGCAGCTCATCCAAGCTGCTACTTCAGTTCTGGTTAGGGTGACCAGACGTCCCTATTTACCCGGGATAGTCTTAGTTTGGAGCCCTGTGTCCCCTGTCCCAGCAGATTTATCCAGTGTTTTGTTTATACAAGAAATGTCCCTATTTTTGACCAGTTTGATACGTAACAGTAAAGAAAGGCATAAAGTATCATTTGTTTAGGTAAAATACAGAAAAGCTGCTTAAAATGACCAAAGCACAAAGAAAATGTGACTATCCTGACCCATGGTCACCATGATTGGCCCGAGTACAGAACAAATTTCCTTAATTACGCACTTGTTTTACAATATTATTATTACCAACGGCTCCAAACCGAGGGTGTCCCAGTTTTTATTTTGAAAATCTGGTCACTGTAGTTCTGGTCATACTGCTGGTGGACACTGTCTTATCTGCCTGAAGGGAGGGAGTTAATTATGATATTAAAAAAAATACTGTAAGGTTTACACACTCACCAAAGTAATGACGTATAAAAGTAAAAGTACAATACTTAAGTACAGATTTTAGGTATCTGTAAGTTACAGTGGATACTTTTAACTTTCTACCCCACTACATTTTAGATCTGAATTGAAAAGTAAAAAGTACTTTGAAATGACTGAGACTTTTTTAGCATCCCAACTTTGAGCAAAACAAATACACAAAAACACAAAATTGGCAAGAAAAATTAAGAAATCAGGTGAATCACTTAAAATAATCTAAACTCATGATCAAAATCACTACGCTTCATCCTTTAATTGTTCTAAAAATCTCTGCTAAATACTTTTATTTTTTACTCTTTAAGTACATTTTTCAACAGATACTTTAATACTTTTACTTATGTAGAACTTTTTTTTCTCTGCATCTGTACTTTTACTTAAGTAACAAAATTGAGTGTTTCATCCACCACTGTGCAGCCCTAACATAAAACCACAAAGTTCTGTCCTCTCCGCCACCTTCATGCTCATATCTTCTTCCATTTTCTTTAAACAAGCTCCGTCCAGTTTCCCCAAAGTCTGCTGCTCTGCCTGTATATTTGGGAAAACCACTCCGATGGCAGAGCCGTAATGGCCGATGATTCTTTACTGCCACACAGATCCCTGGGCACATCGCGAACATCTCCACTAGCTTCTCCAGCTCCTCGCCGCTAATGGAGCAAGTGGCTAAAGCAGGATGAATAATGTAGGCTGAATTATGTGTCCAGGGTACGCTGGGGGACAGGGGCATTAGCGGAGAGGTGCCACGGGGATGAGAAAACATGTGTTAAGATGCAAAACAAAGGTGAGCCAGATAAGAAAAAAGGAGGATCAGAGAGAGAGAGACATGAAAGTGAGGTGGAAAGAGCACTCCATGGCTGGGCTTCAAGAAAAGTATTGTATCTTATGTAAAAGCCACCAATATGTGAAGTAGTACAACTGAAGTACGGGCAAGAAATCCAAAGTTTGGTGGTTCAGCGCCAGCTTTGCCTCATGCTTTCTGTGCTGTCCTCGAGCAACACGATTCACTCAACTCTCCTATAGATACTTTGCGTTGACGTCATGCTGGGGGTGGTCTACATGTACAGTAAGTGTATGGTGGAATGTTCAGTAGTTACCGTGGAGACACAGTGCGCACGTTAGCAAACACTGACAGTCTGAAAACTCAAGAAAAAATACAAAATGGATTTAAACAGCACATTTTCAGGAGCCTGTGATCAATAAGAGCATTCGTGGTGCTGTTTAGGAGTTTGATTTTCTATAAAAGGGTGCGACAAACTAATTCTAGCAAGCTTATGACTGTAATTTTATGTGTGAGACTTGTTTCACACAGCAAATCATCTCACCTGTTGTAGTTCCAATAAAGTCAGCTCTTTCAGGTCAGACTGTGTTGAAATAAAGCTCAGTCACAGAGCTTCAGACGGAGTAGTGCCTTCAGTTAGCATCACAACCCCAGGGAATGCTGATGACATCAGCTGCAAAGTGTCAGTAGTAAATCCGCGTGGGGTGTGGGTGATTGGTGGTCATTGGTGGTGGAGGCCAGACGCAAAATGGCAACCTAATGACATAATTCATAAATAAAATGTGTAAAACAAATGTGTAGTTATTGTAAAGTTGTAAAGATTCAAATCCTTCTTTGACTAGTTCATGGGCAAGACACTTCACTTCATCCATCTTAAGGATAAGGTATACTTTATTGATCCTTTGTGAGTGAAAGTCATTGTCTCCGTTTGACCTTTTAAGTATTGCAACTGCGATAAGTACAGATATGTGTGTACCGTCTGCAACTAATTATGGAGCATTTTAATGCCAGAGAATCAGGAAGATCAGGAAGTGTGAGTTAGCATGCTATTTGTTGTTAGCTTTACTGTCACGGCAAAACTGGTCTCTACAACTTGTGAAAGGCACGTATAAACTCACTGCGGCGAATAATTAGGATGCTCTGAATGCATAAGGTATGTGAGGTATGTTGGCTACATAGAACTTTAATCAAATCCGAAGGTGAACCCAAGATGTTCACAAGAGTGGGGCTAGTGGGGCTAGAATAAGACTTACAAAGCTAACTTTTAGGTGCTTTGAGGATTTAAAAAATTTAAATAGTTTATGTTAGACTTAGATTTAGACAAACTTTATTGATCCACAAGGGAAATTATTCACCCACCCATGACCTCAAGTGGGAGCCGACCATCAGCTTCCTCATCAAGAAAGCCCAGCAGAGGATGTACTTCCTGCGGCAGCTGAGGAAAGCCAAGCTGCCTGCCCAGATGATGGTGCAGTTTTACACGGCCATCATTGAGTCCATCCTCACCTCCTCCATCACTGTGTGGTACGCTGGGGCCACTGCCAGGGACAGACAGAGACTGCAGCGCATTGTGCGCTCTGCTGAGAAGGTGATCGGCTGTAGCCTTCCATCTCTCCAGGACCTGTACGTCTCCAGGACTCGGGGGCGAGCAGGCCGGATAGCAGCTGACCCCTCTCACCCTGGACACGGACTATTCCAGCCACTTCCCTCTGGCAGAAGGCTACGGTCCATACGGACCAGAACCTCTCGCCATAAGAACAGTTTCTTCCCCTCTGCTGTTGGACTCATAAACACTTTATGAACACTTATAACACCTGTACTAAGGACACTTTATAATACCTGAACTAAGGACACTTTATAACACCTGTCACCTTAAATAAGTCATGCCACATCACTTGATCTTTTGCACTGTCAGTTTGCACTGTTGTTCTGATGCTCCTGTATATACTAAACTATTTTTATTTTTTTTTATTATATATCTTAATCTTTTTGCATGCTCTTACTTTATTTTTAAATAGTGATACTTTATTATTATTATTATTATTATTATTATTATTATTATTATTATTATTATTATTATTATTATTCAGTGTTCTATGTTGCACCTCATCACCAAAGCAAGTTCCTAGTCTGTGAATTGTGTTCACTGACAATGGCAATAAAAACTTTTCTGATTCTGATTCTGATTCTGATTTGGACACAGTCGCTCACTCATCACAATATATAATAACAGAAAGTAACAAAAATAGATGGTGTAGCAAAAAGAGTAAGAGACAGGTGTCAAATGAGACATAATTATAAAAATAAATGTATATGTACAAGTCAAAATAAAATAGAAAAATAAGTAATAAAATATAAAATAAACTATAATATCACAGCTTTATACAAGAGACAAGAACAACAGTGCAAATACTCTGATGATTGACAGGGCATAAGGTTATCCGTTACTTAAGACTGAATTGTTGTACAGTTGTAGGGAGTATTATCTGTTACATAAGGGTGAGTTGTTGTACAGTTGTAGGGAGTATTATAGTATGAATGTAGTCCTGTATCTCTCACTGTTTGAGCAGAGCTGTAGGAGCCTGTTGGAAAATGAGCTCCTCTGTCTCTATAGTCTGGTGCAGTGGGTGAGTTGTTGTACAGTTGTAGGGAGTATTATACCCTCTGTCCGTCTATAGTCTGGTGCAGTGGGTGAGTTGTTGTACAGTTGTAGGGAGTATTATCTCCTCTGTCCCTCTATAGTCTGGTGCAGTGGGTGAGTTGTTGTACAGTTGTAGGGAGTATTATCTCCTCTGTCCCTCTATAGTCTGGTGCAGTGGGTGAGTTGTTGTACAGCTGTAGGGAGTATTATCTTCTCTGTCCCTCTATAGTCTGGTGCAGCAGGTGAGTTGTTGTACAGTTGTAGGGAGTATTATACCCTCTGTCCGTCTATAGTCTGGTGCAGTGGGTGAGTTGTTGTACAGTTGTAGGGAGTATTATCTCCTCTGTCCCTCTATAGTCTGGTGCAGTGGGTGAGTTGTGGACAGTTGTAGGGAGTATTATCTCCTCTGTCCCTCTATAGTCTGGTGCAGTGAGTGAGTAGTTGTACAGTTGTAGGGAGTATTATCTCCTCTGTCCCTCTATAGTCTGGTGCAGTGGGTGAGCAGGAGTGTCCATGATGGAGAGCAGTTTGTCCAGTGTCCTCCTGTCCCTCACTGTGACAAATGTCTCCAGCTCACAGCCAATCACATGTCCAGCTTTACGGATCAGTTTGTCAATCCGCCTTCTGTTGTGCAAATAGAAAAGAATCCTACAAAATCTGACCTTTGTAGGATTCACAATTGTGACAGTTGTGGATGTCCTGTCAGCCAAACACGAGCAGATTGAATTCCCAAAATGCATTGCGCTCTATGGGAGAATTCTTTCTGGGCCCAAACTCCCGGGAGCTGCAGTACCTGGAGCGGCCACTAGTCGATCAAAGGGGGGAATGTCTTATCCAGTTTTACACTTATTATGATCTATACGGTGCATGCTTTGGGTTAACAGGGAAAACTCGAGTGGTCAGAGGAAACCCACCATGACATGAGGAGAACATGCAAACTCTGCCCAGAAAGACCCAGGCTGCCCAGGAATCGAAAGAATCGGCAGCCTTCTTGCTGTGAAGTGTGAGCACTTGCCACTCAGCCGCCATACCATACGCTCTCTCGCTTATATAGATGTAGGGTGTGTCTCATTTCTCTTTCCTCACTTCCTTCTCCTTGACTCCTCTCCTCTATCCTCAGTTTTTCAGCTGTCAATCAAATGTGTCATATTAAGTGGTGTCCTCAGAGGAGACAAGAGAAGGAAACCAGAGAGGAAACATGAGTGAGGGTTCAGGAGGCACACATCAGACACAATAATTGTCTCACAGTGAAGAGTTTGTATTGTCACAACTGCACACAAGTAGAGGAACAGAAGCAGAGGAGGTTTGACATTTTACATAATCCTGAATTTGACAATAAAATTAGTTTAAAAAATATGTTCCAACACAAATAAAGATGTTGGTCTGACTTTAATTTAAAAGTCCTGAAGTAATTATATAAAATAAGCCTTAGCATACAGTAGTCCTCATTATCGGGTCATTTTAGTCATGTCTCCTCCTGTCTCTCTCCTCTCCTCCTCTGCTCCTCGCTCTCCTCTCCTCTGCTCGTCTGTTTTCCTCACCTCTGATCCTCTCTCTCTCCTCTGCTCCTCTCTCTCTCCTCTGCTCCTCTCTCTCTCCTCTGCTCCTCTCTCTCTCCTCTGCTCCTCTCTCTCTCCTCTGCTCCTCTCTCTCTCCTCTCCTCCTCTCGCCTCTCCTCTGCTCCTCTCCTCCTCTCTCTCTCCTCTGCTCCTCTCTCTCTCCTCTCCTCCTCTCTCTCCTCTGCTCCTCTCTCTCTCCTCTGCTCCTCTCTCCTCCACTCCTCCCTCTCTCCTCTGCTCCTCTCCTCCTCTCTCTCTCCTCCTCTGTCTCTCCTCTGCTCCTCTCCTCTCTCTCCTCCTCTCTCTCTCCTCTGCTCCTCTCCTCCTCTCTCTCTCCTCTCTCTCTCCTCTGCTCCTCTCTCTCTCCTCTCCTCCTCTCTCCTCTCTCTCTCCTCTGCTCCTCTCTCTCCTCTCCTCCTCTCTCTCTCCTCTGTCTCTCCTCCTCTCTCTCCCCTCTGCTACTCTCTCTCTCCTCTCCTCCTCTCTCTCTCCTCCTCTCTCTCTCCTCCTCTCTCTCTCCTCTGCTCCTCTCTCTCTCCTCTCCTCTCCTCTCTCTCTCCTCTGCTCCTCTCTCTCTCCTCTGCTCCTCTCCTCCTCTCCTCTGCTCCTCTCCTCCTCTCTCCTTTTTCTGCTCCTCTCTCCTCTCTCCTTTTTCTGCTCCTCTCTCCTCTCCTCCTCTCTCCTCTTTCTGCTCCTCTCTCCTCCCTGCGTCTCCTCTGTGGGCGGGACTTCCTCATCCATTTCCTGCAGAATCGAGGAGAAGAAATGAGAGAAATGTGATGCACCCGTAGTTTAGTGCCACAAAAACAAGTGGGCGACAGTGAGTCAGATGGTAAAACTGCTGTCTTACTTAATGTTCCAAACCCTTAAACACAACCCCGCCAGCTACTTTACAGCTACGCCCTCGGGATGAAAAGCAACAATATCAACCAAGGCTGTCAGAAGCTCCTATGAAAGTGCACTGTTATTTACCCATTGTGAAGACCTTACAAACATGGCCGCCGCTCGGTGTGCCCGCGGGGACCAGCCTGACTCCAGCACATGAATAATGCAGCGCACGAGGAATGCTGTGTAATTGTCAGTGATTTATGTGGAGCTAAACAGGCATCCAGCCACGAACCCACGCACCCCAATGAGCTGTAAAAATGTCAAATAGAGCACATATTATGTCATTCCAGGGCATCTGATTTACATGCTCTCATAGACGCACCGGGCCTGCTGTTGTTTTCAGAACTCGGTGTGTGTCACGGTGCAGCTGGGCTAGTGTCCAATGAGGACGCTGCACTGTGGGAGGACAAAAAGTTTTTAAGTAGAACTAAACAGTAAATCCACCTTTTTCCTTCCAAACTGTTTGTGGTGTTTGAATACCATCGACTATTCCAAATATTTATTTATTTAGCAATTTTAGTGCTAGGGTAATTCCTTTCCTGGGATCCTGAATACACACTTCTCCAGTACTTTATGAAGATGTGAGTCTAGTCGCTGGTGAATCTCCCAGAGTTCAGATGGGCGTGATTGACATGGGGACACGCATGGTCTGTCTATATCGGAAAAAATAATAATAATTAAAAAAAAAATCCTTGGGTAATTGAAAAAACATGGCAGACTTCTGCAGAATCAATGCAGAAGTCTGCCATTAAGCTCTAAACTCTGTTAATTTGAGGTGAGAGAAATGTGATTTTATTCGTATGTGACAGGGGACCACACATTCGTTTCACAGGCGTCACTGAAATAAAACAATCGGATGATCATGTTTGATCATGTAAAAATACAAAGAGATATAATATCATTTCAAATCAGGGCTCACACAGGGGTTTCTCATCACAAACTCCTGGCTTTTATCAGAACAGTTCTATGTGATGTCACAATGCACTTCAAATTGCACTGGTCACTGGAGCCAGGACAGCCTCATTTTTTATATGTTTTTGACCAGAAAGCTGCAAATGTATGTAGTTTGCACAAAAATTGCCAAAAATGAGGAAGAGTAGATAAAGCTATTAAACACAATTTCCTTCACAGCACGCTGACGTTTGGTAAGAACAGCCCAGTATATGATCAGAGACTGAAAAATGTACGTCCACGATGTGGGGGCTAGACAGCTGATCCATTCAGATTAGACCAGCTTTACTGCAAACTGGTATCAGTCATAGTTATTGAATGTGTGTAGTGTTATAATGTCTCTGCCCTGAGCTGCCAGGGACTACAGATGGAGAGAAGCCATGGGTCTGATTCTGGCATGTGTATTTTGTATGTCCATTATTACATACTGTGGTTGCCATGGTTGTGGTTGGCTGTTCTTGCACATTTTGTAACATTTTTTAACTTAATTTTGTAGGATAAGTGCAGCACGTGCAGTTCAAGGGAAGAAGTAAAGGATTATTAGATTGTGTGATTTGAGTATTTTTTTTTTTTTTTTTCTCCTGTATCCACTTTTGTCCTGAGAACTTTACTCTCCTCAGACTGCCCTGACACTGGATCTGACGACTCGACCTGTTGAGCTGCACTGAGACTTTTGTTTGAGCATTTCAATTATTATTGTATTTTACCGCTCTGTGCACATTAAGTGCCCCTTGGGTTTTGATTTGATTTGATTAATGTGCATCGTCCCTTTAAATAAATGCATCTAAACCACCCAATTTCTGTTTTTATTATAACTGAAGATCATTTTATAGCACCATCCAGTAAATGTTCTGGCTCTTTACACAGAAGGCACAAGAAATTACATCTAGGGTGGTGCTATAGACAAGGGAGATAAAAATGTACCTCATACCATCTATAAAAAGCAAAAGTATACCCCCAGGACTCCTCATGTACCACAGCTCGACACTTGCTTTATAATAGGATTTTAATATAGAACATGTCAACTTGATACAGCCCTCCCTCCCTCTTTCCCTCCCCAGCTGTCCACTCCACTGACAACTCCCAAACACCAGATAGTGCACAGGCAGCATTTTGTACTCTTCAAATATTAAAGCTCACATGGCGGGTTTTCACGTTTTTCTAATTATTGCTTAGTTTCGTGGACCTGTAGTACCTGTGCTCAATGGTTATCATAGTTTTACATCAGTTAACTGGCAATTTGTGGGTTGAAAAAGTAGAAGAAAAAGTGGTGAGTTCCAAGGCGGAATAGCTTTACCTGTCATCAACACAATCTTTTCAAAACGCAGGGTCGAGGAAGGGCATTTTTCCGTCATTGTGTCCTTAGGCAAGACATTTCACCCACATTAGTACTGGTGGTGGCCGGAGAGGCAGACGGACTCATAAATATACAAGAGCATGATACGAAACAGTACACTGCAACTTCACAAACCTGATGCGATGTGCAGCAGCTTCGTTAGCGGGACGCACGCTGATTGTAATGTGATAGTGCTCTGAAGGGGGAGTGGCTTAGTGCAGGGAGCAAAAGGAGGGGGAACTCCGAGCATCAAAAATGAAAGTGAAACAAATTTAACATGTGTAATACACCCTTTTTCATCATGACTATTATAGATTTGGCTATAAAGGTGCATGATGTAACTTTTCGATTGGGGGTCCGTCACCTGCTTGTTTCTATGGAGATGTCATTGCTCTACCTGGAATGTTCCACAGTGTGACATTAAACAGCTCTACCTTACATTTATTCAGTTACAGGTGGTTTTAAAGCTCAAAAATACCTAGAAAAACTGACTGAAACATTCTGACTGTGAGCGTGGTCGCCTCTCCACAGATCTGACCTGTTTCTTGGTCTGGTTTGGTCTCCATGAAGATAGAAAGGTTTAATACCATACTGTGAAACATTCTAGACAAAGCAATAACGTCTCCATGAAGAAAAGGATTTGACGGACCCTCCACCAGAAAAGTTATTATATTATAAACTTTTATTTTATTTATTTTTAGTAAAACCATAAATATACGCTCTTATACGAGACACATTGGTTATATTTTGGTCCATAATTCCTCCAATTCCTCACTGCTAATCTGACTAAAGCCTGATTAATTCGATTGTTTCTGGAGAATGTACAGTACAGACAGAAGCAGTCCGGTTTTAGGAGAGCAGATCAGTGGAACCATACCCGGCCGCTCCATTGTGGTGGGATAATGGCGGCATGAAGCTAGCACATGGCTAAATAAGATGGAGATGGATGGGATTAGTCCTCCGAATGTGCTGTGACAAATCTGGAATGAAACTATGAAGTGGGTACACAAGTTTTTAACAATAAGAGGAAGAGTGGAGGAGGATACCAGTGGTTTTATTGACAGAGGAATGGGGCGAGAATGAAACTTTGGCGTTAAAGAAGACCAGTTGTGCTTGTGTCTGCTATTTAGTTAAAATCTATGACACCCGTGGACCATTTTAAATTACAATATTAACATAGAACAACTTAATAAAGGAAACAAGTCCAGTGTCTTCCGCGTTAGAAATTTGTGGCGCTTAATGGGAGCTGACGTCGCTGTAAAGGTCGTCACAACAAAGAGCAGTGAAGTTGCTGTTGTCGTCGGCACCTCCGAAAAGAGGATTTTGAGTTTTGTCACATAAATATTCAAAACAACAAATTATAGAACAGGCTTCTTGTACTCAAATACTCTTTAACCAGCTCCTTGTTGCATGTATCTATGTATGTAAATGTCACTAAGCTCCTCTCTCAACCAAAACAGCTGAAAGTTCATGTCTACGTAACTTTTCTGGTGGAGTCTGTCATCACTTTGTCTCCATGGAGATGCTCACTGGCCATCATTCAGAACACTACCCCTATGATTTCTTTTTTCCTCATACAAAGCCACGTTTGTTTATACAGACGGATCATGCACGTCTCTGATTGGTCAATCCACCTTTCAGTCACACCCATCGGAACTCTGGGAAATAAAACCAGTGTCCAGACTACGTGTCTTTGTGAAGTATCGGAGAAGGCAAAGGCTACTACAGAATATCACTGAAAAAGAGATTTAAAGGTGCATTGTGTAACTTTTCGTCAAATGCTTTATTCTTGTTGTTTTGTCTGGAATGTTTCACAGTATGGCATTAAACCATTCTATCTTATCTGGAGACTAAATCAGACCAAGTTACAGGTCAGATCTGTGGAGAACCCCGCTCACAGTCAGAATGTCTGTTTTTCTAGGTATTTTTGAGCTTTAAAACCACCTGTAATTGAATAAATGTAAAGTAGAGCTGTTGTCATATACATACATTCCAGGCAGTTCAATAACATCACCATGGAGACAAGTAGATAGCGGCCCTCCACTGTAAAAGTTGCACAGTGCACCTTTAAGTTTTGTTGCGCATGTATAGAAATATCTGGTTATAATATAATGTTATTATGAAATGTAAAATGCACCAGAATACAAAAATGAACACAACAAAATGAATCAAAGCAAAACTCATTTTCTACAACAACATTTTTGTTCAGTTTCTCGGTTATATTATAGATTAAAGGTCCCACGTTACGCAAAATTGTCTCTTGTGAATTTTTAAGCCCTGTTAGAATGTTGTTTCCTCCTCAAAAACATACCTGAAGTTGTTTTGTTTCATTCACACTATTGAGTAACTCTTTATTGTCTGCATCTCCAAAGTCGTAGTTTTCAAATTAGCAGCTACTTTGTACCTTTAGTTCAGTAGAGATTGACAATTCCAGGGCTGAAATGATCCAAATGATTCTAGTGAGGGTGTGTGGAGTTTAAAAACACAGTGGAGCACTTCCTGTATTACCACATGACATCATAAGGTGGTACAGAGTGTTTTTGGTTTGAGAGAAGAACTAAATGTGCAGGGTTTGTGTGTTAAACACGTGTGAATGAAACAAAACACAACTCCAGGTTTGTTTGTGACGAGGAAACAACATTATAACATAGATCTCAAAATAGTGTAACACGGGCCCTTTAATAATTCGTCAGAAACACACAAAACTCCTCACTGTCCTGTACAAATCTACATTCCCAGAAATAATTTGAAAAATTGGACAGAGTTGATGAAAAAACTCCAATTTCATTTCACGTTTTACCTCTTTGTGATGCCAACAACGACCACCTCCAGTGAGAAAAGCAACAATTTCTGAAAATCCTCTACCACCAAAATTTTAATGGAATGTTAAATTTTAAAAAGTTGTTTGTGAAATTGTCTCTTAAGTTTGAAATATGAATTACAAATACGGGATGAATTCACCAACTCAGAAGTTAGCTCTTCTCATCATATTACTCCAAAGCAGCAAGAGACACTTTGGGTAAAGATACACTATGTAACTTTTCTGTTTGTCTCTGTGGAGATGTTTATGTTTTGCCTGAAATGTTCCACGGTGTGACATTAAAAAATTGTCCATCTAGCATTTTTTAAAGTACATGTTGTATTGATAAATCTTCTTGAATAACTGCATTCTTACAGATCTGACCTGGAGCTAGTGCAGTTTGTTGCTGAACTGTGGGACATTTTATCTCCATGGAGACAAGCACGTGGCCTCTTCTAAAAATGTTACATAGTGCACTTTTTACGAGTACCAACAGTTCTCATCAGTTTCTCATGACTGATAAGAAGCAAACTCCAGTCTGTGGACATTGTATTTGTGTGGAGGTGGACAGTCGTACCTCGTCCTGGTAGATGAAGAACAACATGATGGACAGGATCTCCAGGAAGAAGATGAGCAGCAGCACGATGAAGAACTGTGGACACAAGGAGGACAAGCGTTACTATGGCAACAGGGTATGTTTTCATGTTTTCAGAATACTCATATTAAATATCATATTTTTACACCATGTGCAGTGGTGAATCATCGCATCAGTCGAGACCAAAGTTTGTCTGAGCAAATGTCAGGCTCCAGGCTCCGTGTGGTAGTGTCTCCATAATGGTACAGCCTAGCACTACATGCTAACGGCTTTAAGGTGTTTGTAAAAGTGAGTAAATGGAAAGGACTCAGGGAGCACTCCACTATTTCACACCCTGAGAGGAGCGCTCACTCTGCACCAACACTCCACAGTATCACACCCTGAGAGGAGCGCTCACTCTGCACCAACACTCCACAGTATCACACCCTGAGAGGAGCGCTCACTCTGCACCAACACTCCACAGTATCACACCCTGAGAGGAGCGCTCACTCTGCACCAACACTCCACTACATCACACCCTGAGAGGAGCGCTCACTCTGCACCAACACTCCACTACATCACACCCTGAGAGGAGGGCTCACTCTGCACCAACACTCCACTACATCACACCCTGAGAGGAGGGCTCACTCTGCACCAACACTCCACAGTATCACACCCTGAGAGGAGGGCTCACTCTGCACCAACACTCCACAGTATCACACCCTGAGAGGAGCGCTCACTCTGCACCAACACTCCACAGTATCACACCCTGAGAGGAGGGCTCACTCTGCACCAACACTCCACAGTATCACACCCTGCAGACAGAAGTCACAGCTGGATTTTGGTTGTACAACAGCTATAAGTTTGATCTTTGTCCCGGGCTCACTTTGACCCACCAATGTTTAGTTACAAAGATTTTTCTCATGAAATGTTTTTGTTGCAGACGGCCAGCTCAGGCAAACTTTGAATTCCACAAGTAGTAGTAGTTTTGAATTGAACATATTAGGCATAATACACTTGTATAAGCTTTGAACACCACTGGTGTTTACTCAAAGTTGTATTTGAATTTATTCATGCATGTTTGAGAAATCCTGTATTGTATTCTTATTTAGGATTATGAAAATGATTCAGACTCTGGTTCATACATGTAGGGTTCAAATATGTCATGTCGCCATAAAAAAAAACCCAAAAACACATAGTTGAAAATGTGTACTATGAAGAGGCGGGGCCAGCTGCAGTTTTGCAGAGAAAGTCTATGGACACATTTCTATTATTAAGTCGTCTTAGATCAATGCTAATGCTAATTCTTCCTTTTATTATGTGTGTCTTTTAAATGGTGAGTGGCCCCTATAGCCTGTACTGAGAGTGACTGCACCTCAGAAGGGAAGAGTACAGTGCGGTACAGTCACACTGGCAGTGGACTGTGGCCTCATATATTTCATTGACAGCTCAGAACATCTATAGGGAGAGGTCCCATATTTCACAATGTCCAGCACCCAAGAGCCCCCCCCACTCCTCTATGAGCACCGACTTATCTCTGGCTCAAAATTTTTTTTACTGAATCATTATTCATTCAACCCAAAAACATGCTCCATAGCTAAAAATCCTCCAGCTGAGGTCCTGACCAAGCCTAGCAATAAGATCATGGGATGGATCCCCGGGCGCCTCATGTGCTGCCCACTGTTCCTGAAAGGATGGGTCAAATGCAGAGGATAATTTCCCAACCGGGATAAAAAAAAAAAAAAAAAAAAAAAAAAAAAAAATCTGATCTTGTCGGCTCTCAGAAGCTAAGTAGGGCAGGGCCTGGCTAGTACTTGGATGGGAGACTGCGGGGAATTCCAGATGCCTCAGTGGGGCACAGGTGGCAAAAAACCCACCCAAAAAACTGTTGTTGTGTCCATAGGCACATTGCGTAGCATGAATGTGGTGTGTGCATGAGCGTTGGTGGTGGTGGGAGGGACCGATGGCGCTGAGTGTCCTGTCTCAACATGGGGCCATTCTGTCGGAACACTCTCCTCTGGTTTAGAGCACTGGAGCAGCTTCTATGATTTCTCTGATGCTAAGAGCTTACTCTGAAATGGTGTGGCTGGAGCATTTACAGCTTCATGAGTGGGTCTGTTCTGGCCAGGTGCATACTGATGAGAGTCGAGTGTGGCAGGATGCATTGTTTACTGTGTCATAACTCACCTCTCAAAGCGTTTCATGATGACGAGCGTTAATGCAGTGTAGTAGTCCAGAGTCATTCAGCGATGTCACCAGGGTTTTCTTTGTGACGGGCACAATAACAGTGGACTTGAAGTAGGGGGACAGGGACAGGTTTAACGTGTCCATGACGACATCAGTTCAGATGAGCATTCTTTAAGCACACACAGGGATGACGACCTGATGCACCTCTGCTACAGTCGCAGACAGACTTCTCAGTGTATTATCCACCAGAGTTGACTGTTGCCATAGCTTCTTGTGCATGAGGACTTGTTTAAAGGGAGTATTTGAGAAGTGCAGTCTCCAGCTCTTCTGAATACTTAATGAATCTCCTCCAGCACATAATGACTTTGTGTGAGCAGACTGGAAGTGCGCATTGTGCTTATATGTCTGCTCACCAGGAGCCAGGGGAGTTTAGTTACAGCTGCTGGATGAAAATGAGCTTATTCACTGTTCATAAGGCAGACGGATGATGTTTTAATGTAGAATGGACATAACATCATCATTTTACCATCTTTACTTTTACTGGACCCTTTAAAGACCCAGTAGTTGAATCCATTTTGTTACATTCTTTAAGAACATATATATTTATATAATGGACATATTTCTGTGCCAACTTTGTCTTCTTGGATGCAAACTTCCAGCCAAACTTCTCTTCTTCACAATTTCCACCTGGCCTCAGAATATGCTAATGGGTTCCACAGTCCTGCCTCGAAGGGAGTGGAGCGGTGACAGAGGCGAGGGAGCAGAGCAGAGAGCGTCTTTTATACTGCATTCTCAGCGTGCCCTGAATGCACCACGCTGTTCCCCCGACAGAGGAGCAGAGGGGGGTAAGGAGGTGGCAGAGAGGTAGTCCTATACAGAGCACAGATGTCCACAGAATCCTTTATTGATTTGGAATACCACCCCCAGGCTGTTTGCTCATAGTCCTGTCTTCAAAGGTCTTCAGAAAGTGAGAGATGTTGTGTAGAAATCCATCCATCCATTTTTTCTGCTTTACCCGGGGCCGGGTCACATGAAGAAATAATAAAAGATAATAAAGTGCAAAAAAGAATGTCTAACTTAAAGATCATTTATGTTTATTTGAAGTGAATATGTGTTGAGAAAATGGGAAAGAATTAAAAGCAGAAGGGGGAGTGAAAGTGAAGGAGAGGGGCAAGAAGGAGAGAGGACAGTGAAGTAAACAGAGGGAGAGAGTGAGAGAAAAAAGAGAAGTGAGAGAACGAGAGAGTGTGTGAGAGAGAGAGAAGGAGTGAGAGAGAAAAAGAGGGGGAGACAGGTAAACGCAGGGAAAGAGAGAAAAAGAGATAGAGAAAAAGGGGGAAATAAATAGAGAGAGAGAGAAATAGAGGAATAAAGAGTGCAGAGCAGAGCAGAGCAGGCTGCAGTCCCTGAGGCTTGCACCACAACCTCACGTCGGCATCAGCTCTGAAATAGTCTGATCAGTCCTTCTTGTTGAGTCAGCGATTGTCACTATGTACTATGTACTGCACTGTAAGTACACAGTAATATGTACTGCACTTTAAGTACACAGTAATATGTACTGCACTGTAAGTACACAGTACTATGTACTGCACTTTAAGTACACAGTAATATGTACTGCACTGTAAAGTACACAGTAGGAAGAGAGGCTGCCAATCTGCTCCGTCAACCGCTCTGACCACCACCAACACACATCCACACACACATACATACACACACACACACACACACGCACACGCACACACACACACACACACACACACACACACACACACACACACACACACACACGCACCACATTCGTACTAGGCAATGAAGTGATACTAGTGAAGTGTCTTGCCTAAGGACACAATAATGCTGTAGCACTGTGGTACATGGTATTCCTGTCCAAGTACTAACCAGGCCCAGTCTGTGGGGCGTCTGCTGTTCCTTCTCTCCTTCTGATGTTACATCAGAACAGAAAAACAACTGTGAGGTCATCCAACAGTGTCTCTGATTGGATAACAGTGGGTCTCCTTGACAGTTGTTTCCTTATGTTTCTCATCCAACAATGTCTCCGATTTGATCAAATTGTGTCTTCCTGGCAGTTGTTTCCTCATGGTTCTCATCCAACAAAATGCCTTTAGAATGTACAGGCAATTCTTTTTGTAAATTACCCTGTGAAATGAAAGGACATTCTTTAGTAGGGGAAACTATTATGCAGCAAATACCCCGTATAAAAGCCCACAATGGGTTCAGGAAATAAACTCGTGACCTTTTCACCACGAGGTGAGAGCACTAATACCTGCACCTCTGCGTTTTTTAACCATAACAGGACGCTATGCTAACTAGGCGGTTACATTAGCATACAGCAGTAAATATGTTCTTTTTCACAGGCTCGTCACCTTCATAATACTGTACATGTACACAGCGTAATTGGCTAGCACAGATGCCTGTAGCCGCACGGGGCCCGTCTGGGGGGACCTCCTGTGTACGGTCTGTGTAATTGGTGTCCCTGCAGTGGCTCCGAGAAAGGGGGACGTGCGGGGGGTGCGGGGGGCCTCAGGGGCTGCACGAGGAAGAATGGTCGTTGAGAAGGGGACCTGAGTAATGAAGCATCTGGGGCCAGTACTCCTCGGAGCACGGTGGGAGAGACTGGGGTCAAATAAGGTCCATGAGGGTGAGTTGTTGTACAGTTGTAGGGAGTATTATCTGTTCCATAAGGATGAGTTGTTGTACACTTGTAGGGAGTATTATAGTATGAGTGTAGTCACTGTTTGAGCGCAGCTGTAGGAGCCTGTTGGAGAATGAGCTCCTCTGTCCCTCTATAGTCTGGTGCAGTGGGTGAGTTGTTGTACAGTTGTAGGGAGTATTATCTCCTCTGTCCCTCTATAGTCTGGGGCAGTGGGTGAGCAGGAGTGTCCATGATGGAGAGCAGTTTGTCCAGTGTCCTCCTGTCCCTCACTGTGACAAGTCTCCAGCTGATACAACTAGGACATCAGAGAGACGTATGTCCTGTGTGTGCTGTGCCCTGGTGTAACTTTTACGGCAGTCTGGAGCATGCAGGTCCACAATAAGAATTATAGTGATATTACACATGTTGCTGCAGTATAATCCAACACAGCACCTGCAAAATACTTAATGATTTAACATCCTCCATTATGAAATGCCACAGGGTCCTGCTTTATAATCTCTTGAACTTTGATTCAAGGATAATGTCTCCTTCTGGCCAGTACTGAGAGCGCTGCCCCAAAAAACTTCACTGACAAAGCACTTTTCAAAATATTCAAGTGCAGGTTTATACTTTCACACACATAATGTTGAAACAGCAGGATGAACTGGCTGGACATTCACCATCTGTTCAGGAAAACATATTCAAATAAAGAGTGACATTAATGGTACATCAGTTAATAATAATCTTGCTTAACACTTGTAATGTACTTTATAGTCCGGTCAGAGCCTCTCAAAGCACTACACTCAGTGGCGGTAAGATACTAACATAGCCACAGCTGCCCCGGGGCAGAGTGACAGGTGCAAGGCTGCGACACATCTGTGTTGTCTGCGTTTAACAGCTGAATGTCTAATGGCACAAAAGAATGTTTGAATTTGTTCAGTTTACAGTTTAGGAGCCTGGACCTTCTACCTGAGGCAACAGCTCAAACTGACTGTGAAGAACATGGGATGGGTCCCTGACCTTTTTGTCTACTTTCCTTAGAATCTCCTCCAAAATGTAAAGTAAACATCTATGATTTAAGGTAACCAAACCATGTTGACATACCATAATGCAAAATCGATTCCATACATGTGCTGTAAAACATCCACTCCATGTAACCTGAGCCGACTTAAACAATAGAGACACTGGTTGATTCTTCTGCTGGCATGTCAACTAGCATGTCACCTAGAGCATGTCACCTGCTCTAACGGGGCTGTGGTATCACAGATTTGGGTTGAAAAATAATCTCTTTTGTCTTTTCCACAGTTAAGACATGGTTGTGTTCCTCACACCGGTGTACCACTTCATTCAGAGAGCAAACTGACCAAAAACAAACAGATGAAGTAGCTGTAGTGTCTCCCCTTAAGTAGGATATAGTTAGTCCAATTGGAAAATACTTTTCTTCTTTCATTTCTACCTGAGCTGTGTGTAGCAGAGGCCCAGGCAGCTCCGTCTCTCTCCTGTGGCCTGCGGCCGCTCCCTCTTCAAATACAAATCAAATCATCAAACCACACACTCTACAGCCTCCAGAGCACACTCCTGTTTTTGAATTTCACTTCTCTGAAAATCCACTGCTCTCAGATCTGAACCAGGCCCGGGTCAAGTGCTCCTCTTCAGAAGCAGCTCAGCGCCCCCTTCGGGCTGACTGTGCCATTACAAACACAAACACACCCAACACTTTTAAATATGGATGCATTTAACCTGAGGAACCCAGAGGGACATGTATGATGAAGGACGTGCTCCAGATGAATGCCAGGAGACATACAAACGCTACCTGTCAATCAAGTGTTTTTTTTTTTTCCTCAAATATGTGACTTTTTCCCCAGCATATGCAAATGCTGTTTGTTGATTCTGCTTGTCCCTTTTCATCAGGGGCTGAGAAAGTAAATCTGGTACATTGGGATTTTATTTATTTATTTTTTTGTACAGATGCCCTTCCCATCAAACCATCCAGTTTGATTTATTATGCTTCACTGATTATAAACAAGAATAGAATGACACAATGGTGTGCTCAGGTGGGACTCAAACTGGCAACCCTCTGGTTCATAAACACATCAATCAATAAAACTTCATTCATCGTCAAAAAGGCCATTTAAGCACAAAAGAATGTGTGTTTTGTTTCATTCACACATGTTTAACACACAAACCCTGCATATTTAGACTTCTCTCAAACAGGAAACACTTTAGTCCACCTTGTGATGTCACGTGGTAATACAGGAAGTGCTCCAGTATGTTTTTAAAGTCTATACACCTTCACTAGAATCATTTGTATAATTTCAGCCCTGGAATTGCCGATCTCTACTGAACTAAAGATGGAACAGAGCATTTTGAGTTTTGGAGACAGCCAAATAATGCAGGATAACTCAAAACACGTGTGAATGAAACAAAACACAAGTCCTGGTCTGTTTTTGAGGAGGTAACAACATTAAAATATGGCTTAAAACTCACAAGAGACAATTTGCGCGATATAGGACCTTTAAAGGATGGGACAAATGCACAGGACACGTCACCCTACACAGCCTTTTTAAACCCTAACCTTGCGTCCCCCCGTACTTTGACTGTATTATAAAGGTGGATGTTTATGGGTACAGTTGGAGGAAGAGATTGTCCCTGGAGGCAAGCCAAAGTCATATCCATATAAATTGTTTGCCGTCTCCTCCTTATTATTATGGGATGTGGTTTTACGCTTGGTTTAGTGCAGGTGTGGAGGTCTGCAGAACGTATGGGGTAGACTGTTCTGATCATACTGTAACCCCACTGGCTTTGTACATACTGCAGTGAAGTTCAAAAGTAAAAGTACAGTATTTAAGAGCAATTTTTTAGGTATTTGCACTTTTGACTTTTACTTCACTTCATTTAAGAGAGCGTCTGTGCTTTCTACTCCACTACATTTTTGATCTGGGCTGAAAAGTAAGAAGTACTTTTACTCATTTCAGTTAACGTCACAACTTTGAGCAAACCAAATACACAAAAACAGTGAGAAAAAAATAGGTAGGTACTGCAATAGTTTTACTTAGACAGATTTTTTCATGTGATACTTTTGCTTTTCATGTGATACTTTAACTTTTACTTGAGTAATCTTTTGCCCCTGTATCTGTACTTATACTTGAGTAACAAATTTAAGTACTTCATCCACCACTGGCGTACAGACACATGAAATAGGTGACCAAAGAGCGGAGAAGCTGAGATGTTTTACCTAAATCAAATCAGCTGTGTTTTATTTAAGTGCATTTATAGGTTTTAAAGGTCCTATATTACACAAAATCAACTCCTGTGAGGTTTAAGTTATGTTGTAATATTTTTATCTCCTTGAAAACAGACTGGAGTTGTGTTTTGTTTGACGAAAAGTACAAAAATACAGGAAGTAATGCTAATAGTCAGAGGTGAGTAGAGCAGCCTAAAAAAATGTACAAACGCCATTTTTGTGGGTGTGTCTCACTAAACCGATGTAACACCCGAAGCGGCCCGGGCCCAAGCAAACCGTGCCAGTGGAAACGAGGCTTAAGAGTACTTCAAAATGATATTATTCAACTCAAAGTACAAAGCAGTGTTTCAAGAAATGACTCAAGTAAAATGTATTTGGGGAAATCACTACTCATGTAAAAGTCTGTGAGAGTAAATGTATGGACAGGAGACCGCTGGGTATTCCACAGTGGGGCGCCAGTCGGAGGGGCCGTTGGTGCAGATTGGTATCCCCACTTCCATCAGTCTGTCCCAGGGCAACTGTGGCTACAATAGTATCTCACGACCACCGAGTGAGGCGTGAATGAATAATGCTCTGTAAAGCGTCTTTGAGTGTCTGAGAAAGTGCTGTAAACTGATCCATTATTTATTATTGGACATGACATCTGAATTATAACGTGAAGTTAATGTGATTTGAAGGACAAACAATAAATAATGCAAAATCCTGGACAGACACAAAAATGAGACAAATTAAATCATGTGAAGGAGCGCTGCGAGAAACACAAATCATGTCATAAATAGTAAAATGGTAAATGGTCACATATAAAGCGCTTTTCCACCTTCAAGGCACTCAAAGCTCTTTACATCAAGGAACCACTCACCCATTCACGTACACACTCAAACTCCAGTGTACACAGACAGTGAGGGCAGGGTGGGTGAAGGGTCTTGCCCAAGGACATGACAGCATTCATCTGTTAGAGCTGGAATACAACACCAACCTGTGAGCCAGTGGACAAACACTCTACCCACTGAGCTACTGCCCCCCGTGGACATAAAGCTTTTGTCGCTTGTAAACCTACTCACAGTGGGAAGAGGAACTACAGCACTTACTGTACTGTTACTTCAAACTAAATATTACTCGAGTTGGAGTGAAAGTACACATCCAAAAACTACTCCATGAAGTACAATATCAAAAGTGCTCTTGAAGCTTCACTCCACACTTTTTGTGCCTGACATTCTGTTTTTTCTTTGACGGCGTGTCTGAAGGTTTGTGTTCACAGGCACATGATCACAAGTTCACACCAGATTTGACAGTGACATTCTGTAAACGGAGAGGAACACTTGGGGTTCATACACTGGAGCTGTGTCTTTGTGTGTTTTTATAATGGATTTATAATACGTGTTTTGTTTGAGCTGTTGTCTTTTTGATGTTGTTACTCACTTGTCAGATAAATGCATTGGTGGAAGAAGTACTCAATTTTGTTACTAAAGTAAAAGTACAGATATTGGAGCACTGAAGTACAGAAAAAAAAAATACTACTCAAGTACAAGTAAAAGTATCATATGAAATAATTTTCTTAAGTAGACCTCCTCAAACCAGCGCCTTTCCTTTGCTCTTACAACCTCACACTGTGTTACTTATTTCATAAGTAACCTGTAGATTAAACGTTCATTTATAAAACAGCAAGAGTTGTGTTAAAGCCTTTTTTTAGAGCTGTGATGTGTGGCATTCAGTGTGTGTTGACGTGTGGGTTCGACAGGCGGCAAGTGTAGTGCCGCGGTGCGCTGTGTTTTGTTGTGCGTTGGCCTTAAAAGTGCCCATTTAAAATAGTACTTTATGAGTAAAAACTAAAAGTATTTTGCGCAACACAACTCCACGTACAGTGGAGGAAATAAATATTTGATCCCTTGCTGATTTTGTAGGTTTGCCCTTTGACAAATAAAATGAAGTCTATAATTTTAATGTAGGTTTATTTTAACATTGACAGAAAAATCACATTATAGAAAATATATTAACTGATTTACATTTCATTGGGTGAAATAAGTATTTGATCCCCTACCAGCCATTAAGAGTTCTGGCTCCCACAGACCAGTTAGACTCTCCTAATCAACTCGTCACCTGAATTAGATGTCTGTTTTAACTAGTCACCTGTATAAAAGACACCTGTCCACAGAATCTGTCAATCCATCAGACTCCAAACTCTCCAACATGAGAAAGACCAAAGAGCTGTCAAAGGACGTCAGGGACAAGACTGTGGACCTGCACAAGGCTGGAATGGGCTACAAAACCATAAACAAGAAGCTGGGTGTTAAGGAGACAACTGTTGGTGCAATTGTTAGAAAATTTAAGAAATACAAAATGACCATCAATCAAATTCGGTCTGGGGCTCCACACAAGATCTCAACTCATAGGGTTTGAATGATCATGAGAACAGTGAGAAATCAGCCTAGAACTACACGGGAGGAGCTAGTCAATGATCTCAAGGCAGCTGGGACCACAGTCACTAAGAAAACCATTGGTAACACTTTACGCCGCAGTGGATTAAAATCCTGCAGTGCTCACAAGGTCCCCCTGCTTAAAAAGCACATGTGCAGGCCTGAAGTTTGCCAGTGAACACCTGAATGATTTAGAGAGTGAATGTGAGAAGGTGCTGTGGTCAGAGCAGACCAAAATCGAGCTCTGTGGCATTAACTCAACTCGCTGTGTTTGGAGGAAAAGCAGTGCTGCCTATGACCCCAAGAACACCATCCCCACCATCAAGCGTGGAGGTGGAAACATTATGCTTTGGGGGTGTTTTTCTGTCTAGGGCACAGAACAACTTCACCGTGTCAACTAGAGGATGAACGGAGCCATAAACCTTTAAAATCCTGAGTGACAAACTCCTTCCCTCCACCAGGAAACTGAAAATGGGTCGTGGATGGGTCTTCCAACACGACAATGACCCAAAACAAACAGCCAAGGCAATGAAGGAGTGGCTCAAGAAGAAGCACATTAAGGTCATGGAGAGGCCCAGCCAGTCTCTGGACCTTAACTGTATAGAAAACCTATGGAGGGAGCTGAAGCTCTGAGTTGCCAAGCGACAGACATGAAACCTTAATGACCACATTTCCTTCGGATATGTGTGCAAACCTGGTCATCAACTACAAGAAACACCTGACCTCTGTGCTGCAAACAAGGGTTTTAAGTCTATTTTGGTTAGAAGGTTAAAATACTTATTTCACTCAATGAAATCAGTTGATGTATTTTTTTTAAGTTATTTTCTGGATTTTCTTTCTGATATTCTATCTCTCAATGTTAAAATAAAATTACCATTAAAATTATAGACTGTTCATTTCTTTGTCAGTGGGCAAACCTACAAAATCAGCAAGGGATCAAATACTTATTCACTCCACGGTATGTTTGTGATGAGGAAACAACATTTAGTATTTTACATTTTATCCATACTAAACTGCAATATTGGTCTAAAAAAACAACATAAGACCTGCTGGCAATCGAGGATGAAAATCAGATTCATAAGAATGTGGATATGACTTGTGTAAATTTCATATGAATTCAATGATCAGATGGTCACATTTTTATATAGCACTTTTCCACCTTAAAGACTTAGAGCACTTTACATCAAGGAACCACTCACCCATTCACACACCAGTGTACCCACACACTGGGGACGAAAGGGTTAAGTGTTTTGCCCAAGAACACTTAGACGATATTCATCTGTAGGAGCTGGAATCGTACCGTCAACCTGTGGTTCAGTGGATCAGACTGCTCAACCAATGATGTTTATGTCAGCAGCGGGATTCAAACTGCCAACCTTCAGAACAGTGACTAACACTCTACCAAGTGACCTCCCTTCGCTGCAGTTTAACCACCAAATTGGGACACTGTATTCTAACGCCAGAGAACAAAGCATTTTTACAAAGCTTTTTTAGTCGGCCATTACTTCTAATTGTTGTGTGCTTGTTCTTTCACCCACACACTTTTAGAGAAATTGTTTTTTTTAAATAATAAAACATACAACATGGCTCCAACCAGCACTTGAAGAGAAATGCTTTGTTAAACCACTGAAACCAAACATAGCTCGCAGTAGTTTCTTTTTAACACAGGAATTTTACCTCCTTTAACCCATCTCCTCAAGTGAAAAACCTGGGCGTCATTTTTGACTCTGCGCTGACTTTTATCCCACACATTAAGAACATCACAAAAATAGGTTTCTATCACCTAAAAAACATAGCCAGAGTCTGCCCCATTCTCTCTCGGGCCAACACGGAGACACTGATGCTTTTATCACCAGTCGAATAGACGACTGTAATGCCCTGCTCTCTGGTCTTCCCAAAAAGAGTACATGTCCTGACTAGGACCAGAGGGAGGGACCACATTACACCGGTTTTAAAATCACTGCATTGGCTCCCTGTGAGTTTCAGGATGGATTTTAAAGTTCTTTTACTGGTTTTTAAATGTCTTAATGGTCTTGAGCCTTCTTATCTTTCAGAACTGCTTTTACCTTACGAACCCTCGCAGACCCTGCGCTCCTCCGCCAGCAGAGTCCTGGTCATTCCCAAAGTCAGGACACACACTCACGGAGAGGCGTCTTTCCAGTACTATGGCCCTCGTCTATGGAACAGCCTGCCGGAGGAGCTCAGGGCCAAAGAGAACGTTAATGTTTTTAAGAGTAGGCTCAAGACCCACCTGTTTAGCTTGGCCTTTGATTGAAATCTTATACTTTTACTTGTTTTTATTATTCATATTTTATTTAATTTATTTATTTTAGGAGTATTAATAGCTTGAACTCATATTCCTTTATCATTTTTAGGATTTCCAGTGTTTCCTCTGTAGGAGCCCTCTGCACCGGGAGCAGTGGTCAGCTGTGGCTGCCAGGGTCTGTCTCGTGGGCTCCTGGTGGAGGGATGGTGCTTGGGCCTCTTCTCTCCCCTGGGCCCTGTGTCCTGGTGGAGGGATGGTGCTTGGGCCTCTTCTCTCCCCTGTGTCCTGGTGGAGGGATGGTGCTTGGGCCTCTTCTCTCCCCTGTGTCCTGGTGGAGGGATGGTGCTTGGGCCTCTTCTCTCCCCTGGGCCCTGTGTCCTGGTGGAGGGATGGTGCTTGGGCCTCTTCTCTCCCCTGGGCCCTGTGGTGGTTCCTGGCGGTGGTGGACGGCTCTCTGCTCCTGGTGTAGACGGCTCCTCCTCTCAACTGGTTCGCCTGTATTTAGCCTCATGTTTTACTATGTGTAGTTTTATGTATTTTAGCCTGGTAGTATGTTAGCATGTGTGTGTGTGTGTGTGTGCGTGTGTGTGTGTGTGTGTGTGTGTGTGTGTGTGTGTGTGTGTGTGTGTGTGTGTGTGTGTGTGTGTGTGTGCGTGTGTGTGTAGGTGTGTGTGTGTGTGTGTGTGCGTGTGTGTGGCAGCTGTGGGGACTGGTTGGGTGGGTGAAAGGAAGTGTGGGGTTGTTTTTAATCACTGTAAAGCACTTTATGTTACATTTTTTGTATGAAAAGTGCTTTGTAAATAAAGTTTGACTGAATGATTGACTTCTCTGGGGCATTAACTGCTGTCACATAACATATTTACATCACCATGTTAGGTTTTATTGTTTTGAAAAGGCTGAGTGCATGAGGGAGCAAGTCTGTCTGTGTGTGTGTATGTGTGTGTATGTTTTGTAATATAAACCTGTAAGTTTTGTATTCTGTCTATTGTACTGTATTGTACTGTATTGTACTGTATTGTACTGTATTGTACTGTATTGTGTATTACTAATATTTTGTGTTTTTGGACCCCCTCGAAAACGAGATGGCACATCTCAAGGGGCATTCCAATAAAATAAATAAATATTCACAGAAAATAACTTATTTACATGTTTAATTAGTTTCACTTTTGTTTTTGACACAACAGCGTGCATCACATCAGGTTTGTGAAGTTGTAGTGTACAGTTTTATATCATGTTTTTGTATATTTACGCAGAATTGTCGTGTGGGGTCGTGGCTGATGTAGGCATGTGGGCGGAGCCTTGCACAAAATGGGGTTCGACTAGGGCCTGGGAGAGATCCCTAGATTACTCAAACATGCATGGGTGAACTCTAAAACCTCTTCAGGCATGTTTTTGATCATGAAACAACGTTATAACATGGTAGAAAGCTCGAAAGAAAAGGTCGGTATTTTGAATAATATCACTGCACTGTTCTAGCACTTCATTAGCGGCGGAGAGGGAGATGGATGTAAACAAAGATGGCCACCTGTGGAGCAGTAGTGGTCGACATAAATCTGGAGCCAATAAGAAGTAGTCCAGCTCTCTGCGGGGCTAAAAGAGTGATGGGAGGGCAGCAGGGGCAATCCGGAGAGAGCCTGCAGTGTGTGAGGCCAGAATGGAGACTGGGGTTCACGGGATGTTAAATGAAGCTTGTAGTTGCAACAGAACAAACCCTGCAGATAAACAAGTCAATAAAGTACGCTGCCATATCTGGGACAAAAAACAAAAGAAATAAAGTGTGTGTTTTTTGTGGGAAACTGTGCCATAAATACCAATGCTGTTCAAAATCTATAATGCAGAGGTAAATTTATCAGTAGACTGATACTGGGTCGATATTTGCCCTTTTTACCCTTCATAAATATCCAGCAGAGGCCGATATTTTGTTTGGCCCAACCAGAAGCCTAAACATGCATGAAAAATGTCGGCATAAAGCTTTATTTGAACATCTGAGTCCAAAGAGGGTACAGCAAAAATGTGACTACACTGGACTCTACACAATTTGTAGAAAAAGACGGTTTTAAATGAGTTTGTACTAATTTTACTTCATTAATTTGGGGAAAATCATCAAAAATATCGGCAGAGGTCATCGGTCATTGATTGCTTTGGATTCTAAACAATCGTATCAGCATCGACCATTAAAAAAATGCATATCGGCCGATCTCTAATGCAGGGTACTGTTATTAAAGAGGGGGTATTATGCGACATTCACTTTCAGGAGCTTTCTCCCATGTCATCACCGTTGTTCCTTCATCGAAAACATAGATGTCACCCATGCTCCCACATGACAATTTTCCGTTAACATGATACAAAACAATACACTACAACTTGAGAAATCTGATGTGACGTGCGGTAGTTTCATTAGCGAAATGACTTGTGATTGAAATGATTGTTTTGTGACGACTCCTCTCAATGCGGAGGAGCAGTGACTCTACTCTGAGCTCCTCCCGAAACCTTAGTGTCAAATAGCATACTGTATGAGTTATGAGTTCATTTTTAACTAAATTGTTATCATTTTAGTATGAACACCGTATGCACCATCAAGGTCATGGCTCCACTCCCAGTGTCTAAGCCCCTCCTCCAGCGTCTAAGCCCCTCCTCCAGTGTCTAAGCTCCACCCCAGTGTCTAGGCTCCACCCCCAGCATCTAAGCCCCACCCCAGTGTCTAAGCTCCACCCCCAGTGTCTAAGCCCCACCCCCAGTATCTAGACTCGACACACCAAAATGTTTATCACTTATTAAATCTTTTTCTGTTTAGTTTATTCAGATTGAATTGTGGATTGTTAAAGAAAATTAAATAAACCAAATTACAAGCTTTGGTGCCATTCACTGTAACATTGTTGTTTCATTGCACCCAATATGAAGACGGTATTGTGTTTAAATACTTACTTTCTACCTTTTCCCCTAAGGCAGGAATTATGGAGTTAATTTAGTCCTTTTTAAAGTCTCCACATAATACCCCAGTTTATTACATTACAAGAGTCTGTCTGGACACATAGACTGTATAGAAATAGATATAGCTACGCTCCAAATAAGCAGTGAGCACGGGAGCGAAATGGTTCCTTCGAGGTCTGGTTCCAGTTGACGTCTACTGAAAAATGGCCGCCCCTCTATTTGTACCCGCCGCTGTAAGGCTTCTCATTTACTTTGTCTGTAAATCAGTGAACATTAATCACAAACCAATGAGTCACCTTCTTTTCAGAGTTGGCTCCCGCTAGCGTTAGCCACAGGTTTGATTGACAGCGTTGCTAAGTGGCCGCGCCGCAACAACCTCACTCCTGATTGGCTTTTTTGTTGTTGTGCACCCCGATTTCCAAAAATGGACGCTGGTTACAGATTAGCCGCTACTTTGCAATGACATCACGCTAGGGGTGTTCTACATGTATGCCTATGATGGAATGTTTAGCAGTTACCATGGTGACAAAAGCAGCAAAGGCCTGGAACTTCCTACCTGTATCTGTGAGGGAGTTTAGCATTCTGGGACATTTTTAACATTAACCTTTAACACTAACCTTTTCAACCTTAGCTCAGTTGGTAGAGCGTTTGCCCACTGATCTGAAGGTTGGAGGTTGGAATCCCACTCTTGACATAAACATAATTGGTTGACACACAGGTGGCGAGGTGCGATCCCAGCTCGATGAATTCTGTCGTTTTTTTCCTTGGGCAAGACACTTAACCCACCTCACCAGTGTCTGTGTACACTGATGTGTGAATGGGTGAGTGGTTCTTTGATGTAAAGCTCTTTTATTTGGCTATATAAAAATGTGACCATTTACCATAATTTGCATTTGTAGTGCTGATGAGCTGCTCCCCCTGCTGGTGATGGGTTGTTGGGATCTGTTTTTTGTTTTTTTTTTAGCTGTATTTTAAAAGTTACATGTGCCATTGTTTCAGGTATCTTCACACTTTTACCTGCTGTCACTTTGCCTCTGCTCAGGGACTACAGATGAAAACGAGCTTGAAGCTAAATCTGGTCTGTGCTACAAATTTATTGCACAAAGTCCCTGTCAAAATGAACAAATAAATAAACAAACACAACGCACACCTTAGCAAATAGCAAACACAGCCAAATACATTTTAAGATAGTCCGAAAACATAAGAAAAAACAAACAAAGTGAATTTAAAGGGCACGTTTTCAAGAGCCTGTGATCAGTACGAGCGTTCATGGTAATGTTTACTGTAATTACTGTAAATGACTGTAATTTTATATGTGAGAGACAAATCAGCTCACCTGTTGTAGTTCCAACCAAATCAGCTCCTTCTGGTCAAATTGCATTAAATTAAAACTCATTCTGAACAGAGTTTCAGACAGAGCAGTGCTTACAGTAGCACCACACACCCAGGGAATGATGATGACATGAGCTGCAAAGTATCAATATCTGCTGGCCTCAACTGACTTCACTTGTTTGCAAATACTGCAAACGCTCCCTCAGTCCACTTCTTTATGCAATCTGCGGATACCTGACTGTTGACAGGGACGGCTCGGGGTCCCATGGGTGCTCCTGGCTTGGGGGCTTGCACAGCTACAGGCAAAATCTGACAACACAATCAGGGAATTAATGAAGAAGGATCAATCAGGAAAGAGAATTCACATGTTTCAAACACACTCAGGGGACATTATACTATATTACACAAAACGGGGTCTTGTGAGCTTTAAGCCATGTTTTAATGTTGTTACTTCATCAAAAACATTTTAAAAGTGAAAAAAGCCTTCGTCAGATTTTTTTCTTGCTTTGGACCGCAGTATACAAAATGGTGGTCAGCCCAGGCGCTCATATCCTCCTCCAATGAATGGGAGGTCCCAAAGTGAGGTCACCCAGTAAGATCAGCCCACTCCACATGAAAAAAAGTTACATATTTACATAAAAACATTCTCATGAAATACAAAAATAGTTAGACCATGCCACAAAAAGCATCTTAGGTCAAAGTCCACATTAATTCCATGAGGAGCAAGAGCCTTAAGTTGGTGAATCCAGAAGTGCTCGCTTTCTGACAGCATTTTCAGATTCCCAGTTTTACATGTTCAAGATCGGATGTTTAAACTCCACAAAATGCACCTGGGTTGGCAACCATTTTGTATACTGTGGTCCAAAGCAAGAAAAATGATCTGACAAAGGCTTTTTGCCGAAACGTTATTTAAAAATAAGAAAAGCTTTTGGACATCGGCCATCTGAGTGTGCTATGCATTTTTTAACTTTTAAATTGCTGTTCTTTGCATTGGCACCTCTACAAGAACTTTGGTGTGCCTTTTCTGTTTCATTTGACCTCATCAAAAACAGACCTGGAGTCGTGTTTTCTTTCATTCTGTCTGTCTACATCTCCAAAGCTCAAAATGCTCTGTTCCACCTTGTGATGTCATGAAGCAGTAGTTTTTAACATCTCCCTTTAGTTCAGTAGAGATCGGCAAATCCAGATCTGAAATCATCCAAATGATTCTAGTGAAGATGCGTGGAGTTTAAAAACTCAGTGGAGCACTTCCTGTCTTATCACATCACAAGGTGGAACAGAGCGTTTTTAGTTTGAGAAAAGAACTCAGCCTAAATCTGCAGAGTTTGTGTGTTAAACATGTGAATGAAACAAAACACAACTCCAGGTCTGTTTGTGATGAGGAAACAACATTAGAACATAGATCAGAAAATGGCGTCAGTGCATATTTTTTCCATTTTATTCTGTATTCGACACACAGAGAGAGGTTAAACAGTTCATCAGTGGGGTATAATCATAATCACACTGTAATCCAAATGCCAGTGCTCATAAATAAAACATATTGTCTTAAAATATAAACTCATTAACGCAACATGATTCAACAATACAAATGTGTGATTAGATTTGCATGTGGAACGAGCCTGTAATGAATGTAATGTAACTAATGGATGAACCAACACAACAGGAGCCACACACACATACACACACACACCCACCCACACACACACACACACACACACACACACACTGTCTGTCACCTGCTTGTTTCTATGGATACATCATTGCTCCGCTTGGAATGTCCCACAGTATGACATTAAACAGCTCTACCTTACATTTTTTCAATTACAGGTGGTTTTAGAGCTCAAAAACACCAATAAAACAGGCATTCTGTGAGTGGGGTCACCTCTCCACAGATTTGACCTGTAACTTGGGCTGGTTTGGTCTCTGTAAAGATAGAAAGGTTTAATGCCGTACTGTGAAACATTCCAGACAAAACAATAACATCTCAAAACATTTGCCCTCCGTCTGAAACTACGATACCATCAAATTCTAGATTAACGCAACCTATTGATACTTTGCAGCTGATGTCTTCAACGTTCCCTGAGAGTTGAAGCTAACTGGAGGGACCGCTCTGTCTGAAGCTCTGTTACTCAAGTTAGACACAACAGGTGGGCTGATTTGTGTTCTTAAACAAGTCCCTCTCAAATAACATTAGAGTCACAAGCTAACAGTTTTTCATTTAGTCACTCTCACCTTTTTGGAAACGGCTGAGCATTCCTCCATAGACATACATGTAGATCCCCCTACCACCCTCCCCACCTGAAAAAACATACAACAATGTGCAATCCCCTTCCTCCTCCGTCCTGCTTTGTGTCCTGTTTGGAGTTTCGCTGTGATAAATGACATAAACAAAGAGTAAGATAGCAGTACAAAAGGGCAAAACAAGCGACGTTCGTTCTTTCAGAGCATAATTTCCCACACAAATATGCATTATTCACCCCAGAGAGAGCGGAAAACATTTATAAAACCACTGTATTCACGTTAAAACAAACTCAGCATGGTTCTAAACAGGTCTGAGAGGAAAGCCGGCGTATTACAGCTTCACAAAGTGTTTTTAAACAGTTGCCTTTATGGACAATGTCAGTTAGTTCCTATAATAATAACGCTTGTCTGTCCCGAGGGGGGGTCTTTGAAATAACAAGTGAAATCTCAGAAAGTATACGTCACCGCGGGGTAGTTGTTAAGCCTCATTCCAGCTCCATAAAACACATCAGTATTGTTAAAGGCCCATTATTATGCAATTTTCTGATCTATGTTATAATGTTCTCTGTTCACAAACAAACCTGGAGTTGTGTTTTGTTCATTCACACATGTTTAACGCACAAACTGAGTTCTTCTCTCAAACAGAAAACACTCCACTTTATGATGTCATGTGGTGATACAGGAGGTGCTTCACTGTGTTTTTAAACTTCATGCACCTTCACTAGAATCATTTGGATGATTTCAGCCCTGGAATTGCCCATCTCTACTGAACAAAAGGTAAAAAGGTAGCTGTTAACTTGAAAACGATCGCTTCATGACATCACAAGGTGGAGCAGAGTGTTTTGAGTTTTGAAGATGTAGACAACATGTGTGAATGAAACAAAATACAATCCCGTGTATGTTTTTGAGGAGATAACAACATTCTAACATGGCTTAAAGCTCACAAGAGTCCATTTTGTGTAATATGGGAACTTTAAGGACGCAAGTTTTTGTTGAAAGTGCTCTTCTATGTTTTTAAAGTACATTCACTTTTGAAGGAACAGTAGCCTATGCCTAAAAAAGGTAGTACACTACTAAAAGTACTGAGCTTGGGTTGCCAGTTGCCATGAGCTGTACTAGCACTGATTCGTGATTGGCTGCGGGTGCTGGGGTTAACGTAGTGACCAATCAGACCAGAAACAAACCAATCCATGAAGAAAAGCAGCTGACGGCACTATCCCGAGATTTCAGCCACAACATAGCAAGACAAATCTGGGCTATTGTACTGTCTGATACAATAACCGAACCCGTTCCTACCAGCTATTGTTTTTAGTCTCATTTCAACTTGTCTTCATATTCTTGTCTTCTATGAAAATCTGTATTCGGTTATAAAATACTGAAGTTTCGTGCTTTTAAAACAATACACCAGCAGAATGAATGAAAAATGATGCTGTCTTTTATTAATCCAGACAAAACTATTATTCTCACAGCCCCACGGGGACTCATATCCATATCCACAAACGCTTCATTTATACATTTGAAAGTTAAAGAAAAATGTTGAGAAACGGCACGTGCTCACAGCTCAGCCTCTGTCTGTCATGTAGTGAGGAGATGGAAGCACAAAGCAGCTCTTTAATGCTGACCTCCTCCCAGCCTCACTCTTTCTCTATCCCTCTCTTTGTCTTCTCTCTCTCTCTCTCTCTGAGTATAGATGAGGCGCCTGTTTTCTCTCTCTCTCTTATTCTGGCTGAGGAGCCTCTCTCTCTCCCTTTCTCTCTCTCTCTCTCTCTCTCTCTCTCTCTCTTTTATCCTGGATCAGAACCCCCCCCCCCTCGCTCTGAGTCTAGATGTGGCGCCTCTCTTCTCTCTCTCTCTCTCTCTCACTCTTGCTTTCTCTCTCCAAGTCTAGCTGAGAAGCCTGTCTCTCTCTTTCTCTCTCTCTCTGACTTAGCCTGGATCAGGACCCCTCCTTTACTCTCTCTCTGAGTGTGTAGAATCCCTCAGTCGTCCAGGTAGAATCCATGGCAAAAGGAGAAATTCAATTTGTCAACTGGACAAAGTTTATTTGGTCGAATACGTTTCGCAGCTCATCCAAGCTGCTTCTTCAGTTCTCTCTCTCTGAGTATAAATGAGGCGCCGCTCTTTTCTCTCTCTCTCTCTCTCTCTCTCTCTCTCTCTCTCTCTATCTCTATCTCTCGCTCTCTCCCTTGCTTACTCTGGATGATGACCCCCTCCCCCTTCTCTCTCCCCCCTCTCTCTCTCCCTCTCCCCTGGCCTGGTCGAGGAGTCTCGGACCGGGGTAATGGTCCGGGCCCCGCGCCGTTCCACAGATCTCTCTCTGGGGAGCTGCTCACTGTAAACACGACTGCTTTATGGCTCTGGACCACAGCGGCTTAAAGGAGACATCACAAACACACACAAACACACACACGCACACACACGCACACACACGCACACACACACACACACACACACACACACACACACACACACACACACACAGGGTCTTTACACTGTGATTGTGTGAGATGTGAGAACAAGGAGGGGGACGAGGTGGGGGACTGTCCTCACTGGTCCCTAAACAGTTCTAGTTCATCACGGTAAACAGGACTGAATCATTAAAATGGGCTGGTAACACACATTTTAAAGGTGCGCTATGTAACTCCATAGAAACAAGGTCCATCACCTTGTTTCTGTGGAGATATCATTCATTACTCATTACTGCTTCAAATGTTCCACAGTGTAACATTAAACAGCTCCACCTTACATTTATTCAGTTATAAATGGTTTTATTGCTCAGAAGTACTTAGAAAAACAGGCATTCTGACTGTGAGCATGGACTCTGATGGATGGGACTATAATGAAGATGTATGTATAATGTATTTATTTAATACTAATACCATTATGTAGATCAGGATTTTACACTTTGGGAATGGTAAAACAAAATATTGATCTAAAATGGCTAGAGAATAGAACCAGATCCATTGTCTTCCTGTTCAAAAATGATTTTCTGCTGCCGGCCCCACCTCTTCATAGTGGAATTGCACCATAAATCGTCATTTTATATTATAATATTATGTATTTTTGTGAGCTTTAATCCATGTTAAAATGATGTTCCCTCCTCAAAAACAAACCTGGAGTTGTGTTTTGTTTCATTCACACTTGTTTGAGTTATCCTTTATTATTATTAGTTTGTTAGCTCAAAATGCTCTGTTCCACCCTGTGATGTCATGAAGCAGTAGTTTTCAAGATAACAGCTCCTTTTACCATAGAACATAGTGACTTCTGTAAGAGAGGAACCTAAATATGCAGGGTTTGTGTATTAATTATTGTGTGTGAATGAAACAAAACACAACTCCAGGTCTGTTTGTGATAAGGAAACATTATAACCTAGATCAGAAAAAGTAATATGGGACCTTTAAATTCCACAAACGCAGTATAACTTTGATAAAAACAGAGAATGTGATAGTGGTAGTGAATCTCATCCTTATCGTTTGGAGGTGTTGGCAGAGAAAGCGGCGCCGGTGCGGATGTCAGACATGTTTGTTTACTCCCCTGCGTTTGATCAGGAGGACTACCCTTTACAAAGTCACCAGAAGTTTGTGCTGTCACCGCGGCAACAAACACAGTTACACTTTAGCTTTCTCTGTCCGCAAATAAAGTGTGTCCTTGGAGAATCGTCCCAGATGGCTAACACTGAGAATAATAAAAATATGTAAAATATTATTTTGTAGAACTGTTTTGTGTTTGTGCGTGTAGGAAGTGACCAGGAAATGCTCTACAGGTTTTGCGTTGTTAGCAGTTGATAGAGGTAATTTAAAGGTGGATTGTGTAACTTTTATGGTGGAGGGCCCATCAGATGCTTTTCTCCATGGAGATGTTATTGCTTTGTCTGGAATGTTTCACAGTATGGCATTAAACTTTTCTATCTTCATGGAGACCAAACCAGACCAAGTTACAGGTCAGATCTGTGGAGAGGTGATCACACTAACAGCCTGAAATTTTCTTTTTCTAGGGATTTTTGAGCTGTGAAACCACCTGTAATTGAGTAAATGTAAGGTAGAGCTGTTTAATGTCACACTGTGGAACATTCCAGGCAGAGCAATCTCCATAGAAACAAGCAGGTGACAGACCCCCAACCAAAACGTTACAGAGAGCACCTTTAAAAAAACAATAATGAGAGGAAGTGCACAGTTAGCATGCTAGTTGTTGTTAGTGCTAGTAAATATTCACTTTTTTTAGACCATTCTCAGCTTTTGTCACGTGACTTTCATATTGGAGACGTTCACAGGAGGCATAAGCAAACCACACTCCTACCCGGCACGGCTCTCAGAGCTCGTTTTCATCACAAAAACATTATAGTACATTCCTGTTGTGCCTTTGGGTGTACCAATCCCAAGGAGCGGATTTCATTTTATAGACTGCCTGGTGACCCTGAACGACATGCTAAATGGGTATCTGCCATCAAACGGGATGGCTGGAAGCCCTCGGAGGGCTCTCGGCTATGAGGCCAGCACTTTGTTGGGGGTAAGTTTCTGACTAATGTTGTTTTGTAAGCTTCTACGTGTAGTTTTGGTGATCTGGTCTAAGTTTGAATATATTAGTCTGAATAGGTAAAGGCAAAATGCATTACGGAAATTCAGTAACTTAAACCGCAGTGGTTTAATGTTCATTAACATTATTGTGAAGTGGACCGGACACTTGTCTGTTGTTAACCTAATGTCAGCTGTTAGCTACATAGACAAGATGGACATCAAATTGAGATGTATTTTAATCTTCCTTAGCCCAACTTACCCTGACAAAGTGCTGGCCTCATAGCCGAGAGCCCTCTGAGGGCTTCCAGCCATACCGTTTGATGGCAGACTCCCATTCAGCGTGTCGTTCAGGGTCAGCAGGCAGTCTATAAAATGAAATCTGCTCCTTGGGATGTTGATTGGTACACCCAAAGGCATAACAGGAATGTACCATAACTTTTTGGTGATGAAAAGCGAGCTCTGACAGCCGCGCTGGGTAAGTATGGTTTGTTTATGCCTCCCGTGAACGTCCCCAACGTGAAAGGAATAGCACAGCTCTACCAATGATGTTTACATCAAGAGCAGGATTTGAACCGCACTCTACCAACTGAGCAACTGTCGCCCATTAAGTTTACATTAAAACTCCGCTTTTGTCTCTGAGAGTTGTGAAAAGCCCTTATAAGCTCCTCATGGTGAATATTTAGGATACTCTGAATGCATATGGTAAGTGAGGGAGAAGTTTGGACGTTACTTAAAATTTGAAAACCAGTTCTGTTTTTCCACATTTTTAGATGATTTCAGCCCTGGAATAACCAGTCTCTACTGAACAAAAGGTAAAAAGTAGCTGGTTACTTGAAAACTACCACTTTATGACATCACAAGGTGGAACAGAGTGTTCTGAGCTTTGGAGATGTAGACAGACTAATAATAAAAGGTTACTCAGACGTGTGAATGAAACAAAACACAGCTCTATGTTTTTTTTTTGTGTTTTTTTTTGGAGGAGGTAGCAACATTCTAACATGGCGTAAAGCTCACAGCAGTAAGTTTTGCGTAATATAGGACCCTTAAAGTTCATAGTAGTCAGTTTGATGTGATCCCAAAGATGCAGATCTAATTAAAACAGTAAACCAGTGTGTAACTCTTGCTGTGAGCTGGTACACATAAATAAAGGTGTATTTTTCTCCGTCTCTGTGTGCACGGTGAGTTTAGTTTTGACATTTCTGACAGCGGCTGTAAACACACACCTGCTCCTCGGAGATTAGAAGAGACGCTCCAAACACGAGCGAGCGCCGTGAAAGAACCACAGGACAGCGGGGAAGAGAAGAGGAGGAAGGAGGGGAGAAGAGGAGGAGGGGTGAAGAAGAGGGGAAGGTGAGGAGGAGGGAGGAGGGGTGGGAGGGGGGAGGGGAGGGGCACCCTAAGGCCCAGATCTCACCAGGTCCACCTGTTCAAAGCAGAGTCAGAAGTCAGCAGCTCTCACAAGTGTGTATCAGGTAAAAGACTGTATATACTGTGTGTGTGTGTGCGTGTGCGTGTACGTGTGTGTGTGTGTGTGTGTGTGTGTGTGCGTGTACGTGTGTGTGTGTGTGTGTGCGTGTACAAATATCTACTTGATGTTCTGATCAGTGTCTCCAAATGTCAGCCTAAAAGGAACCGTATGTAAGTTTTTTTATTTTAAATTCCATAAACGTGACCTGTCTGTGACCCTACATGTTCAAATCAAATACAGCAGAATTTGAGAAACGTTTTGCTGATAAAATAAATAATAAAATAATAAAATGAAGTAGGTGAAATGTCCAATGTTTATGTGACCAACAAATGAACAATGCGCCGACTCTCTGGGGGCTTTAAAACGGCTTTGTAGTCTGTATAGTCCCATGCAAAAAAATACAAGTGAATGAGTATGACGACACCCACAGTAACTTCTGAAATAAGGTGTCCTCAGTCTGCAGGTTAAGGCTCTGGTAACACAGCTGTGATTGTAATACTTTTTTAAAAGTGTAAGAGCGCAGGCTACAGTTCCCTTAAAGAAGACAAATGATGCTTTTTCTGGTCTTTAGTATGAAACTCTTTTGTTCATTGTTGGTCCATTGTCTTCCTGTTCAGAACTGCCGAGCTGATAAGAGAGAAACTTTACGCCAGCAAGCACTCCTTTTGTTTTTACTTGAAAATGGCTAAAATATATTTTTGAAATCTGATTCAGAGTCTGGATTAAATCCAAATCCAGAGAAATGAGCGGAGAGGGGGTAGATGAACACCGCACACAAGCTTTAGAAAACAAGATTACTCAAACATTTTTGGAAACAATCAAAACACAACTGTGAGTAAGATCATGAGAGTGGAACAGCATGGTTAAAAGCTCACAAATGTTCATTTATATAAAGTCCCTTTCCAGGTCTTGTACTCAGCTGTGAACCATGTGAAGAACCGGTTTCAGAATCAACTGTTCTCCACCTATCAAAGCCTCTGTTTGATTTAAATCATCACAGGACAGTCACAGGCAGCTGTTTCAACATGGTTCTCATGAAACAGCAGCTCTGATTGGTTGAAATTATCTACCCCTCGCCAATGCTTCCCCATGGTTCTCACCCAACAAAATGCCTTACACTTTTCTGCCAGTGCCCTTCAGGCTGGTTTGTTTTCACAGATCCATGTGTTTGTGAGAACAAAAGAGACTGAGTGCTATGGCGGTGCTCACGCATACATATAAACCGCAATATTGATCTAAAACAACTGAGTAACTGAAACAAAGACTTCTGTTCAGAGCTGCAGAGCTGATAAACCCAGTCTCTTTAGAATGGCATGGCATTTGAAATTTTTGGAACCAAATTTGAATCAACCACAGTCTGATTTTTTTTTAGATACACAACTAGTCAAAAGTTTGGACACACTTTTTCATGTATGTTTATTTCCGTGATTATTTACAGTGTAGAGTCATCAAAACTATGAATGACACATGTAGTAAACAAGCAATAACTATTCTTGACCCTGACACGGCACAGCGGTGAAGTGAAAACCATTTCAGGAAACTTTATCATGAACCTCATTGCGAAAAGGCCAAGGGTTTGCAGCACTGTCACCAAAGCAAAGGCTGGATACTTTAAATATGTTGTGTTATTTCACTTTTTTTCTTTTCTACATAATTCATCGGGCTTCATACAGTATATCTGATGTGTTCTGTGTGTATACAAAATGTACGAAGTGGTAAACATAAAGATAAAGGAAGAAAAAAAGCACTGAATGAGGTGGTGTGTTCAAACTGTAACTGCAAGTGAGCACAGAGCAGTGGGCGGGGATAGGGGGCAGGTGAAAACAGACATTTTCTAAGCATTCAATCCTTAAATGCAGGTTAACACAAGATTACTCAAACACGCATGAATCACTCAAAATACAAGTCACAAAACCCTTTACCTCTTTAATATGATGGCTGGATTACTTGTCTGATTGGTTCACTTTTCACAAGTACACATAGAATAGTAGTAGTAACAGTAGTGCGCCCCCTGCTGGCTACAACAAGTACTTAAGACTATAGAAAAAGCAAAAAGCAGCACGGCGAACATCGCTAACAGACTATTCTGAAAGTAGGTATATTTTTGATGAAGAAACAACATTACGACATGGTGCCCGCTAAAGCTCCGGTGACTGTAAGCTATGAGCTCGTTAACATCAGCTCGTCAATACACGCGCTAGCCCGGAGCATTAGCCATTTCCACGGGATCAATGTGGACGTCTGAGGGATGTGCTTTGTAAATGACCTTTAACAAACCTATTATCTTGTTACAGCTTCAACAACTCAGCTATAAACTGCAAGTTGCACCCACGCTACTGAATACTACTGCTGTGTCCTTGGGTAAGACACTTCAATACCGATAACTGGCCTAGCACAATTTAAACGTTCTATATTATGAAAAAAAAAACAAAAAAAACAAAACCCAGATAATTTTACCCTTTGCTCAGAAGATGGACAGTTCCAGGGCTGAAGTTATCCAAATGTTTCTAGTGAAGGTGTGTGGAGTAACACAGTGGAGCACTTCCTGTTTACCACATGATGTCACAAGGTGGAACAGAGTGTTTATAGTTTGAGAGAAGAACTCATAACGTGTAAATCTGCAGGGTTTGTGTGTTAAACGTGTGTGAATGAAACAAAACACAACTCCACAATTCCAGGTCTGTTTGAAACTAAATTATAACACAGATCAGAAAATAGCGTAAGATGGGTCCTTTAAAGTGTGTAGTAAAGATTGCATTTTTTCTGTGTTGTTATGTGTATGCTAGGCGTTATTATTAGGATTTATAGATGCACAGTTTTAACGCTAATGCTAAATTACTACAAGCACTTGAATGCCTCGTAGCCCCAGTCACACATTTGTTTTTTTGACCTGCTTTAGACTGGGACAAGAGTGTGACAGCTTTTGGAGCTAAAATGGCTTTAATTTGGTGATGCAGTGTAGAACTTTGAAGGTGCACTGCGCAACTTTTCTTCTGGTGGAGAGTTTGCTACCTACTTGTCTCCATGGAAATGTTATCGCTTTGCCTGGAATGTTCCATGGTGTGGCATTAAACATAAACATCTAACATTTATTCATTACGGGTGTTTCTGTTGCTCAAAAACACAATAAATCCTTCTGTGAATAGTAATGTAGAGTAGTGCTGTGACCTGCTTGTCTCCCTCGTGATAGATAGGTTTAATCTATACTGTGGAACATTCTAAAAAAAAGCAATAACATTTTCACAAAAGCAAGCAGGTGGCGGACCCTCCACAATGCACCTTTAACCTGTTCATATTCCGAGGTGGCTGATAGGGGCCTTGTACTTTTAATTTCTGAGAATCAATTTCTATTTGTCCAGCTTTTAATAAAAGAGGACTCTCAATCTCACAGACATGTAAAAGATCAATGGAGATTTGTAACCCACTTATTTTCAGTCAAATCAACCATTCTGAGAAGAATCTGGACCAAAACCCATAAATCAAAAAAGAAAAACACACACAAATATCAACTCAAATTGAATCTTTTATATGAATTCCGCCTGACTTCTGACTTTTTTTTTTTTTTTGCCTCATTACAAGTCCCTAACTCTCAAATCTGTTTCAGCTTTGACGTTGGAATTGAGACACCAGATATTCCACTTTTGTCTCTAAACATTCCTAAACCGCACTTTTTTGTGGTGGCACTTCCGGTTAAACGGGGATCCCATTCATGTCAATGGAAAATTTGGGAAACATTTTGCATTTTAAATATGACATTAAGTCGGTTCATTTGTGTAAAATGTTCAGTTTTCATGTGCACCAAGTCACACTGCATTGATTCTCTGGGAGGCTTTAAAACGGCTCTATCGCCCGTATTGAACTGATTTACTGTCAAGATCCACAGCCCCATACAAAATAATACAACCTGAATCATGATGGCGGCGCCCATGGCAACTTCTGAATAAGGTGGATACCTATTCTTCTATTTACCCCAAAAAATATAGGCACAATTGAAATCTGCCTTTTCCTCTGTTGTTCCTCTTAAAATACAGAGAGTACAGAGAACAGTTAGAGCACAGCAGAGACCAAAACTACAGCACCTCAGCCTCACAAAAAGGCCGGCTATTTGTCTGTGCTCCTAAGGGCCCAGACAAAGAGTCAGTTTGAATTGAGAGTCATAAGGCCGCCACACTCCACAGGAGAATTTGCCCAATTTTGGCTGCGATTTGCCTTTCCCCGAGTTCAGGGACTTTGTGTCTTTGTGTGTGATTGTGAAGCCGCTGCGCTGCTCATGTGTGTGGTGTCAGTGTGACTCTGAGCTGTTCTGTCAGATCATAACCACCAAACATCAGCAATGCTACGATAACAACCAATAAAACAGAGCGTCAGGGGCAGACGGAGCAACTGACACAGGGGCGCAACATACAAACTCAGGAAATAGTAAAAATAATGAGGCGACTTTATCACTTACATCTGTTAAAGTTGTACATTTAAACTGCAGCATCTCATACACATTATCCATAGAATTTGTCCTCTGCAAATAATGACACCCAGTCCACAAAACAGCGCTGTAAATCCAGTTAGAGGTGTTCTTTAAAAGTAAAAATGCGAGAGTGTTTCCTCACGTGTGTCTGTTTACATCCACACAGCGCACGGATTGGGGAGAAGCTGCAGATTAGAGATAGTGACTCTACTTCCTGTGGACTTTATCGCCACATTCTGTGCATTAAAAATCCTGTATCTGATGTATTGCACATTTCACACATAATAATAACACAGTTTTCACTTGTATCTAACTCGAAGTGCAGTGCTCTGATCTTTTGAACACTTAAGAGTCTCAAAGTGAATGGTTTTACTGTAAACAGGAAACAGCTGACACGATCGCGCTCACAACTTTATAGCCTGTGGTCTGCAGACATATCCCACTGCAGTCTTTGCGATCAGAGATTTAAAATCTCATAAGATTCTCCTCCTGTCTGTGGTGTGTGCTTTCTGATGTTTAAAAATCGTTTAGGACAGAAAAATCCTGTAGTGTGTGGCGGCCTTTAGTCAGGCATTTTAGAAAAAAATAGACCAAAACACTTAGCATTTCAAGAACTACAATAAAAATCGACGTAATTGAGCTGGATTGCAGATTCTCATATAGGTAGGTCAGAATCTCAAGTTTTGCAGTTATTATTAGAAAAAACAACACAATTCTACAATTCTTGACACAACAACCTAAAACCTTTTTCATTCAAATGTTATAATGTGTTCCACTTTTCTATTATGCCACTAGCTTCACACACACACACACACACACACACACACACACACACACACACACACACACACACCCACACACACACACACACACACACACACACACACACAAAAACAGCAGTATACAAAGAGCCAGCTCCGAAAGCACTTTACATAAGAGCTTGCTGTTTTGAAGTACAGATTGATTTTTTAGCTCTTACCGTATTTTCAATCAAATCACTTTTATAAAAATGCAATGAGGAGTGAAGTGCTTAACAGGTATGAGAGCACAGCAAAACATCGGCTACTAAATTCTCAAATATAAAAATCAGACATACTGTAGTAGTTCAACTGTGAAGGTATATACAATTTTGAAAGTAGGGATGGGTGATACTTTTGGGGGTTATTTTTAATAGGATTAGTAAGTGAGAAAGTCTAACCTTAAATACTACTTCTACTCAGTTATTTTCGAATTAACTTTCCTCTTAAGTACAATTTTTGACTACTTTATCACCCTACAATAACCGATTCACTGAAGAATTGTGTAAAAAAAAGTATAGTCTGAATATATGTGGAATCTGAGTGTCCAGAGTGGTACATTCTATAATATGATACTTTTTTCACCCTGTCTGCACGCTTAAAAAATACACTTAAAATAAAATACACTGCAGTTACAAACTTCCCAAAAACTTCAAGTAGAGAATAAAACTGTCAGAAACAAATAAACTGCACTTTGATGTATAATTCCTCCTCATCTTTGTGCAGGATGAGAAAGTAGTCCTTCTCCAAACCATCTTCAAGGAGAAAAGTGAGGAATGATAATTGGGTGATTGGAGCTGTTTTCCACTGTTTGGTATAGGGCCACTCTATGCAGATGCACAAGAGGCGTAATCCTCCAGGGGGCGCTCCAAACGTGCAGGGTTAGCTTTGTTTGTGAGCAGATCGTTCACAGTGGTCTGCTCGGATGTTATTGTTCACGTGGGGTTATGGTTTTGCATTAATGTGCCTCCAAAAATCAGACAGATCTGCAGCGTGGATCTGTTTTTTCCTTTTGTTAATCAGAACTTAATTAGGAACTTAAAACATTATGATGCTAGTTTTTGATCGCTATTAAATAAATATTGTATCCTCGTCAAAAACATACCTGAAGTTGTGTTTCTTGTGCATATTTAGTCTGAGTTCTTCCACTGTGTTTTTAAAGGTGCACTATGCAACTTTTTGGTTGGGGTTCAGTCCAACTTGCTTCTTTCTACGGATATGTCCTCTGCCTGAAATGCTCCACAGTGTGACATTAAAACAGTTCTACCTTACATTTATTCAATTACAGGTGGTTTTATAGCTCAAAAATACCTAGAAAAACAGACATTCTGACTGTGAGCGGGATCTCCTCTCCACAGATCTGACCTGTAACTTGGTCTGGTTTGGTCTTCATGAAGATAGAAACGTTTAATGCCATACTGTGAAACATTCCAGATAAAGCAATAACATCACCATGGAGAAAAGCATTTAACGGACCGTCCATGAGAAAAGTTAAACAATGCACCTTTAAGATTTTACTAAAAGATTTACCATTTCATTCCCAGTTTGGTTATTTTTTAGGGTTAAAATTATACTTTGTAATTGGAAATCATGACACCACACTAGGAATTTCCATAACTGTTACCTAGCAACCATGTTTTACACTGGGCCAAAGCTCCTCTAATGTACACAGAAATTAATATTTGACAAACAATGATAAAAATGATAAAAAAAAGATTAAAAAAAATTTATAAGACTGTCTTTATTTTGTTGAATTAACGTTTAAAGTATCAGAAAAATGGGTTTGTGTAAATTTTTGATAGAATTCACACACAAAAAAAAAAAAAAACACAAAAAAAAAAAATGGTAAAAAGGTAACATCTTAAGGTCACTGTAGTGGTACAAAGCATCTTGAGCTTTGGAGAGGATTACTCAAACATGTGTAAAAGAAACAAAACACAACTTCAGGTACATTTTTGAGGAGGTAATAACATTGTCACATGGCTAAAACCTCACAAGAGGACATTTTCCATGATATAGGACCTTTAATATTGATTAGCTATTAGCTCAAATGCCAGATTTACATGCTAATTAATAAACCCAAAAAGTGTACAAACTCAACAATGACTTAACAAGGCTCTCACCTCACCTATGGCTTGGCTCTTCATTAATCATGCTGTTTTTGAGAGCTAATGCTAACAAAAGACTAAAATCTAAGTAACTGATAGCATCAGATAGAGCTGTGCCAAAAATCGTAAGATCAAAAGATCGCAATCTCTACTTAAGTCGATCTCAATGATAAGACAAGAACATTTTAATCCACAGGTCTACAGCCAATCGTGTGGCAGTAAAAGTGTGTGGTGCTGTTTAGGAAAAAGCAGCCTGAGCCACAGCGTCTCTTTATGTCTCCTCACATGTTCACACATTTTGACTTAAATCTGCACAATTTGACTAAAAGTCCAGTGTCTGTTTGTGCGTCTGTCTGTGTGTGCAGTGCCGTCTGAGCACTGCCCCTCCCTCTCTGATCCAGACACAGTTCCTCACCTTTTCACCCTCTTTCTCTCCTCTACTGCTTCTTATGATTATAATCCAAATGACAGAAAGTAAATAACTGTTTTCTCACAGTTTATGAGTGAAGTCCTGAGCTAGCGCATGCACGTATGTCTGCCACCGACGGTAACACGCGCATACATTTAGGCTTAATATATTGTACAAACTCATTACAAACTTTACATGTGGATTTCTCTGCAAATATTGGTCCTCAACACAAAATAAAAACTCTAGTGACCCTGACACTCTGCTATTTATGCCTAAAGTCCAGTTGTCTATGTTTTCATGAAAATGGAAGAAGATCAAATCGAAACTCAAGATTGATCAATATGAGTTAAAAAATACACATTTACAAATACAACCAAATAAAACTGGCTACCAAAACGAGCATCACACCAAACCCAAAGCGCTCAAATCCACTGAAAGCCTCTTACCGCCAGCAGGATGGGCCGGCTCTCCTTGACCGCGCCCACACATCCCAAACAGCCAATCACCATGATGATGGTTCCCACGGCGATGAGCAGGTTGGCGGCCGACAGCGATGGCAGGGAGGACGAGAGTGTGGCGAAGCTGCCCTGGGTGACGGACAGCCACACGCCCACCCCGAGGATCCCGCAGCCCCCCAGCTGTGGAGAGAGAGAGGAGGGGGACAGGAGTCAGCTGACAGGGCCCATATGGAGCTGGGTAACAGGGTATGACGGAGTATTATGGGATGTGTCGCAGAGAACAGGGCGACTTCAGTCACCATCTTAAACATGTCAAAATCAGTCCAGAGGAAGTGAGGGCTGCTATGATGACGTTAGCGAAGTACAAAGACGCCGGAATAGAACTACAACGCAAGCAAAAGTCAATCACTGCGTTTAGTCTTTTTCAATTTATTTGCTTATTTTTTTGTAATAACAGAAAATAACCAATTATACATTTGCTACTGCACACACACAAAAAAACAGAGCTTTTCTGGATTGTTAAAATTGGTTAATCTTGTATTATTCCTTCACTCCACACAAGGACCACTCACGCGCTGACCTCGTTCACACATGTTGGTGAATTGCCCTACGACACAACAACAGTATTCACTGTCTGAAAGTACCAATCTACCAATTAAAAGATTGCATATTGTAAAAGATCATCTACCATCTACCAAGTCATTCTACCATAAACTGTAACACTATAACTATTAACACCACTGCTGCTACTTCTGTGATTAAGTAGTACTACTAAAAGTACTTCTACATGACATGCACTGCTACTACTACTACTATGATTACTAAAACTACTGTATTAACGACATTAACAGAGTGTATAAAGAAGTGGACTAAGGGAGACTGACGTCACCCATAGCGTTCAGCTCCAGTCAAATGAAGCTCATCGAGGCTGGAAGTTATAGGAACGAATTTGGAGCCGAGTTCTATATTTGGAATTCTGAGTATAAGTTTATATATCTACTCAGTCTATGCTTCATATACTAATACTAATATACTAATTTTTTTTTTTTTTTTTTCAGCAAATTCAGCTGCACACCCTAACTCCCTTCCACGTCATCCCCAAAGCAGCAGCAGAACCGTCCACCACCTCAGCCTCTCCGTCTCCTTCCTTTTCAAGGTACATTGTGTAACTTTTCTGGCGGAAGGTCAAATGCTTTTCTCCATGGTGATGTTATTGCTTTGTCTGGAATGGTTTCACATTCAACATTTCTATCTTCATGGAGACCAAACCAAACAAAGTAACAGGTAAGATCTGTGGAGAGGTGACCCCGCTCACAGTCAGGATGCCTATTTTTCTAGGTATTTTTGAGCCATAAAACCACCTGTAATTGAATAAATGTAAAGTAGAGCTGTTTAATGTCACGCTGTGGAACATTCCAAGCGGAGCAATGACATATCCACAGAAACCAATGGGAAAATCCAACATGCCGCTGTGGATGGGTTCAGAATTATTACTATTCCTCACATGCTCTCATTGGTTTGGGCTTGGGGTTGAGCTGCTAGCCCCAGATTACTTGAGCTAATCCCCCGCACATGGCGTGTTAATAGCTGGAAACAGGCATCAGACAGTTAATTATCCATGTGCCGTTCCTGGGAGCTGCATATTAAAAATCACTTACACATATTCACCCCATGACTGCTCCACCAATGCAGAAGAGCCACGTTCTATCACAGCTCACACGTTTGCAAATGTAAAAGTGTTATATTAATACATTCCCTTTGATCAAAGTAAAGTAAAGTAATCATACTGGTAGATTTCTTGCAGATGCACTGTGTAATTTTTCTGGTGGAAGGTCCGTCAAATGCTTTTCTTCCTGGTGAAGTTGTTGCTTTGTCTGGAATGTTCTACAGTACGGCAACAAACAAATATATCTTGAATTACGTGTGTTTTTATTTCGCAAAACTACCGCAAAAAAGTACATTAATAACAGAAGCGGGCCCGCTTCTCCGCCGATCTGACCTGCGACTTGGCCTGGTGATGTGGCTGCTTAATCAAATCCCATACTGTAGAACATTCCACGTAAAAAAAAAAAAAAAAAAACATCTACGTGGACAAGGTTTTGGACCATCTACCAGAAACCTTTAAAAAATATACGGTATAGAACGTTCACATCGCTCATGGAGGGGTCTATTGGAACCACAGTACAATGATGTCATCTCTCATACTTTGTAGTAACTATACTAGAAGCAGTAATATAATAGTGGTATCAACGGTAATAATACAAGTAATATTTAAAAAAAAAAAAATACACAAACTAACCCTGCAGATTACTTGTACTTCTACCATTTGTGTTACTGCAATAGGGGATATCACATTGACTTTTTGGAGCTTTCTACCACATTATAACGTTCCTTCATCAAAAGCATCGCTGAAGAGGTTTTAGTTGTCATCCATCCATGTTTAAGTAATCTAGCGATCTCTCCCGGGTCATATTTGAACCCTCTTTACGATTAGCAGTAAGATTCTGTCCAACGCTCTGCCCACAAGCCTAATTCTCCATAAATACACAAAAATATGATACAAAACTGTACACTACAACTTCACAAACCTGATGCGATGTGCAGTAGTTTAGCAGAATACACGAGAGAAAATACACGGGGAGATCTTCAAAACAAAAAAAGGTAACATGGTGATCTAAATATGTTCCATGTTAGCAGTTAAAGGTGCACTATGTAACTTTTTTCTGCTTGTTTCTATGGGTATGTCATTGCTCTGCCTGGAATGTTCCACAGTATGACATTAAACAGCTCTACCTTACATTTATTTAATTGCAGGTGGTTTTATAGATCTAATTGAAAGTTTTAATGCCATCCTGTGAAACATTCCAGACAAACCAACAATGTCTCCATGGAGAAAAGCATTTGACCACCAGGAAAGTTACACAATGCGCCTTTAACACCCCTTCTTTAATTACCCCCTGCGCTAGTTAGCTCGAGTTTGATTGATTCAGGTTTAGGAGGAGCGGGTCGATATTCAATCAGAAGCAGGCTCATTAATAACCTCATTTACATGTTTGATTAGAGCAAGAACCCACTCCCCATTAGACCAGAGTGAACCAGGAGTGCGCTAATGATTCACTCCCAGAGGTCCGGATTTGTGCAAGGAAAGTGGGAGTACAGGGGATGGATGGTGTTTAGGAACAGCTGGGGGTAGAGACGTAAGAAAAGAATACGCAGAGGATTTACCACAGGCGCTTAATCCGTTGAATTAAAACAGTATTCACTCTGACTAGGAATGTCATGATATCAAATTGTAACGTGGGAAGATCTGTAAAAAGTATCAAACGTCTGATTGATACTAAATGGTTTCGAAACTTAATACGCATTCAAGGAGGTATCGGCAATCGGTAACCTTTCCTGAATAGTTTTAGGATGATCTTGAGCTGTATCAGATGTATAAAACCACTGGATGACTGAGGGATTACACAGATATAAGACCATAAAGTACTATAAACAAGAGTACTATGTTTTTTTTGTTATGATCGGGGGACCAAACGACCCCGGGAGCCTGGCTGCTGTGTTAAACTGCTTCAATGACGTGAACAGTTGGATGGCACGGAACTTCCTACAACTCAACAGCTCCAAATCCAAAATCATTTTAATTCATCCTCCCCAATCCACCTCTAAAATCAGCAATAGTCTCGGCCCTCTCGCTTCCAACATCACCCCTGCTGCCAGAAACCTCGGCGTCATTTTTTACTCTCACCTCAACTTCCCCCTTCACATCAAAAAAGTCACCCAATCCAGTTTTCTCCTCCTCCGTACAGTTAGTAAAATCAAGCATATCCTCTCCCTCCCTGATCTGGAAAAAGTCATCCACACGCTCATCTTCTCGCCTTTAGACTATTGCAACTCCCTCCTTTCCAGCTTCAACACCAAATCCATCTCCCGCCTCCAACAGGTTCAGAACACAGCAGCTCGGCTCCTCACTGGTTTTAACAGACATCAACACACTACCCCTGTTCTAGCTTCCCTTCACTGGCTGCCTGTGTGTTTTAGAATTTGTTTTAACATTTTACTGATCACTTTTAAAGCTCGTTTACACCAAGTTACATTTCAGATCTTTATAAGCCCTCCCGCAACCTTAGATCCTCAGGCAGGTCCCTGTGGCTGTTCCACAGTCCAGGCTCCGGACGAAGGCTGATCGAGTCTTTTCAGTCCCGGCGCCTTATCTTTGGAACGACCTGCCTGAGGAAATAAGGCTCGCACCATCAATATCATCTTTTGAATCACTTCTTAAAACTACAGACATACTCTACAGTCATACACTACAGCCACACACTACAGCCATACATTACAGACGTACACTACAGACGTACACTACAGACGTACACTACAGTCATACACTACAGATGTACACTACAGACGTACACTACAGTCATACACTACAGCCACACACTACAGTCATACACTACAGCCACACACTACAGTCATACACTACAGCCACACACTACAGTCATACACTACAGCCAGAGTCTTCATTTGTCTGTGGAGGGTTTATGTGCAGAAAAGATCATGCACTAAATAGGCCAATAAATATAACTTCATACAGAAAGCATCTGTTTGTAAATGGAAAGTGCATGGACCAGTACTCAGCCTACATTTCCCAGGCTGAAATAGGGCTCCCAGCATGCCCCTGGATATGCAACATTGACGACAACTCAAATTTAGACTGTATACAACAATACTGATTAAAAGAAAAAACAAACAATTGAGAATAGATCATTTTATTTTTGGTTTTATATTAAACAGGGAAAAAAGACATATTAAAAATGTCTGGACTTTGTGAACAGCTTTATGAAATTTCTGAGTGTAATACAAACAGACGCACCTCCTCCACTCGGGTCAAAGTCCCGGCCATGCCTGGACACAGTTTGTAACTAAACCATCATAACAGTATAATAGTATTGTATAATCAAGAACCAAACCTAAGGAAAACAAAGCAGTGAACAAAGCGCTAGCCTTAAGGTTCTACTTTAGTAATGAAGGAAATTCATCGTTACTGGGGCCACCTGTCAGGAGCAGCGGGGCACAGTGCAGGGCCGCGGAACCCATCTCCACATATTCAGTTAGAGCCCGGGGCCCATCTGCACATATTTAGTTAGACCCCAGGACCCATCACCCATCTCCACATGTTCACTTAGAGCCCGGGGCCCATCTCCACATGTTCAGTTAGGCCTATCAGGACTCTAGTGAAGGAGCATGGGGTTTAAAAACACAGTGGAGCACTTCCTGGGGGTGACAGTAGCTCAGTTGGTAGAGTGTTTGTCCACTGATCCAAGGGTTGGCGGTTTGAATCCCGCTCTAGACATAGACATCATTGGTTGAGCGGTCAGACCCAAAGGTTGGCGGCACGATATCAGCTCTCAGAGATGAATGTTGTCATTGTGTCCTTGGGCAAGACACTTAACCCACTTCGCCCCCAGTGCCCCCAGCTTTGAGTGCCTTGAAGGTGGAAACACGCTGTATAAAAATGTGACTTATCATTCCTGTATAAGAGGACATCACAAGGTGGAACAGCGTGTTTTCTATTTGAGAGAAGAACTCAACCTAAATCTGCAGGTTTGTGTGTTAAAAATGTGCGAATGAAACAAAACACAACTCCAGGTCTGTTTGTGATGAGGAAACTACATTATAACAGATAGGCAGTGCAAAATGAAAGCCTATGAAAACAGTTTGGGTCCAAAATGTTTTTCTATATCCCATACACTTTCAACCAGTTTGTATTTTTTGTCAATCCGTCTCTTATTAACAGAATGACAGTCTGTCCAGGGAGTGTCTCTACATAAACCGTAGTCATATATATCAGTGAATATAGCTCATGCATGCTTCCATTTAATACACTCCATTTCACTTAAATTGTCACTTGTGCCCTTTAGATTCTCAGACCCACTGGAACCATCACAGGCTGTTTAATATAATATGGGGCAGTCAAATTTAAACAAAACACAACTCCAGGTGTGTGTTTGAGGAGGAGGGTTTGGGAGCGGAGCTCTTATGTCAGAGGTAATCAGTTCTCCTCGGCTAAATGTTCCTTTATGGCTCCCCTGCTGTGCTCTCCTCCTCTGTCTGATCCCCTGTTCCTTTCCTCCTCTCCTCTCCTCTCCTCTCCTTTCTGCTCTTCTCTGTCTATATCTGCTCTCCTCCTCTGTTTTGATCCCCTGTTCCTTTCCTCCTCTCCCCTGCTCTGCTCTCCTCTGTTTGCCCCCTTTTCATCTTCTCCTCTCTCTTGCTCTGCTTTTCTCCTCTGTTTGATCCCCTGTTCCTCTTCCCATCCTCTCCTTTCTGTTCTTCTCTGTCTATATCTGCTCTCCTCCTGTTTGATCCCCTGTTCCTCTCCTCCTCTCTCCTACTCTGCTCTTCTCCTCTGTTTGATCCCGTTCCTCTCCCCTTCCTCTCCTTTCTGCTCTTCTCTGTCTATACCTGCTCTCCTCCTGTTTGATCCCCTGTTCCTCTCCTCTGCTCTCCTCTCTGCTCTTTTCTGTCTATATTTGATCTCCTCCTCTGTTTTGATCCCCGTTCTTTTCCTCCTCTGTTTGATTCCCTGTCCCTCTCCTCCTCTCCTTTTCTGTTTGATGCCTTGTTCCTCTCCTCTCTGTTCTCCTCTGTCTATATCTGCTTTCCTCCTCTGTTTGATCCCCTGTCCCTCTTCTCCTCTCCTGCTCTGCTCTCCTCTTCTGTTTGATCCTCTGCTCCTCTCCTCTCCTCTCTGCTCTCATCTCCTCCTCTCTGTCTATATCTGCTCTTCTCTCTGTCTCTTTCCTGCACTCTCTCTTTCCGTTCCTCTCTCCGTTAGCTTAAATAATTCTGTGGTCAAATCAATATATCCTCTGGGCTTTGAGTAGTCATTTAGGGGGACGTTTCACACCTACTACAAAGGTCGGTGGTTCAATCCCAGCTCAGGCTTTGTGTCCTTAAGCAAGACACTTCAGCCATCGTGCCTTCAGTGTAGAGTGAGGTCTGTTGCGTGTTTATCAAAAACAAGGCCACAAACGTCAGGAGAAACCAGGGCACTCGACCGCATGGCATGTAATAAACATTTCTTAAAGAGGGGGCCCTATGTCAACCCTTCTTACGGTTAGCGGTACAATCCTGTGCAAGGCTGATTGTGTTGTGATAGCGCTCTGAAAGGGGAGTGACTAAGCGCGGAGAGCAAAGGGGAGGGGAGACTCAGAGCATCAAAAACGAAAGTGAAAACTCATAAAACATGTTAATACGTTGTTTTCGATGAATATAGCATTTTTAAAACAACAAAAGGGAACATGGTGATCTCAATATGTTATGTGTTACCCGTTAATACTCCCTCTTAAAACAAGACAACATATTACTTAAAATTGACTCTTGTGAGCTTTAAGCCATGTTATAATGATGTTTCCTTCTCCTTTCCTTTTCTTCCATTCACACATGTTGCTCTGTTGCACCTTGTGATGTCATGAAGTAGTAGTTTTTAAGTTAACAGCCTTTTACCTTTAGTTCAGCAGAGATTGGCAATTCAAAATCTGAAACCAAGTGATTCTAGTGCAGGCGTATGGACTATAAAAACACAGTGGAGCACTTCCTGTGTTACCACATGACGTCACAAGGTGGAACAGAGTATTTTGAGTGTGAGAAAAGAACCTAAATCTGCAGGGTTTGTGTGTTAAACATGTGCGAATGAAACAAAACGCAACTCCAGGTGCGTTTGTGATGTTTGTGAAAGCAGGATTATAGATCAGAAAACAGCCTAATATCGGCCCTTTAAAGTAACTGTTGGAGTTGGGACGTCACCCGCGTGATTCCATGGAAATGAAAGTTAAAACCACACTTCGGAATTCTCCATGGAGTTTTATGTCATACTGTGAAACGTTATAGCCTCATTACAACATATGGTACAGCCTCTACTCCAATCTGTAGCTCTCCATCCCCTTCCTGAATAAGAAAAATTTGAGCAATTAAATGCCTATTCCCACTGTACATGTATTATTTTCATGTCTAACTTTGTACACTAATAAATGGACAATAGTTTATATTTTATAGGCATCTAATTGTACCTCATTTAAGGCTAGCCGTGGCTCAATTTCTTGTGATCGCTAAAACTAGTAGCTCTCTCTCTTGAAAAAGTTTGGAGACCCTCACTCTACACTGTACAACAAGCCCACAGCACTATAGATATTTGTCAGACTTTCTCAGAATCCGACCATTGTCCCAAATAAACCGTGTTGACAGTGTAGTCTTGTGGATTCTGGAGCGTTTGTTTGCCGGGCAATGGTGCAGACAGAAGCAGACTGTAGGCTCTGACCAGTGTCTGCTTCTGTCTGCCTTCAAAACCTCTCACGACTTTATGCACTGTTACAAAAGCATTTCCCCGGCTCCTCTTGCATACACAGCAGGAAATGAGCATCTGCAAACTATATTCTCCCAGTCCAAAATAAACAGGACATTAGCTGCGGCGTGATAATCAAAGAGACGCCCCTAACGCAAGCTGCTAATGGAAATGTCTCTGCTTTGTTTATACTGATGAAAAGAGGTGTATTTTAAAGAGGGAGTATTATACGAATTCTTGTTGGAGTTTTATGTCATGTTATAATGTTGTTTCCTCATCAGAACTACACTGACATTGATTTATATGTCATTCATGCATGTCTGAGTAATCTAGTGATCTCTACCGAGCACTATTCAAACCTTCCTTATGGTTAGCAGTTCATAAAAATGCAAAAGCAGGAAAAGAAAATTTAATTGGAGAATGAAGTAAGTACATCACAGTGGGCGTGTACTAGTAGAGATGAAAACGGGTTGATCGGCACGCTCTGCTCCACCTTGTGATGTCATGTGGTAATACACGAAGAGCTCCACTGTGTTTTTAACTCCATACAACTTCACTACAATCATTTGGATGATTTTAGCCCTGGAATCTCTACTGAACCAAAGGTGAAAGGTACAGTAGCTGTTAACTTGAAAACCACCACTTCATGACATCACAAGGTGGAACAGTATTTTGAGCTTTGGAGCTGTAGACAGAATAATAGTGTTACGCAAAACGTGTGAATGAAACAAAACACAACTCCAGGTCTGTTTTTGAGGAGGTAACAACATTAGAACATGGCAAAAAGCTCACAAGAGTCCATTTTACATAATTTAATATTTAACGTGAAATAATGTAGAATGAAAATACGATTTACATACACAAAAAGTACACGTCTTTAAAATAAGTGATTAAAGACTGCTCAAACATGCATGAAGCACTCCAAATACAACTTCAAGAGAGTAAATGAGAAGAGGAACAACTACAATGTGGTTAAGATTTAAAAAGGTGATTTTGCTTAATAGTTCTGTTTGTTTTTCTAAAATTCTGTCAGCAATTTGGGACAGTTTTGTGCAGTAAATCTTTTTGAATGGTTTGGCAGTGAATTGGATCATGTAGGCCTCTATGTTATTCCATGAGCACAAAGCCAATGCTGATTCAGAGCCAGTTTGAGTGGGTTTCAGAGGGAGAGAGTGGGAACTACGCTGTAAAAACATAAGAACATGTATCTGTTTAACTACGTGAATGCAAAGAAGGACGTGCTGACGCCATGGCAACAGTCATTAAGAAGGTTATACAGAATAAACAGGTACTTTTGCATTTGTTTGTGGAGAAAATCAACCATAATGGGCCTATGCCAAGGTAAAAAACAAGTCTATGCTAATGTGGTGGTTTAATGTTTTGTATATTCAGGTTTGTACAGCTATTTAATCTATGAAAGGGCCCATATTATGCTATTTTGTCTGTTATAATGTGGTTTCCTCATCAAAAACATACCTGGAGTTGTTTTTTGTTTCATTCGCATAAGTTTAAGACACAAATCCTTCACTCAATCACTAGTCTCATTTGGTGCCAATCTCTACTGAACTAAAGGTAAAAGGTAGTGGTTAACTTGAGGTGGAACAGAGCATTTTGAGTTTTGGAGAGATGTAGACAGACTAATAATAAAGGGTTACTCAAACATGGAACAAAACACAACTCCAGGTATGCTTTTGAGGAGGGAACATGGCTAGGGTGACCAGATGTCCCTATTTACCCGGGATAGTCCATGTTTTGAGCCCTGTGTTCCCTGCCTCAGCAAATTTATACAAAACCAGTGATTTGTCCCACTTTTATACAAAAAATGTCCCAGGTGTCTCTATGTTTGACCAATTTGATCTAAACCAGGACTAAACTAAAACTAAACCAGGACTAAAACAGGACTATCACAATTTTTGACTAATCAGATCTTCAGCAACAGTAAAGAGGAGCATAAATTATCATTTGTTTAGCCAAAATACAGAAAACAATGTTTGCAAATGACAATAAAATGACAAGAAAAGCATTTGACGGACCCACCACCAGAAAAGTTACACAATGCACCTTTAAGGACGCATGGTTTTCTATGTTTTTGAGTGCAATAAAAACAGAATGTATTATTATTACATCTCTTTGTTATTAAAATATATTGTGACGTGTGTGTCCAAATAATTTCCCTTGTGGATCAATAAAGTTTGTCTAAGTCTAATCCAAAATGAAAAAAAATCTTTTAAATTTTTGGCTAAAAGGTTAAGCAATGGTCCTTTAAAGAAACAGAACAAGAAGCACTTCCTTTGCTACCGCCTAATTATGCACAATTATCAAGAAGACATATGAACTGAGGGGCCCATTATGGTGATTGACCCACAGCCTGACACTTTACCTCTGTGCGTGACATTTACATATGAAGACTGCATGTTCCATTGAGTAATAAGAAACCCATTGGTGTAATACGTCTCCAGTGAAACCCCACTGGAGAACGGGTTATGTGTTTCTATAATTACGTCGCTGTGATTAGTGACCTGAATAAATGAAATATCCCAAGGCCAGTTTGCTGTGTGAAGCATGTGGACCATCCCTCTGTGACGAAAAGAAATCAGCTCAGAAACAGAGCTGCAAAGGTGTGGAGAGTAGCCAAAAACTGTACTCGAGTAAGAGTAAAGTTGCTTTAAAATAACAGAATGGGTGCTAGACTGTACATGAGGACCAATCACGTTCACGGGTCAATCTTTCATCAAACATTTGACAGTCAGTCGCTGAGACGTCTCCATTATTTCTAGAGACAATCAAATATTCCATTCAATCTTTTGACAGGCCAATTACAGCCGATACATGTTGATTTTTATTAAATATCAGACTTTACCCGTTTCAAACACAGGATCAAATGAGCTTCTCTGTTGCCGTTAATGCTGACAGAAACGGTCATACATAGATAACGACAACTTTAGCAAAACCAGTCAAGTGCCAGTCTAGTTTTTGCATTACAAATAAATCATAAATCATAAATCATAGCTATTTAATCAAATATTCTGTGTATTCTAGTAACAGTTCAGGATACATGCTTATGAATTGATTACAGTGGTGTTAATGATAGGCAGCATTATTATTAAGCTTCACAACAAAATACGCTACAAAACAACTGCATATCCATTGTTACTGTATATGTCTAAGGGTGAAAAGAACATAATTTTGGTTATGAATAATTACCGTATACAAAAAGATTATTGAGGAATAAAAATTCCCAAATTTCTCAACTTTCAATACTGTGTTTTTGCTTTTTCTTTTGATTAGTTGATGGGTGATAAATATAGTACATAAATAAGATACAAACCAATGATAGACGATATTATTTTACATATACAGTTACTATATTATGTGATGTAATATTAATGACGTCAAATGGGGGAAGTGTTTGTCCACTGATCCAAAGGTTGGCGGTTCGAATCCTTCTCTTTGACAGAAACATGATTGGTTGAGTGATCAGATCCACTGACCCACAGGTTGGCTGTGTGTTTCCATCTCTGCCATTGTGTCCCTGGGCAAGACAATTAACCCATCTCGCCCCTCTGCGTACACTGGTGTGTGAATGGGCGAGTGGTTCCTTGATGTAAAGTGCTTTGAGTGTCTTGAAGGTGGAAAAGCGCTGTATAAAAATGTGACCATTATTACTTGAGTAGAAGTACAAAATAGCGGTCCAAGAAATGACCCAAGTAAGAGTAAAAAAGTATTTACTCAAGTGTTCAGGCCTTTTAAAAACAGTCTAAAAACATTTCTTTCTTAAAATGGCCTATTAACACACTTTTATGATATGATAACCATTTTATGTATATGTTGTGTTTTTCCTTTTTGCATGTTTTTAATTGTGTTTTATGTAATTTATCTGCTTTGTAGCATTTTGATATTTCATTGAAATGTAAAGTGCATTACAAATAAAATGTATTATTATTATTAAGTAAAGGCTCATTTATACTCTACGTTGGGCATGGAGGCTTCTGTCCGTCCTCTGTGTTATTCTGTCCATAATCTGGTCCGTCTCCTCTGAACATGTCGACTCTTAGTACTGGAGCTGTACATGAGCTGACCACTGGGGGCAGTAGTGAATGTTATCGGATATCGGGAAAATACAGGGGTGTTACAGTGTGTTAAAGCAGCTGTACCCTATTTTTGTCCATGCATTTGCGTTCAGGTTTTGCCCCAATACAGACCGCTCTTAAGGTAAAAATGAGACCGCTGTGTTCTGCCTTCATGTTCATGAAGCCTTTTATCCTCAGAAAATCAGGAAGTGTGCTGTTGGCATGCTAGTTGTTGTTAGCCTCCATATCTAGCGATGATATGTGAGTTTGTTTGGCGCATATCTTATCTCCGGACCTTCACCTGCTCATTCTCGTACCACTGACCCCGGATTAAACCTGTGACCAGTCCGCTACAGGTCAAAACACCTCATCAACTGTCCCTGCGATGTACCGATGTACCAGCCCCCGCACCCCGCACCCTCACATCTCCTCCTCTGTTCAGTCTTTTCCACTTATACTCAAATACACATACACGCTAACTTTCTGTAGAAATTTCAGAGTACTTTTCTAGCAGCATACTTTTACTAGAGTAATATTTATACTGAAGTTGCAGTACTCTTACTTGAGTAAACGTTTTGGTTCCTCTTTCCACTGTGAGTAAGTCTTCAAGTGACAAAAGCTTTACGTTGACAATATGAAATGATTTGAATGTTTGTGTTTCTTCAGATCTGATTTAGTTTGTCTCATTTTTGTGTCTGTCCTTAGAAAATACCAGATTTTTATTTTATTATTTCAAGTTTTGCCTTCAAATTACATTAACTTCACATTATAAATCAGTGCTTGGACCACTGCTTTCCACTTCTACTTGACTAATATTCATTTGAAGTAACATTAGTCTTACTTAAGTGCAGTTTTTGCTACTCTACACTGTCTGAGACTAAAGCAGTGAAACCAGGAGACAGCACGTTCCCTTCTCTTTTCTTCTTATCAGTGGTTTTCATTTCATTTCCCTATCTCTCCATCTCTCTATCTCCCTCCGTCACACATAATAATACGCCGATAACTTTGAACTGCTTCACAAGTGTGTAATCCGCTATGCTAATGTCGCCCTACCAGCAGTTCACCGGTTCTACTCCCACATGAAGGGCTTTTTAAGCAGCGAGTGTGTCCTCTTAATAACTTTTACAATTATTTTTAACCTTTATACTTTTCTCTGTTTTATTTCCACATTCATTCCTGTTTGTGATTGACTTGCCCTCCCCCTTTTTTTGTTTTGATATCAAAGATGTACTTCTGCTGACTAAAATTGCTGTAGCACTACTAGTAACTTTACCAATAATACTACTTCTACTACTGGTACTGCTACATGCTTGCCAGTTTTGTTTTCTAGCTACTACCAGTACTTCTATGACTACTACACTACAAGTAACAACTATTACTACTCTATAACTTATACTATTAACAACAATTACTGCTACTGCTCATACAACATGTCATACTATTACTCATACTATTACTACTACCTCCAACAACTGTATACTACTTCATTTTTAAAGCATGTCACCCTAATACTGCTCCTACTACTTCTACCGTCAATGTTACAACATCTACTATTCTCCGCGTATTACTAGTACTACTGGTATTGTAACTGCTACTACTACAACTTCTACAACAATAAGCAATACAATTCACTACGACTACTATACTACTACTTCTACTACTCTGACAAACAGATCCTTGTGTGGTGTGACAGAGAATAGTATCATGAGTCCGTAAGTACAAACGTGACATAATCTCACAGATAAAGAGATAAGTGCCGCCTGTCACTATGGTCACCACAAAAATGGAAACTGGAGGAAAGATGGCTGACAGGAAGTGTAATTAAACACTCAAGTAAAAAAAAACTCTGACACATGTGAACAGATCGAGTTTGTGTGTGAGAGCATTTACCCACCCATTCGTTTCCAGGACATTTTTGTCACAGTTACACAAAAAAGATATAGTTTTAAAGGTGCATTGTGTAACTTTTCTGCTGGAGGGCTCGTCAAATGCTTTTCTCCATGGAAATGTTATTGCTCTGTCTGCAGTGTTCCACAGTATGGTATTAAACTTTTCTATCTTCAAGGAGACCAAACCAGACCAAGTTACAGGTCAGATCTGTGGAGAGGCGACCCCACTCACAGTCTGTTTTTCTAGGTGTTTGTGAGCTGTAAAACCACCTGTAACTGAAAAAAATGTAAAGTAGAGCTGTTTAATGTCATACTGTGGAACATTCCAGACAGAAACATAACATATCCATAGAAACAACCAAAAAGTAACATAGTGCACCTTTAAAGGTCCTATATTATGCAAAATTATGGTAAATTATAACACTATGTTATACCTCCTCAAAAACAGACCTGGAGTTGTGTTTTGTTTCATTCACACATGTTTGAGTAACTCTTTATTATTAGTCTGTCTACATCTCCAAAACTCAAAATGCTCTGTTCCACCTTGTGATGTCATGAAGCAGTATCTTTCAAGTTAACAGCTACATTTACCTTTGTAAATGATAAATAGTCACATTTTTGTAGAGCTTTTACACCTTCAAGGCATCACTCACACATTCATACACCAGTGTACGTGAGGTGGTTTAAGTGTCTTGCCCAAGGACACAATGACAGCATTGTGTGCTGATCCACAGCCACACTGTGGATCAGTGGATTTGACTGCTCAATGAACGTCAAGACCGGGATTGGAACCGCCAACCTTCGGATCGGTGGACAAACACTCGGACCAACTGAGCTACTGTCACCCAACATTTCGTTTAGAGACTGGAAATTCCAGGGTTGAATTTATCCAAATGATTCTAGTGAAGGTGTGTGGAGTTTAAATACCAAGCGAGCACTTTCTGTATTACTACATGACATCACAAGGTGGAACAGAGTGTTTCCTGTTAAAGAGAAAAACTCTAAAACTAAATCTGCAGGGTTAGTGTTTTAAACATGTGTGAATGAAACAAAACACAACTCAAGGTATGTTTATGATGAGGAAAAAACATTAGAACATAGATCAGAAAATAGCATAATATAGACCTTTTAATAGACTTTGTAAATATCTTCTGTGCTGCCCCCTGTAGTAAAGTAATAATACTACACATGGAAATCCAATTTGAAAGTTTTATTTAGCTCCAAACATTTAAAATTCTAAGGTTACATGTTCCTGTACTTGTGAATATATGATCACATCTGCACATGCATCCACTCCCCAAAGACAGACTACACGCTGCTACATGAAATATGCAGATGGTCCTCAGCGCTTAGCCACGAGGTCACAAGTTCAGTCTCCGCTCAGTCTGTCTCTAGAGGAATGCATACTCACCACCGGTCATGGTTACTGTTACTATTACTACTATTACTATTTTTTTTTTGCTATTACGTCTATCAATAGTTTGCCAATACAACTTAGACTTCTACTACTTTAACTATTCCAAATGACTGCTACCACTAAAACTACTACTACTACTACTACTACTACTACTGCAAACACAACTTCTACTACTATTACTGCTGCTATGTCTCCAGCAGTACTTCACGCCCACATGCTGACGATTCAGACGATGAGGAGAAGGCTGAGGAGAAGGCTGAGGATCCGTGCGTTTCCGGGACAACCACATCTCAGATAAAAGATGGCTGCCTCCCTCCTCCCACGTCTTCCTGTGGCCCCTGGTTCATACACAAAGATCATGATGTGTGCTTGTTCACTGCTGATGGTTCTTTTTGGCTGGGCTGCTGTGTGGAGTGGACAAGACAGTTAAAGAAGCCCTATTATGCTTGTGTCTGCTCTGTAGTTATAATCTACGACACTTGTGGATCATTATGTTAGAATTTGTACATTTGAAATCACAGTATTCATCTAAAATGACATAGTAAACCATACAAGTTTACTGACTTCCGTGTTGGGAAACTGCGGTGCCCAATGGGACCTGATGTCTTAGGCAAGGTGGCACAGATTGGCAAGGATAAGGGATTATTATAAAAATCAGTTCTTCAGTTATTCTTCTTAAATGCAGTGTGGTCAGACCTTGTGCCTCCTCACATAACATGGTTCCCCAGCTGTGCCGGTGTAGGAATTTTCATTAATCTGCAACCGTAGCCAATATATTTATTTTGGTCCAGGTATAGCTCTGGTTCAGTCCTGGTTTCGGTTTTTCTTTACCCTGTTTAATACTGATTTAGTCCTGGTTGAGTCTCTGGTACATACACTTTCTAGCAGTAAAGAGTAAAGAGTAAACAGAAGATGAAGGACAAATGGAAGCAGAAGGACCTGGATCCAGAAAGGGCACCAAACAACCATCCTAATGTGGGACAGTCCATCCACAGAAGCTAATGTCGCACGTGTCACTCAAATACGAAAGACATATCATTCAGAATAAACTCTATGACCTCAGAATAAGGTAGTGTTTCGATTGCTGATTCTCAGTCCCCTGTGTTGTCTTTTGTTCCCCCTCCGCCATGTTTGTTTTGACACTAACAGACCATGTGCTTCTCTGATCGGTTCATTCACCTGTCAGTCACGCCCTCTGAAACCATGGAGACAGGCTACAGCTCCAGAGCCACACGTCTCTGTAAAGCACTAGTTTCTAAAAGTGTCCCTCATCTCCTCTCTTATTATCTTGTTCTTTAATCGTGCATCTGAACGTCACATCTGTGTGTCCAATGGGATGTGTAATCGAAATGGAGCAGTTCTCATCAGAAGAGCAGAGCATGGCCTTTAACACAGCTCAATGTGCTTCAATTATGTCCCGCTCCCTCAGTTTTCACACAAATCCCTCCATTTGAGCTAATGCAGACGGCCCCCTGGAGTCACACAGAACTCATCCCTCTTTTGTTCACAAGAATCATCGAAATAAGCAGTGCCTAATTTGTGCCTCGTCTGTTTAAAGTGGGTTTATTAGACGTCTTTGCGGTATCAATCGCTAGAACATAACATATTTAGGTCACCATGTTTTCTTTTATTGTTTAGATGTTATTGCTTTGTCTGGAATGTTTCACAGTATAGCATTAAAACTTTCTATCATCATGGAGACCAAACCAGACCAAGTTACAGGTTAGATCTGTGGAGAGGCGACCCTACTCTGCAGCAGATTAGATGATTGGAGTGCATACTGTGGATGTGTCATTGGGCAAGACACTTCAGTCATCTTGCCTGCAGTGTTGAAGTACTATTGCAGTAATAGTACAAGGACAGGCTACTGCTAACAGCTTAGACTGATCTACTACTACTACTACTACTACTACTACTACTACTACTACTACTACGATACTCCTTCTACTACTATTACTAATTTTTCTATGCTAATAATAGTAAAACTTGTACTATTACTGGTAGTACTCCTTATTTAGTCATCCTGTCCACTGCTCCCAGCTTTTTTTGCGTAATATAAGACTTTTAATAAATGCCTAAACTAGTCTAAACTAAAACTGCAGCAGATGCGATTAGAGTGCATACTGTGGTTGTGTCACTGGGCAAGACACTTCAATCAGCTTGCCTACAGCAGTGAAATACACTGGTGTATAAATGAGCCAGTGTTTGGGACAGCGAATATGAGACAGCTGATGGAGATTGGCCGGTGGTGACAATTTGGCGTGTTTACAGCCAGTGTGCTCATTAACAACCAAAACACAACTCTGCGCTAATGATGTGAGGAAATTATTATTACGTCGTTCAAATTTCATTACCGATGATGCAAAAGTCATTTAAGGTAAGGTACACTTTACTGTCCCTGTAGGAAAATTTGTCCTCTGCATTTGACCCATCCTTCAAAGCACCTACACTGTCAGGAGACCCAGATGAGCTTGGCTTTAAGGCGAGGTTAATCACAATCAAAGCGAAATTGCTGCTTAAATGGTTGAAAATGGCAAACCGCAAAGGCGACAAGTACCAGAATTCCCTCCGTAAAAAACTAAATCAATCTGCATAAAAACTGCTAACCCTCTAGTTTAGATACAAGCATGTTATTCTGTATTCTGGTGATTTCGGTCAATTTTCCTTGCCTGAGCAGCCAGTCCCTTCTACATTCTGTTCAAATCCAGACGGGAACTGGACCACAGAGCGCGAAAAACCTCTATCCAAATTCCTCCGATCCAAATTCCTCTGATCCAACTACATCTCTCAAAAATTCTTGTTACATTCAGAACAAAATATATAACTTCTTTTACCTGAAATAAGTAATAGTTTGTTGCTTTGATTGTTGATTCTGTAAAAATCTGCACGGTTTCTCAGCCCTTTGCGTAGATTTGTCTCCTTTTAACGTGTAAGCAGCCATGTTTGTTTTTGACGCAAACTCTCAAAATTGGTTAATCTACCTGTCAGTCACGCCCTCTGAAATTAGGAAGACACGATACGGCTCCAGATCCACTCATCTTTGTGAAGTTTTATCAAAGCGTGTGATTCTGGCTGGTCAAGTCATCATTTTCTCAGCCGTGTTTACAATGAACTTTGAACAGAATCTTATTATTAACACATACATCACAAATCAAATCGCAATCTCAAGGCTTGTCACAAAAAATACACACCAAACCACAATTGCATAAATCGTTCAAGACCTTAGCTGGAGGATTTCACGTTTTGGGTTGATGCGAGAAACCGGCGCACCCACAAAAAACCCTCGCAGACACAGGAAGAACATGCAAACTCCACAAAGAAAGGCCCTGGAGTCAAACCCAAAACACTTGTATAGCGCTTTTCTTAACACTCAAAGACGCTTCGCACAGTTCAAGACGGAGAAAACACAAATGAAAAGCCAGATAAAAATGACATGTAGTTATTTGAAGGCAGTTTTGAACAGTTTTTCGGGCTTTTTTGAAGATTTGTTTGAGAAGGAAATTCCAGAGTGTTTAGTCCTCGTAGAGGGGAGACGGGAGGTCTGGCGTCAGCTGATCGAAAGGCACGGGTGGGGGTGTGATGGTGGAGGAGCTCAGAGAGGTAGGTGGGGCTATGGTGAGGAGCTTGTTGTGAGGTGAGGGTGCTATCCACTCATCCACCCTGCTGCCTACTACTGCACATGTTGTGCAGTAGTATTACAGAACACAATAAACCGCCTTTAAACAGTTCTGTGCATCTGCGTATCTGTTACACAAAAGTTTACCTTTGTGAAGAAATACTTTTTATGTGAAAATGGTCTCTTTACAAGTGTTCCAAAACCCAAACACTTCATTTCCACATTCGTTTCCTAAAAGCAAAACATCAGCACTGCACTTTTATCACACATTTGTAGAGTAAGACGAAGAATAAGGAGATATTGGGGAAAATAGAGTTTTTATTTATTTTTTTATGTCATCCATGCATGTAGAGCATGTAGTTTGAGTAATCAGGTGAGCTCTCTCATGCCCTATTTGTACAATTCTGTCCAACACTAAATAAATATACAACAGCAGGACACAAAACTGTACACTGCAACTTCACAAACCTGATGCGATGTGCAGTTGTTTCATTAGCGAAATAAACGGGGAGTAACGGGAGACTCAGAGCATCAAAAACAAAGGTGAAAGTTATTAAACAGGTTAACATCTCCATGGAGACCAGCCGGTAGCATAACCTCCACCAGTAAAGTTACACAGAGCACCTTTAAACATGTGTGTATGGAATAAAACTCAACTACAGGTATGTTTGTGATGAGGAAACATTATAACACAGATGAGAAAATGGAGTAACACGAGCCATTTAAACAGTTCTGTCCATCTGTGTATCTGTTATACACAAGTTTATCTGTGAAGAAACACTTTTTATGCTAATCCAAACCTCCCAAAGCACAATCGGGACTTCATTTCCACATTCGTTTCTGCAAAACACATCAACACTACACTTTTATCATATATATAGGATGAGCAGAAGAAATTGCATCTTTCTGCCACAACTGAACCTAAATGAAGTCCACAGCTTTCCACAGCTTTCCTCACACTGATCCAGGTTTGCGGCAAGTGGTTGCTCTTTGTGCCGCAGTTAGTGTGAGAGGAATTTGAAAAAGCGGATTTACATCGACGTCCTAATCCCGTTTTCTACTCTTTTCAATTTGTGAGCGGGCTGCCGACGCTAGCATAGACGTGTGAGTGAACTTCCCTAACCCAAAACACCAAAAGTCCACATCTGGAAAGCTTTGAAGGTGCAGGAAGTGTTTTGCAGACTTCTGTAATCTTGTCAGAGTAAGTAAAAGCATGGAAATGCAGAGAAGTAGCAGAGGAGAGAGATAAATGTATAGTTCTAATACCTAAAGGTGGACTATGTCACTTTTCACTGTCTGCTTGTCTCCACAGTGATGTTATTGCTTTCTTTGCCTTAAATGTTCCAGTGTATGGCATTAATCCTGTTTTTTGTAATTCCAGGTTTTGTTTTTATTATGAAAGCACACCTTGAAAAGCGTGCGTTCATTACCGTGAACACCTCTCCACAGATCTGACTTGTAATTTGGCCTATTGGTGTAACCTTTTTGATTGCTGTTCTCATGTTGTTTCCTCATCACAAACATATCTGGAGTTTTGTTTTGTTTCATTCACACACGTTTAACACACAAATCCTGTAGATTTAGGGGGAGTTCTTTTCTCAAGCTGAAAACACTCTGTTCCACCTAGTGATGTCATGTGGTACTACAGGAAGTGCTCCACTGTGCTTTAAACTTCACACACCTTCACTAGAGTCATTTGGATCATTTCAGCTCTGGAATTACCACTCTCTACTGAACTAAAGGTTAAAGGTAGCTGTTGAAAATTACCACTTCATGACATCACAAGGTGAAACATGTGGAGGATTTTGAGCTTTGGAAATATAGACAGACTCATAACGTGTGTAAATGAAACAAAAACACAATTCCAGGTATGTTTTTGAGGAGGTAACAGCATTATAACAGTGATCAAAAAGGTGACACCAATAGGCCAGATTACAAGTCAGATCTGTGGAGAGGTGTTCACGGTAATGACTTAAAGCTTACAAGATTCCATTTTGTGTAATATAGGACCTTTAATATTTCTGCTGTCACTGTAGCATGTTTTTGGAACTACAGTTTCTCAAAAATGTAACTCAGCAGTACTTTACTCCATTTTTTATCGAATTCAAAAGTAAAAACATGAGGAAAAAAAGATCTCGTCCCATCCCTATAGTCTCTGTTTCTGACTGTATTTTCTCTCTGAAGTATTGGCTGATCTGTACAGATTTTTTGCTCTTGGTGCTGTCCGGCTCACGCAGGCTCTGCAGAGGCTTTGGCAGAGGAACAGCACATGAGTGAGAGCACAGTAGACCTCATGTGGAGAAGCTCAGAGTTACAAATCTGAAGGAGCCAGCCAAGAACATGCATTTTCAGCTCAAACTGCTCCTACTTAGCCCATGGATGGAGTGTCTTTTTTTTTTTTTTTTTTTTTTTTTACTAGAGTGCAACTGATCGGCTGGAATTCAAAGCATGTCATGAATTTCTAAGGTTGTACAGTTTAAATACAGAAACAGAGGAGCTCATTCTCCGACAGGCTCCTCTCATACAGGACTACATTCATACCGTACTCCATACAACTGTACAACAAGTCACTTTTACGTAACAGATAACACTCCCTACAATTGTACAACAACTCACTTTTATGTAAGAGATAACCCTATGTCTTGTCAATCAGTATTTCATCTTTGCACTGTTTTCTTCTTATGACCTCTTGTATATAGCTGAGATATATTTTGCATTTTATGTTTGCTTGTACATACATTTATATAATTATGCTTTGTTTGACACCAGTCTCCTGCTACTTTTGCTACTTATTTAGAATTCTCTCTACTCTTTGTTATTATAATGTATTGTGATGTGTGAGCTACTGCGAACAAATCATTTCTCTTGTGGATCAATAAAGCTTGTCTAAGTCTCAGTATATGGACAGGTAAAAATGGTAAAAATAAAGCTTTTCATTTTGTCATTGTGTTCTTAAGAGTTTTGTGAATGTAGCCCATACTCAACCACACTGTCAGAGAAACCACCCTCCTCCTCCTCCTCCTCCTCATCATAATCATCAGGTGGGACGTGGTGTACGATTGTTTACCCTGTGAGCAGATATAATCCTCAGACTGCACCAAAGACCAGACACGGGAATATAGGCACCACAGAAGGCGGACATCAAATAGAAAACAAGAGCACAACACGACTCCAAACTCCAAAATACGCAAAGCAAAGTTGAGCTGTGGGTCAAATACTGGATGACATCTGGTTTAGGAACAGCTGCGGTCATGTACTAGGATTTAAAGTTCCTATATTATGCAAAACTAACTCAAAAACATACCTGGAGGTTATGTTTTCTCTCTCAAATGCTCTGTTCCACCTTGTGATGTCATGAAGCGGTAGTTTTCAAGTTAACAGCTCATTTTTACCTTTTGTTCAGTAAACATGGCCAGTTCCAGAGCTGAAATGATCCAAATGATTCTAGTGAAAGTGTATAAAGTTGAAAAACACAGTGGAGCATTTTTTGTATTTGTATGACATCACAAGGTGGAACAGAGAGAACTCAGTCTAAATATGAAGAGTTTGTGTGATCCAATATGAACTTCCTGTTCGTCATAGGGGCGTGCTCCAATTCATCTTTTGGCTTGTCTCATTGTTCTCTATCACTGTCCCGAATTTCGTATACCTACAACAAACTTTCCTTGTCCCCACTCCCATAGGGGTCCAATTCTAGTGCTGTTGAGTCAGGTCGCTTCAGGCATTGTCGTGATGCCCATTTTATCAAATTTTTCGCTGGGCCGATCGATCCCATACCCGGTTTGGGGACTTTTTGTCAACGTTCAAAAATGTGATTATATGTGTAGAAAAAGAATAATAACAAGAAGAAACCCACGAAGAACAATAGCCCTCGCCAGTTACTTCGTTACTGGCTCAGGCCAATAGATATACTGTATGAGTGTGTACTGCTGGTATGTACAAGAGAGGAGGGCTGGGGAGTCTTCCGAACAAAAGACTTTGACTGGAGCAGACTAGTGGAAGCATGGCTACCAGTCTGCTCTTTTTCGCTGCTGAACTGTGTATATGGTATATGGTTAGGTATTTTTTTTACAGTTTTGGTCAAAAAACGTATCATATAAACGTATGAGCGTGTCCTGGCTCCAATGGAATCTGCTATTTCAAGTACTATGTGACATCGTGCAAAACTGCCATGGAACATTCTAATGCGGTTTAAAACTTATAAGAGTCAAGTTTATAAGTGTGTGTGTGTGTGTGTGTATATATATATATATATATATATACACACACACACACATTTATATATATATATATATATATATACACACACACACACACACACACACACACACACACATTTATATATATATATATATATATATATATATATATATATATATAAAGGACTGTTCACAAACAAAAAAGAAAACGAAACGAAAAGAAAGAATTCTGAATAGAGGTGTATGTGTGTAAAAGATATAACCCTCATATATATATATATATATATATATATATATATATATAGTGGGAAAATGAAGCCAGACGAATAAACCGCCTCTTCGCAACACAACCTGCGAAAGTGTTCGCTCAATGGCAGGGGAATAACACCAGAGCAGACCCCCCAAGGCTGGAGACTGAAAGGTACTGGAAGGGCATATGGGAGAGGGAGGCATCACATAACACCGATGCACAGTGGCTGGTGGCTCTGAGGGAAGACCACAGCAACCTCCCTGAACAAGGTCCATTCACCATTATAGTGGCAGACATTCAGGAAAGAGTCTCAGGCATGAAAAACATTCAGGAAAGAGTCTCAGACATTCAGGAAAGAGTCTCAGGCATGAAAAACTGGACAGCACCTGGCCCTGACATGATCCATGCGTACTGGCTAAAGAAGTTCACGGCTCTCCACGAGCGCCTGGCAGCACAAATGAACCAGCTGCTAAGGGATGGGACTCACCCTGAATGGCTAACCCAAGGGCGTACGATCCTGATCCTGAAGGATCCCTCAAAGGGTACAGTCCCATCCAACTATGTTGGATGGGACTGTACCCTTGCAAAGGCAACGATGACTACAAGGTAAAGATGTTGACATATACACTAAATATAATACAGTACATGTACTTTTCACTTATCCTTTTTTTTTTTTTTTTTTTTTTTTTTTTTACCACATTATTGTACCACCACAGCAGATGAATAATTGTAGTATGGGATTAATACATGATGTGTTGTGCCAGCGTTAAAAGGTTCACACGGCTCTGGAAAAAGAAAAAAAACAATCAAAAAACAAACTCATAAGAGTCAAATGTATGTAAAACAGGACCTTTAAACAAGTCCCTCTCAAATAACATTGCTGTTTTAACCAACAGTTTTTCAGTTAGTCACTCTCACCTTTGTTGAAAATCAAACTCCCAAACAGGACCATGAACGCTCGTGCTGATCACAGGCTCCTGAATATGTGTTTAAATCCATTTTGTATTTTTTCCTCAAGTTTTCAGACCGTCTTAAAAAATTTTGTCAGCGTGTGTTTGCTAATGTGTGCATTGTGTCACCATGGTAACTGCAGAACATTCTGCCAGTAGAGGTACATGTAGAACCCCCCTCTCCTCAACACTCAATATTCCATTTGTGTACACTTTGAACAATGCCCTCGCTAGCCTTCACTTTCAGTACAAAGTGGCAAGAAATCAGTAACTATTGACCAGACTGTATTGTGGTACCCATCAGCACAGATACAGAGGCCGGAGCACTCTGGCCTCTGTTCCGTTCAGATGTATGGGTGACAATCAGTGTATAGCACTTTATTGTACACGACTTCACAATACACATGTTAGAGCAAGAATATACGCTTCTATAAATCTGTGGACAAGAGGAGTTTGAATGGAAATAAGATCACCTGAAAAATAAGACAATGAACTGGTGAAATTAGACTTAGACTTTATTGATCCACAAGGGAAATTATTTGGATGCAGAAGCTCACACATCACAATATAATATAATAACAGAGAGTAACAAAAATAGATGGTGTAGCAAAAAGAGCAAAAGACAGATGTCAAATGAGACATATAAAAATAAATGTATATGTACAAGTCAAAATAAAACAGAAAAATAAGTAATAAAATATAAAGTCACAGCTATAAACAAGAGACAAGAACGACAGTGCAAATACTCTGCTGATTGACAGAGCATAAGGTCATCCGTTACTTAAGACTAAGTTGTTGTACAGTTGTAGGGAGTATTATCCGTTACATTAAATTAACCTTTGCTTAAGTGACGTCATTTGATTCATTCCTTGTGTTTATCAAAGGACTTTTATTTATTTGTATTGTATTTTATTATTTGTATTTGGTATTTGTACTGTTGTGGCGTGTCGTTTAGCCAAGTTACCAGCATGCTAATATAAGTAGAGATGGGTGTTATTGTAAATGGTCACATTTTTATATGGCGCTCGACACTTCATCCAGGAACCACTCACACATTCACACACACACTCATACACCAGTGTACACACACACTGACCGTCCTACCGATGTTTATGTTACGAGAGCAGGATTTGAACTGCCAACCCTTGGATCAGTGGACAAACACGCTACCAACTGAGCTACTGTCGTCCCAGTATCAGTATTACCTGCTATATCAATACTCACTATCAGATATCAGTATCGGCTCAAAAATCCATATATATATTATAATGTAAAATATAAAAGAGATGTATTAAAAATGTATATGGATTTGAACTAAAATGGAAATGTGGGTATACGCATGCATGTATGGGTCCACATACACATGCACGTAGGGGTATGTAGGTATGTGTATATGAACATATATGTACATGTGTATAATATGTAGATGTGTGTGGATATATATGCATGCATTTATGTACGTATGTATGTATTTATGTAAATATAACTAAATGGACATTGAACATGTCAAATGAAATGAATAAATATATATTAATAAGAAAAATGCATATCAACCCGTCTAGTAAGGATTTATGAACAACTCTGGAGATCTACAGATTTCTACCTGTGATGTCACAATCTGGGGAAAATTGAAAGTGTTTTCTGAGGCACAGAGCGAAAAGGTCTTGTTTGTCAGTTGGCTGAACTTTAAGCCAGATTTAAAACAGCTTAACCTGAGATTTAGGAACCGATATTGGCACACCAGCCATAGTGTTTTTGAGGTAGTAAAATATGGATACTGTCCTCGTGTTATTGGTGTAACCTGGGTGCCCAACTGTCCTTGGTGTACATGTTCTCAAGATGTCCATGAGCATAGTTTAGAGTTAACTGGTGATTGTATTGTATTTGTATTCTAAAAAGTCTTTAGGACACAATCAAATAATCTAACTAGTTGAATAGTTAAAAAATGCTAATCAACCATCAAATAAAGTTAGTTTTGGGCACCCCTTGTGGATGGATCAACATCATAATACATAACCGAATATGGCTTTATACAGTACACCGCTAATTTGTATAAATATGGTGTTTTGTTACAGTCACTTTTAATTTCCCTCTCCCATCACAACAGTCTCCTCTATGCCCCATAATACGATTGTGTGTGCTGACCCTGATCAGTAAAAGGCATTAGAGGGTCCCATGTGGAGAGCCGGGTTGGATCAGGAGCACGTACAGCAGGGCTAACAGAATTATCCGCTATTAACACACTGGGATAATGTCATCTCACATTTTACTGTAGTCTATTCAGAATCGGTCTACAGCTCCATCTTTTTACTGTTGTGTAAAATGACGATGGAAAATGTTAACTGTTAGAGTGTCACCTTTGCAGAAAGAAACAACTATTTAGATTCCTGTCAGCATCTGGAAAGAAGATACTATGCTTTTTTTTTGGTATTTACTAAGGTAAGGTAGGTGTGTTCATTCTTTTGTCCATATCAGAGAGACCAAAGGACAGTCCCAAAGTACAGTCAAAGTACACCTTCTGACACTTCCAACATCAAACAGTTCTGCGAAATTCCACTGAACAAAGCTTTGGTGGAATAGAATTATAGAGCTCCTGTAGTTGTCATCAAGCAATCCCAGCATGCACCTCCAAACCCCAGACTGGAGCGGCCGGGAATTTCCATGGAAACCAACGATGTTGGCCATAATGACAACTTTCAGAGATTGTGGATTATTGTTGCGCACAGTAATGTAACATTATCAAAAAGAGAAGAAAGTCTGAGCCTTTTACCAGATTTACAAAGCTCCAGATTTACAGGTGGATTTCTACAGCTAAACGGGCTAGCAGCTAATAAAACTGGATATTAATTAAGCTATCAGTTTTTACATCAGTAGTTTTTTCTTTATTTATTTTTATGTCTCATAACTTTTCAAAAACTGTATGTTTGTGTATTGTCGAGTCACATGGGTACTGGAGCTCTACACCTCGTTGATTTTGTATTAGATAAATGTACCTGTGGCATTAAACTGATCTTATCTCCATTGAGACAAGTGGTACTGCAGATCACAGATCTGATCTGTGAAGACTCAAATGCCATATTATGGGCAATGTGATAACATTTCAACACAACCAGGTGACATACCACCACCATAAAAGTTACACTGTGCCCCTTTGAAGGGACAGTATGTATGTGAAAGTGGTACGTCACATAATTCCATGGAAATATAAAGTTATGGTCATACTTCAGAACATTCTCCATGGAGATAGATGAGTTTTATGCCATACTGTTTCCACAGTATAGCCAAAAGAACATTTCCATGAAGCAGGAGAAGACCCTCCTCAACAGCATACTTTTATTTTACTCTATTTTCTGGCTAAAAAGTTACTTACTGTTATTTTAAGTTACAATGTATACTGTGAAATACCAATGCAAAGTTCTCCAGAAGTATTCATAAAAACACAGTATACATTCTTGAACCCGGCCTGTAGCTCTGTGGTCCCTTAGAGAGGCATGTTTACAGCCCTGTATCCTGTTAATGAGCCAAATAAAATCTACAAACTGCTTCAGATCTGCATTTCACCCTCTCTCTGGACTTCACATGGAAATATACCGCTCGAATGTAAAATGTGTACTAACCTGCTCCCCCATGCATCACAATGTGGATGAAATGCCTGGAATATCCACTATCTAATTATGTTTTTCCAAAGCTCTAGTGGGACTTCAGGCATCTCAACTCAATTATTTCCAAATATGACTTGGAATATCAAAAACATGACACTTAATATCTTGGAAAGTATTAGGTGCACAGGGAGCACTGGAGAACAGGTATGAGGCCCGGTGATAGTCTGTGATAAATTCAATATATTGCACTTTCGCTATAGGTGTGGATAAGCTCACGGGAAGCACATATTGTTTTAATCTAGCGGTGGTTGCCAGGTTAGAGAATTGCCAGTCTGGAAAACAGTAGAAGATTAGGGAAGGGCCTGAGAAGAACGGATCTCATTGTGATTTCAGATGGAGGAGATGTAAAGAGAGGCAGAGCGCAGGAGTGTTGCTTGTAAAATGATTATTGGAGAGAGACAAAGTTGATTATGAAACTCTATGGGCCGGTTAAGATCCCTCCGTGTTAATACCACGACTATTACTGGGTTTTAGATGAGAATTTATGAAGAAGAACTTTGCTATGTCATTTTACAAGGCGTAATTCTTAAGTACTCTGTATACTGACAATCTTGGTTCAAATAAGGCGAAAAATTAAAGGCCTTATACCTAGAGACGCAGCGATCCAGCTTTGTCAGTTCCGATACCATTTTCAATACTATAGCTTTAAGTATCTGCCCACTGATATCAAGTCCTTTAAACAAAATGGATCCAATTATGTTATTTATCCCTCTAATCACCACAGAACAACTTTGTGTAATTAAAGCCTGGACCCTGATGAGTTCCACAGAAGCTCGTGCGGTGCAGGTCTGAGTTAGGAGCTCATTTCTCATCTGTGGGGGCCTGACGCTGGACTGTACACCAGCCTGGAGTAGCTAATGTGTGGTTAGTGTGTAAACGAGGCCTTCTGTTCCATGAATGTCCCCACAGCTTTGTCTCTGCTCCAGTTTGGATTCACCAGCAGCAGTATAACCCAGAGGACGCTGTGTGGACAAAGGGAGAGTGGTTTTAAATGAGAGCCGCCATGAGGAACAATACAGGACAGTGCACACAATCATCAATGGACAAGATTCAAACGCGCATTATTTGGAAATACAAAAGTGGAGAGATGAATTTGCTTTCATTCAAGTCTCCATGGAAATGTAATTTGCCATGCCTTGAATGTTCCACTGTATGATATTAAAGATGGGGTATTACACATTATATATATATATATATATATATATATATATATATATATATATATATATATATATATATATAGATAGATAGATATAGATCATGTTCCCTTTTATTATTTAGAAAATGCTATATTCACCGAAAACAATGTATTACCTCTTTAATAAGTTTTATTTTTATTTCCAACACTCTCAGTTCCACCTCCCTTTGCTCTCCATGCTAAGTCACTAAGTCACTCCCCCTTCAGAGCGCTATCACAACACAATCAGCGTGCTAATGAAAACAACTGCACATCGCATCAGGTTTGTGAAGTTGTAGTGTATTGTTTTGTATCAGGTATCAGCATATTTATGGAGGATTGTCATGTGGGAGCATGGGTGACGTACGCTTGTGGGCGAAGCCTTGGAAGGAATCTTACGGCCAACTGTAAGGACGGTTTGGATAGGGCCCAGGAGAGATCGCTAATGGATGACATACAAAACTCTTTTCCATGAGGGAACAACATAATAAAACGGTGATTCCTTCATGGACTTGCACTGATCTCCTTCCATTTGTTTGATCCAAGTCCTCTAGTGTTCTATTGTTATGCAGTGTTATAAATGTTATAAATGCTTCAAATTGTGTGAAAGGGTTGCATAATATTGTGCAAATTTATGATTATGCAAATATCAGCGAAATGTCATCATTGCATGAGAAATGGGATGATACAGAGGACGATTCTTATGGTCCAGATGTCTTCTGTCAGGTGCACAAATCAACGGACTACTGTTGTCACCATTCGAAAATTTCAAACTCGATTTCGATACTAAGGAGTAGACTCAATACTGATTTCGATACCACAATGATCATAAGAAACTCTCTTTAAAGGTGCACTGTGAAACTTTTCAGTTGGGGGTCCGTCATCTTCTTGTTTCTATGGATATGTCATTGCTCTACCTAGAATGTTCCACAGTATGACATTAAACAGCTCTACCTTACATTTAGAAAAACAGGCATTCTGACTGTGAGCTTTGGGAGGGTTGCCTCTCCACAGATTTGACCTGTAACATTCCAGACAAAGCAATAACATCTCCATGGAGAAAAGCATTTGAGAGACCCTCCAACAAAAAAGTTACACAACGCACCTTTCAGTCTTTCTTTCAAATGTTTTCGTTTTGATTAGTATCTGATTTTCGATACTTCTGACCGCTCTGCACAGGAAACCCCCGTACTGGCTGAGTAATAGACCATACATGAGTCTATAAAGGATTCACTTTGGCTTAATCAGAACAATGGCACAACGGTGAGGTCTATGTGATTATCTTCTTCATAATTACACATGCGCCTGTCGTAGATAATGTGATTTGATGATTCTATAGAACAAACAGATCGATAAGTATTTCATTTACACATCAGAGGCTGAATCATGCTTTAACATGTACCTGACTGCTATTGACTTCCATTGTCTGTACATTTACGCCTGTCCCAGTCCTATGTGTATCCACTGTTCGTTGTGGATCCACTCAAGATGTTGCTATTCCTTATTTAAAGATCCTATATTACACAAAACTGACTCTTGTGAGCTTTAGAAGGCCCATCTTACACTATTTTCTGATTTATGTTCTAATGTTGTTTCCTCATCACAGACAGACCTGGAGTTGTGTTTTGTTTCATTCACACATGTTTAACACACAAACCCTGCAGATTTAGGCTGAGTTCTTCTCTCAAACAGAAAACACTCCACTCCACTGTTCCACCTTGTGATGTCACGTGGTAATACAGGAAGTGCACCACTGTGTTTTTTAATCTCTGTGCACCTTCACTAGAATCATTTGGATGATTTCAGCTTTGGAATCGCCAATCTCTACCAAACAAAATGTAGCTGTTAACTTGAAAACTACCGCTTCATGACATCATGAGGTGGAACAGAGCATTTTGAGCTTTGGAGATGACAGACTAATAATAAAGGATTACTCATGTGTGTATGAAACAAAACACAACTCCTGGTTTGTTTTTAAGGAGGTAACAACACTACCACATGGCTAAAAGCTCATGAGAGTCCATTTTGTGTACAGGGCTGAAACCATCCAAATGATTCTAGTGAAAAATATAGAGTTTAAAAAGACAGTGGAGCACTTCTTGTATTAACACATGTTGGAACAGAGTGTTTTCTGTTTGAGAGAAGAAAGAACTCAGCCTAAATCTGCAGGGTTTGTGTGTTAAAAATGTGTGAGTGAAACAAAACACAACTCCAGGTGTGTTTGTGATGAGGAAACAACATTAGAACATAGATGAGGAAATACTGTAATGTGAGTCCTTTAAACCAAACTCAATTTTTACATTTTACAGTTTGATTTGAATTCTAAGCTCTGGACTGTTTATAGTGTTATGGTGTCAGGGGCCACTGAAGCCCTTCCATGGAAAGCACTGAGGGCTTTTTCGCGACTAAAGAGGAGAGGAGAGCCTTGTCTGTGCTCATGGAGAAGAGGAGAGAGGGGAGAGAAACAGGAGAAGAGAGGGAGATGGGAGTGAAGGAAGAGAGAGCATGGAGAGGAGCAGTGTACCTACTGACTGAAAGAAGAATAAAGAGAGAAAGTGGGGGTAGAGCAGAGAGAGAGGAGCAGTATGAGAGAGGGAGAGAGAGAGAGGGAGAGATATGAGGAGAAAAGGAGTGGACAGGAGAGAGGAGCGCTGTACCTACTCACAGAGACAGAGAGAGAGTGAGAAAGGGAGAGAGGAGCTGTTTCTCTGTTTATGTAGAGAAAGGGAGAGAGGGACAGGGGCAAAGAGAGGGGGAGGAGGGTGGGAGAGAGCTGCAGAGAGAGAAAGAGAGAGAGAGGGGAGCTGTGTGAGCTGGAGTGCTAGAGGAGGTGCAAGAGGGAGCTGGGAAAGAGCCAGAGAGAGGGAGAGGGGAGAGAGAGCGATAGGAGTAGAGTCTCTGCTCACAGCAAGAGCCGGAAGAAGGGAGGGAGGGGGGGAGAGAGTAGAGAGGGAGAGAGGGCCAGTGTTTTCACAAGCTGCCAGGGCACAGAGCAGAGCCAAAAAAAACAGAAACGACTATAAATAATCCAACAAACAGGGCCAGCAGTGGGAGAGATGGGTGACGGGGTGACGAAGGAAAAAAGAAGAGAGAAATGAGAAAGGGTTAGGGTGAGAGAGGAATGAGAGAGGAGGGAAAAAGAGATGGATGAGATGGAAAATAGTGTGAAAGAGAAAGGGAGGAGATGGAGGAGAAAGGACAGAGAGAGGGGAAGGGAGAGGTGGAGGAGAGAGGCAAAAGAACATAACAGAAAGGGTGAAAAGTGAGACAGAGGAGAGAATGGAGAGAGAATAGAGAGATGATGAGGAGGAGACAGGGTGGGGAGTGAAAGAAAGACAGGAGGAGAGACAGAGGAAAAGAGGGAGGTAGAGGATAGAAAGAAGGACCAAAACACAAACACAAACACACACACACATACACTTACAGGAGCCTTCAGGTCAGAACTGTACTACAACTGGACGGGTGTGTTTACCATACAAACCGGACAATGTGCAGAGGTGTTAAATGTGAGCACAGGTCTGAAACTGTTCAAACCTCCAGACACGTGAATATAGTGGCCCTGGAGAATTAATATTATCATTTTTTTATATATATTTTTTCATTCATAATTAAAAAAAAAAACAAACAAACAGGATAAAAATATTTAAGCAATAGACACAAGATCAATATTTGCAATAAGACAGTGTTGACCGTACATATTACAGACTCATTCTAAATGTAAATATACATGGAAATGCAAAAGGGCTTGGGAAACACATTACAAACTTATATGTGTGAATAAGCATCCATATCAGGGGCTGTTGATACTGTATTAAAGCATCAGTTTGTATATTTACATTTTTTCATATTTCATTCTTTTCCTGGATAATAAAAAAGACAAAAACCACACTAATTCCCTACCGTCCTCAGACTGAAATCAAAACAAAGAGCACACGGGGACAACCTACAGACAGGAAATATGATGAAGTTCAGTGAAGTAATAACACCATAAACACCTAGAGTGTGTTAGTTACACTGTAATTACATCCTCATTTTGGACAGGCTTTTAACTGTATGCAGCCTGTATGTAACCTGTACACACATTTAAAACTGTACGACAATCAGCCTAACCTGTGTCACCAGAGCCTTAACCTGCAGATAGACACATCCAAGTTTGTCTCATTCCCTCACTGAGCTGCAGAGGCTGCACTAGCGCTGGTTCATGGTTGGTGCAGGTGCTGGGGTTCAGGTAGAGACCGTTCAGATCAGAGAGAGAGGCATTTTAGGTTTACACCAACTGGATTTCAGCTTTGAAACTGGAAACCTAAATGACAACCCCCATTTTGCTTTCTGATTAAAGCTCTTGAGAACAAATTAGAACATAGACAACTTGACCATCATCCCCAAGGGCAGCAGTGGCTACAGTAGATGCTTCTCACCACCAAGAAAGAAGTGAATGAATAATCTGTGGAAAGACTACTGCAATGTTATTATTTCACGTTAAACTATATTGCCTGGGATCCAGAATACAAAATCTATGAGAAAGAAAGAGAAATGTGAATTGTCCAATGAGCACCCTCGTTTCACATGCTTCACTGAACTGGACAAACAACTGGCGGCACTGCTCTGTCTGTAGCTCAAATTATACTTTCACCTATACTTTAATATGGCAATAAAGAACTAAACAGATGAGCTGCTTTTGTACTTTAAAACAAGACTCTCAAATAAAATTACAGTCACAATATAGCTATGACTGAAAGCCATGAGCCATAAACGCTCGTATTGATCACAGACTCCTGAAAATGTGCTGTTTAAATCCTTTTTGTATTTTCTCTGGAGGTGTCAGATGATCTTAAAGGTTTATGACACTGTTTCGATGTGTGCATTGTGTCACCAAACATTACACCACAGACATACCTGCAGAACACCCCCAGTGTGATGTCACTGCAAAGTATGAATTGTGTCTCTGAGCGGTTTAACATTCACACATTCCATAGTAGCACATGCGGCCGCAGTGTGACCCTGCCCCATTTGAATACCACATGTTAGTGTCCACATGGCGTATACATTATGGAAATCATGCTGCATCTCAATGGTGTGCTGACTGTTCTAAGAATGCTTCAAGGCCTGTGCCAAATAAACTGATCGCCATGGCAACCAGTCACCTCTTAGTACGCACATGCACCACACTTCATTCATGTGCTTATCATTATGGGGTATTTATATCTTGACAACGTGTAAGGTCCATGGCTCAGAACAGGACATATGGACAGAGTGGTGAGTATGCAGTACACTCCTCATATCTAGAGGGTCACAGGTTTGATGCTCAGGTCAGATGATGCCTTCTTCAGGAGTTTGCATGTTCTCCCTGTGCATATTTAGGTGGTGTCACTCATCCAAGTAGCTTCTTCACTTCTGATGCAGCTGTACTGTATGGTGGGACTTTCAATGCTGAAATTCAGTGTGTTTAAACCTAAAATGCCTCTCTCTGATCTGAACGGTCACTACCTAAAGCCCAGCACTTGCACCAATCATGAATTAGTGCTAGTGCAGCCTCTGCAGCTCAGGGAGGGAATTCTGGAGGTTCTGAGCTTTCATGTGAGGCATTAACCCTATCACAGTGATGATATTTTAGAGTTCACAAAATCAGAGAATTCAATTTGAGAGACTCCCGCTGTGAGGTTAAGCAGACGGATGGACCAGTACTTAGGTTTGTGTGGAAGCCAAAGACGAAGCGCTCCAAACGAACCAAAACAAACATGGCAACGCCGACAGGCATACAGAATATAACTGCTTTGTGCATTTGTGAACAGAGAAGATGTCTGTGGTTTTCTCTCAGCTGGATTTAACCAGAGTTACATTTTTCGTCTTGTTCCGCTGTTGTGACTGTTCGACCAATCAGATTCAAATAGTCGTCATGACGCTCTGCATTTTCCGATCTTTTTCAGATTGATAATGTGCAAATGTGCTTGTTATCACTGAAAAGCTTCACCCCTTTTGTTGTCTTTTGTGTTGTGATTGAAAACATAATTCATCCAATTAATAATGAATATGTAGCAATGTAAAAGAGTTTGTGGTTAAACGTGAGCATATACAGAAGCTCGTGTCTCTGTTGCCTCTGGTGCAAATTGACACGTTTAAAAATACACGTGTATGCAGCTCTGCCGACGTTACGTGTTGCTGAAGCTCCTGGGGTAAATTCCGGCTGAGGAAAACTTGTGTGTGTCCTCTATCTGGAGGTTAAGGCACTGGCAACACAGGTTCTTTATTTTTTTAATAGTAAAAGCATAGGTTACATATAGTTCCTTTACGTGAAGTTCATTTGTAGTTTTCACCTCTGTGTTACGGTGTTTCGCCACACTGCTTCCAGAAAAGGATTGAGGTTGACTTTTCTCAGGCATATCTCTTTTCCTTTTGCTGTTTCCTGTGGAGGTGCTGCAAACCTTCACTGCAAAATTCCTCTTCTTCCTTTCTATCTCTTCACAACTATCCATCCTTCTTTCTCTCTATTGCATCGCCAACATCCCACCTTCCACAACCCATTCAACAATCTTCTATAATTCCTCATTCATTTCAATAATTCTCCGGCGTTATAACTTTCTCGGATGGAATTTGTCTATCGCAGGCAGAAGTGCGGCCCTCCTCATGATTCACTGTGGGCGGGGACTGTGATTTGTTGCCATGGCGCCCGGCGTGTCATTGGTCGGTGACAGGTCTTGATTTAGTTGGCACACGGTCGCTTCAGACAGCACTATGTCACGCAGAGATCACCCCCATAAAGCTGTTCCCAGAGACATCCATCAGGGACCGGGATGGGTATGTGGAGTACTGCTACTGCTACTGCTATTACTACCGCTACTGCTACTGCTACTGCTACTACTACTACTACTGCTACTGCTACTACTACTGCTATTGCTACTGCTATTACTACCGCTACCGCTACTGCTACTGCTATTACTACCGCTGCTGCTACTGCTACTGCTACTACTACTACTACTGCTACTGCTATTACTACTGCTATTGCTACTGCTACTGCTACTACTACTGCTACTACTGCTACTGCTACTGCTACTACTACTACTGCTACTACTGCTACTGCTACTGCTACTACTACTACTACCGCTACTGCTACTGCTACTGCTATTACTACCGCTACTGCTACTGCTACTGCTACTGCTATTACTACCGCTACTGCTACTGCTACTGCTACTGCTACTACTACTGCTACTACTACTGCTACTGCTATTACTACTGCTACTGCTACTACTACTGCTACTACTGCTACTGCTACTGCTGCTACTACTGCTACTGCTGCTACTAGTGCTACTGCTACTGCTATTACTACTGCTACTGCTACTACTACTGCTACTGCTACTGCTGCTACTAGTGCTACTGCTACTGCTATTACTACTGCTACTGCTACTACTACTGCTACTGCTGCTACTAGTGCTATTACTACTGCTATTACTACTGCTACTGCTGCTACTACTGCTACTGCTGCTACTAGTGCTACTGCTACTGCTATTACTACTGCTACTGCTACTACTACTACTGCTACTGCTACTGCTGCTACTACTACTGCTATTACTACTGCTACTGCTACTACTACTGCTACTGCTACTGCTGCTACTACTACTGCTATTACTACTGCTACTGCTACTACTACTGCTACTGCTACTGCTGCTACTACTACTGCTATTACTACTGCTACTGCTACTACTACTGCTACTGCTACTGCTGCTACTAGTGCTACTGCTACTGCTACTACTACTGCTACTGCTACTGCTGCTACTACTACTGCTATTACTACTGCTACTGCTACTACTACTGCTACTGCTACTGCTGCTACTAGTGCTACTGCTATTGCTACTGCTACTGCTGCTACTAGTGCTACTGCTACTGCTATTACTACTACTACTGCTACTGCTACTGCTGCTACTAGTGCTACTGCTACTGCTACTACTACTACTACTACTACTACTACTACTACTACTGCTACTGCTATTACTACTACTACTGCTATTACTACTGCTACTGCTATTAGAATCAGAATCAGAATCAGAAAGCTTTTATTGCCATTGTCAGTGAACACAATTCACAGACTAGGAACTTGCTTTGGTGATGAGGTGCAACATTACCACTGCTACTGCTACTGCTGCTACTAGTACTACTACTACAACAACTACTAGTGATACTGCTACTACTATTACTACCAGAGCTGCACCCAGGAACATTCATCAGGGACCGGGATGGCTGTGTGGACTACTGCTACTGCTACTACTGCTACTGCTACTGCTACTGCTACTACTGCTACTGCTACTGCTACTACTGCTACTGCTACTGCTACTACTACCAGTGCTGCTACAAGGAATATACATCAGTGACTGGAATGGGCTACTGCTACTGCTACAACTGCTACTGTTACTGTTACTGCTACTGCTACTACTGCTACTACTACTGTTACTACTACTACTGCTACTGCTGCTACTACTACTGCTACTACTAGAGCTGTTCAGAGGGCTCATCCATCAGTGTCCAGGCTGGGTATCCCATTAATTACTACAACCACAAGTGCTACTTCTATACTATTACTTTTTAGTTGCAGTTAGTTGCAGTGCATTGGTTTGCTTTAATTAAAAACGAGCAGCACTGAAAGCATAGTTTAAAGCGCCAAATTAAGGTACATGTTGTTCATAATTAAGGACGTCAGCTTCAGTTACTTCAGCTCTAACCACTTTTCACACCTAATGAGTCTGCTCTTAAAAGTGCTTTTGGTTGGGGGTCCTTCACCTGCTTGTTTCTATGGATATGTCATTGCTCTGCCTGGATTGTTCCACAGTATGACATTAATCAGCTCTGCCTTACATTTATTCAATTACAGGTGGTTTTATAGCTTAAAAATACCTAGAAAAACAGGCATTTTGACTGTTTTGGCAGATAGAGCCTTATACTTCCAAATTAATCATGTGTTTTCATAATTAGAAGCTTCTATCTGCAAAAGACAATTTCCCAGAACACCCACTTACCACGATATATGAAATAAATGTACACCTTCTTTTATTTCTGGCATACAAGAGGTCAAAATTAGCACACAGAATGCAGATAGAACCTTCTAATTCCAGGGGGACGATCTTTGACTGGTTTCTTCCACACCCACGGTCTCATATGGGTTTGAGGTGCATCATAAAAACAAGCAGGCAACAGCAGATAGACCTCTCTCTGACCTCGTACGCCTATAATTGTGTTTCCTCATTTTATTATTTATTATTTCACTTTTATTTTATCGTTGAGTGACACGTTGATGCCATCATTTGCATTAGCTAACGCAGTCAGCTCTGTTTGATATGTAAATATGAGATAATACAATAAGGCTGGAAATATGCACACATGGGGTGAAGGGTGTAGGGGGTTTGTTGACATTGAATTCCCATGGCAACGGACACCATCCCCCAGCGTCCATTTTTGGCGACAGCTTTTATGCAATATATGCTTTATCAAATGTCCATGTCAAATGTCCATTCAAGGTGCAGTAACTTTTCTGGTGGAGGGTCCGTCAAACACTTTTCTCCATGAAGATGTTATTGCTTTGTCTGGAATGTTTCACAGTATGGCATTAAACCTTTCTATCTTCATGGAGACCGAACCAGACCAAGTTACAGGTCAGATCTGTGAAGAGGCGACCCCGCTCACTGTCAGAATGTTGTTTTTCTAGGTATTTTTGAGCTACCACCTGTAATTGAATAAATGTAATGTAGAGCTGTTTAATGTCACACTGTGGAACATTCCAGGCAGATCAATGACGTAAACAAGCAGGTGACGGACCCCCAACCAAAAAGTTACATAGCGCACCTTTAATAATTGGTGTAAAATAAATTATCTGTATTTTTCCTCTAGTTCTGTATTTTTCTTCTAGTTTGATTTTTGGCCCGTGTCATCCCTGTACATGTGTCCGTCTCTTTTGTTGCTTGAATACGTTTCTTGTCGATGTGGTGAGAGCAGAGGGCAGAGGATGTGTGGTGATCAGAGCAGCTGCTGTGTGTGTCCTTATGTGTGTCCACACTGTTGTGTGTAACTCTGCTCTGAACATATGAAACCCATGGAGCTAACAGCTAACACACTGGGACAATATGGTACGGCGTTCTGGCATGAAAAAGACACAACGGGGACCGGGCTCAGAGGGGGAGAGGGGGACACAGGGTTTTCTTACGCTATGACTGGAAATGATGAAGTTCACCATTGGCTAGTTCTGGAGGACTAAAGGGGAGAGTGAGGGGGAATGGGAGGGGAGAGGTCTGGAGAACTAAAGGGGAGAGTGAAAGGGAAGAGGGGTGGGGTCTGGAGGACTAAAGGGGAGAGTGAGGGGGAGGAGGTGTGGGGTCTGGAAGACTTAAGGAGAGTGAAGGGGAATGGGAGAGGGGGTCTGGAGGACTAAAGGGGAGAGTGAAGGGGAAGAGGGGTGGGGTCTGGAGGACTAAAGGAGAGAGTGAGGGGGAAGAGGGGTGGGGTCTGGAGGACTAAAGGGGAGAGTATGTTTCTGAAGTTGAACTATACAGTCTAGAACCACACATGATCCTTAATGGAAAGAAATCTAGTAGTACTATGTCTTGGCCTTGATGTACTTGGGTGAGTAAATATAGATTCTAATTACTTCATTAAAGCAACAGTACGTAACTTTCACCATGGAAATAGAAAGTTTGGAAAGTTCCATACTGAAGATATTTATAATTAGAAGTTATTTAGGCAAAGAAACATTCCATTGAAACAAGCAGGAGCAGGCCTTCCTCAAGCAACTGAAAAGGAACAAAGTCTATTATTTAGCTTAAAAGTAACATACTGGAGCTTTACAGTAAAAATAAGAAATCACAATTCAGTCACAAGTCAAAAATTCTAGTCCGTTACCAAGGATTAAAGCACATTTTTCAGAGTTCAGTAGAAATGTGACATCCCATCTATGACAGCTGTGTTTTCTCTGGGTTCACAGTGAAACCTCTGCACTGGCCCAGTCCTGACAGTCCAGCCAAAGGTCACAGGAACTGGATTCACTCTCACTGTGAGGAGCTTTAGCCTGCGGCTGTCAAACAGGACCTCTGCTGCCATAGCAAATGCTGCTCAAGCTAACCCACACCAAAAGCACAGCAGTAGAATACAGACTTTATCTGCAATTTCCCCATTGTGGGACAAATAAAGGATTATCTTATCTTATCTTATCTTATCTTATCTTATCTGAACTGGCCCAACACGGAACTGCTGAAGATGCCTGGTCCATATTACGCTATTTTGAATCCACGAGAACGAGACAAGAGGAGATTTTAACATGATTCCTAATATACACATTTCACAGTTCGATTTCCAATTTTGGCCTCAGAATTTTTTATTTATTTGATTTTTGTTTCCACTCTACTACTGCTTTTCAGAACTGCAAAAGATGTGATACACCAAAAGGTAACTCTTTTTTTGTCCAATCCAAATATGAAAAAAATCTCACGAGATCATTCTTCTGTTGTGTGCATGATCTTGTGGCAATTTTGTCTCTCGAGGTCTTGTGGCACGAGATCTTGTCCCATCCCTAATTGTTTCCTCATCACAAACATACCTGGAGTTGTGTTTTGTTTCATTCACACATGTTTAACACACAAACCCTACTCTGTGTTTTAAATGGCAACACTCTGTCCCACCTTGTGATGTCATTAAGTTGTAACACAGGAAATGCTTCCCTCCACTCCGTACACCTTCACTAGAATCATTTGGATAACTTCAGCCCCCAAAACCCTCACACAATCATATTCAGAATTTCAATTTGGGTGAAGTATCTTGCTCAAGGACACAACAACCGGGCTTGAACCATCAACCTTGTGGTTTGTGGATGAATGCTCTACTATCTGCTTAGCCCTTTTCTCCTTATACATATCTCTTGTTATTATAATAATTTACAACTTCGATATTTGTAAAACTTTTGTGAGAACTCCTCCTCAGATTTTGGTGACGGTAGTGGACCAAAGAGAAAGGCAAAGCAAGGGTGCAAAAATAGGTTTACGTTTAATAAAGTTAAAAAAAAAAGGTAATTTAACAAAAGCTCAAATTAGGCAAATAATAGTTAACAAAAAGCCGGGCCCAACTGGAGTAACTTAAAGGTGCACTGTGTAGCTTTTCTGCTTGTCTCCATGGAGCTGTTGGTTTGTCTGCCATCTTCCACAGTATGGTTTTAGACCTTTCTATCTTCATGGAGACCAAACCAGACCAAGTTACAGGAGAGATCTGTGGAGAGGCAACCACCCCAAAGCTCACAGTCAGAATGCCTGTTTTTCTTGGTATTTTTGAGCTATAAAACCACCTGTAATTGAATAAATGTAAGGTGGAGCTGTTTAATGTCATACTGTGGAACATTCCAGGCAGAGCAATGACATATCCATAAAAACAAGCAGGTGACAGACCCCCCAACCAAAAAGTTACACCTTTAACCAAACTGAACAGAACAAAACTAACCCAACCAAACAAAGGAACAGGGGTGTTTAAATAGTGGAGGACTAACTAAAACTGGACACAAGAGGGAGCTATTACACTAAAGCATAAGCTAAATCTACTAACTTAGTCAAAGTAGCAATAAGACACGACACACTGATTTGTCTCAGTTTTATACAAGAAATGTCCCAATTGTCCCTATTTCTGACCAATATTTTGTCCTTTTTTAGCTAAAATACAGAAAACTATGCTTGAAAATAAGCATAAGGCAAAAAAAAAAAAAAAAAATGCAATGAAGTTTTTCAGATTAAATACTGACACACATGTGAGTCGAGAAAAGACAATGTTATGCGCTCTTTTCACAATTTTATTATGACCAACCATCCAAACCCGGGGGTGTCCCAGTTTTTAATTTTGAATATCTGGTCACCCTAAATTAACTTAATGAAAATGTGAAATGTAAAATGCAAAATGTAAATGAAATAATACTAACACTGTGGAGTGGTGGCAGAAGTATCACAATGACAGTGACAGATTTATCTCCCTCCGAGCGCTAACTGTCAGTGCTAATTATTAGCGCAGTGTTAGCGTGGCTCACAGCCCTGATTATGGCTCTGGAAGTACACACGCATCTGTTTGGATATCACACCCATAATTATTCACATAAGCTCAGTTCTTTCAAAAGGGCCCCAGCTGAACACAACAGCGGCCAGCCCCTGCCCTCAAAGAAACTCACGAGAATACATTTAACCTCCTCTCGTTCGCTCGTCAGCCAATCACAACCTGCTACTTTGGCCAGTCAACCAATCACCTTGCAGTAAAGCAACATAAAGGTTCTATTTAATATTATAATAAGGACAGTAGCCAAACACTGCACTCAAGTAGGAGTAATGTTACTTCAAAATAATATTACTCAAGTGTTAAATAATGCACAAAATCTGGTATTTTCAAAGGACAGACACCAAAATGAGACAAACTAAATCATATCTGAAGGAGCGAAGCAAGAAACACAAATGTTTAAATCATTTCATAGTGTCCACATGAAGCTTTTGTCACTTTAGAATTACTCAAAGTGTCCAGTAAGAGTACAGTTACTTCTAAATGTTATTAAATTATGAGGAAAAGTATGCTGCTAGAAAAATAGTGGTTACACAGTTGGAAGAGTAACCACTACTTTTACTCCAGTAAGAGTACAGTTACTTACAAATATTATTCAATTATGAGTATTCTTTCAAATGCTACTTAAGTAAATGTAACTGAGTACTACTACCGTCTGGGATAGTGTCATATGATTGTTTCCTTAACATTCTCTAATCTCTAGCAAGGGAGAAATTCAATTCTGTCAACTGACCAGAATTTTAAAATTTTTAATCAAATACGTTTAGCAAGTCATCCAAGCTACTTCTCAGTTCTCTAATCTCATCTTAAAATCTTAACAATGCACCATGACAGAGAATCGCGTATCTGACATGGGGTGGCAGTAGCTCAGTTGGTAGAGATTTTTGAGAAAATGCAATGAAAAATGTACAGCTAATTCAATATTTAATAGCCTGTCTATTTCTTATTTAGCAGTTTTTTAACCAAACAATGCATGGTGTAAAGAGCATTTATCTTAATAAAAATAAATTAAAATCAGATCCTTTGCACGGTGCTCTATGTAAAGTTTCTGGTGGAGGGTATGAGAGATGTTATTGCTTTACCTGGAATGTTCCACAGTCTGGTATTAAACTTATGATAAAAAAAACAACAACTTTCAAACCCAGTAGACTTAGACTTTACTTTATTGTCCCCGAGGGGAGATTCTTTTCCACATACACAGAGCTCGTTTGACATATACACAGATAAACACCAGACATCACAATCACAAACACATTACAGAACAGACATTATGCCTCAGCGGGGCTTCTACCAAACCGTGCCCTCCTGCACCTGAGCGCCCTGTTCCTCCGTCCTGAAGGCAGAGGGGTGAGGTGGTCCTGGAGGGGGTGAGTGGAGTCCTGTTCTATGGAGAGTGCGAAGCGTCCAATAGCCCGATTATTTAGATCTGTGAGATTGGGTGTGGGGTGTCCTATGATTTTAGCAGCTATGTGTGTTACTTTTGTGAGTTTGGTCCGATTTTTAACAGTCAGCATGTTATAGAAGCAGGTGGAACAGTACAACAGGATGGGCTGAGTGATAGATTTATACAGCAGTAATAATAGGTGTGGAGAACCATAGAGTCCTTTGAGTTTTCTTATTACTGATAGTCTTTGTTGACTACTTTTATGAATGTCCGTGATGTGATGTTCAAATGTGAGTGAGTTGTCAATTGTAACCCCAAGGTACTTAAAGTTGTCCACTGTCTCTACTGTTTGGTTGTTAATGATGATGGGTCGCTGTGACTGGGGGGGGGGCTGAAGATCAGTTCCTTTGTTTTACTGACATTGAGGTGCAGGTGGTATCAGTGCACCACTGGATGAAGTGAGTGAGTGTGTCCATATAATCCAAGACAGAGGTGTTGTCACTGAGCAGAGCCAGGACAGCAGTGTCATCAGAGTATTTGAGATATTTTATATTTGAGGATGGGCTTGTATTGTCGTTTGTGTATAGTGTGTAGAGAAAAGGGCTGAGCACACATCCCTGTGGTGCACCGGTGTTTATGGTGAGGGCAGAGGATGTGGTCAGGCCTAGCCGTACTACCTGCTGTCTGTTGCTCAGGAAGTTGTGGATGAGATGAATGCGTCTGGTGGAGTTGTTCAGTTGCTGCAGTTTTTGGATCATCAGGTGCCTCTGGATGGAGCTGAAGGCTGAGCTGAAGTCCACAAAGAGTATCCGGGCGAAGTGTCCAGGAGAATCCAGGTGCTGGAGGAGGAGATGCAGCAGACAGGCTACAGCATCCTCTGTGCCTCTTCTGGCCTTGTAAGCAAACTGGAGTGGGTCGAGTTGTGGATTGACAACCGGAAGGATGGTGTTTAGCAGTAGCTTCTCCAGGCACTTCATTATAATGGAGGTGAGTGCCACAGGGCGGTAGTGATTGAGCTCTGTGGGCTTGGGCTTCTTCGGAATGGGGATTATTGTTGACATTTTCCAGATGGTTGGGATGGTGGCAGTGAAGAAGACCTCTTTAAACAGAGAATGCCAGGCCAGGGGCCTTTCCCAGCTTGCACCTGCTGAGCTGCAACCTCACATCCTCTTCTGTGAAGGGGAGTGGTTCCTCCTGTTCCGCTGGAGAAAGTGCTCTCAGAAGCCTCTCACATTCACCTGAATAGTCCACACTATCGAAACGAGCATAAAAGTCATTGAGTTCCCCTACAAACTGTGCTGGGTCCATCACTGTTATTGCACTTGGTTTGGCGTTGCATCCTGCTAGTGTACGTACTTTACGGAATGCCTGTTTTGTGTTCATACTGGAGAACTCACTTTCGAGTCTTTCCTTATATTTCAGTTTTGCCTTCAGTACAGCATTTTTCACCTCACGATTTGCCAATTTAATTTCAACCAAATTATTATCCTTAAAGGCTTTGTGTTTCTTTTTCAAACTTTGCTTAAATTGAGGGGTAATCCAGGGGTTGGTGTTTGGGAATTTCCTAATTAACTTAACAGGAATGCAGGTACCGACGCAAAAATGTATATAGTCCGTAATCACCGAGGTCCTCTCGTCAATGTCCCCCTGGAAAACCTCCCAGTCTGTGCAAGCCAGCGAACCCTGAAGACATGCAATGGTCTCCTCCGACCACTGTGGCGCCCTGTAACACTCTGGGCGGTGCTTTTTCAGTTGTTGTCTGTACAGCGGAAGTAGTGAGACGATGTTATGATCCGCGCTGCCGAGCGGTGGATAAGAGCGAGCACGGAAAGCATCGGCAATATTGCCGTAACACAAGTCCACAATGTTTGCCCGCCTTGTCGGAATGTCCACATACTGTTGGAAAGATGGTAAAACACTGTTCAGTCGACAGTTGTTAAAATCCCCCATAATAAACAGCGGAACGCCAGGATACTTAGCTAGCATGTCATTAGCTTCCCCGGCTATCAGGTCCGCTGCCGTGTTGTAGACACAGCTGACCACAACAGTAGGGAATTCCCTGGGCAGGTAAAAAGGACGGAGGGACACAGTCAGTATTTCCCGGTCAGGTGTACATGACTTGTTATGGACTTTGATGTTTGTGCACCACTTATTATTGATGTACAAGCATACGCCGCCGCCACATTTCTTCCCCGCCTGCTCAGTTCGGTCTGATCGGAGTATTGTAAAGTTATCCAAACCAACATCAGAGTCAGCGATTGACGTGTCCAGCCAGGTTTCTGTGAGGGCGATGATGCAAATGTCTCTGAAGGCCCTTTCTAGCTGGCACCGAGCGTGCAGAAGATCCCTTTTATTACGAAGTGAGCGGACATTTGATAGAATGATGGATGGAAGAGGGGGCTTGAAAGGACGTTTCCGAATTCTGCTCCGAACACCCCCACGTCTCCCCCGCTTCCTTGGTCGGAGCTCCTTTGGCAAAATTACCGCGGGCCTGATGTTGCACAGTGGAGAGGATCGGTGCAGCAGGAGCTCATCGCGGGTGTAGGTGAGTAACCTGTTGCCGCTTTCAGTCAGATGTGCAGCGCTGTCACATATCAGCCATGTCAGTAACAAAATGGTGATTATTACGGCCTTTCCCGGGTCGATTATCTTTTCATCTGAGTGCATCTCGACACAAAAAATATGCACAAACATACAACCAAACAAGTCAAACGGTGCTCATGTAGTGCTGTCGCAGTGGAGCATGCGCCATAGAGTCATCTCATTTTTAGTTCTCCATCTTTGAAAAGGGAATTGTCCAATCCAGAACAACGCTCAGTCTGCTGTCTATCAAAGCTTCCCTCCAGACAGCAGCCATACTTCTCCTTTACCCAAAACTATTTAGGCGGGATCTGAGATCTGATTCTCCTCTGTGCACAGCTTGTTACCACTTATAAGGAGAGGAGATCAGACAGCAGAGTCCAGCCATGTGTCTCTGCTCCAAAGGGTTCAGACACAGATTCAGTTTGACTTGGGGATCATTTTAGTCATGAGGTTTAGAAAAGTCAGAGTTAATGATAAAGGGTTTTAAGTAGGGCAGAAAGATTAATCACAATTTGAATGGACACAATTAACAAATCTTAAAAGCCGCAATTTTCAATCATAATTTCATGGACGAAATCAATCATAATTTCGTCCACCCCCTCCTTGAACCACCACCTTAACGCGGTGGAGGGGTTTGAGTGCCTGAATGATCCCGGGAGCTAAGTTATTGGGGGCTTCATGCCTCTGGTAGGGTCACCCAAGGCAAACAGGTCCTGGGGGACACGTCAGACTAAGAGCTGTTCAGCAAGAAACACAGCAAGGCCAGTTATGTCGCCCGGATTGGCGTTACCAGGGCTCCATCCTGGAGCCAGGCCTGGGGTGGGTTCTCGACAGCGAGCATCTAGTGGCCAGGTCTTCCCCCACGGGGCCCGGCCGGGCACAGCCCGAAGGAGAGACGTGGGGCCGTCCTCCCGTGGACCCACCACCCGCAGGAGGATCCATAGGGGGCCGGTGCTGGGAGATCAGGGAGACTGGATCTCCCGACATGGAGACTAACTCTGGGGACATGGAATGTCACCTCGCTGGGGGCGAAGGAGCCCGAGCTCGTGCCGAAGGTTGAGCGTTACCGACTAGATATAGTCGGCCTCACCTTCACGCACAGCTTGAGCTCTGGAATCCAACTCCTTGAGGGGGGCTGGACTCTCCATTTCTCTGGCATTGCCCGCAGGGAGCGGCGGCGGGCAGGTGTGGGCCTGCTCATCGCCCCACAGCTCAGCCACCGTGTGTTGGAGTGACTTGCCCTCTCTGGGTGGGTAGAGAGTCCTTGCCTCAAGTGGAGGAGTTCAAGTATCTTGGGGTCTTGTTCACGAGTGAGGGGAGGATGGAGCGATTTACCGGTCAATCTACGTGTATCCTATCCTCACCTATGGTCATGACCGAAAGGACAAGATCGAGCATACAAGCGGCCGAAATGAGTTTCCTCTGCAAAGTGGCTGGGCGCTCCCTTAGAGATAGGGTGAGGAGCTCAGTCACATGAGAGGAGCTCGGCGTAGAGCCGCTGCTCCTCCATGTTGAGAGGAGCCAGCTGAGGTGGCTCGGGTATCTGTCCCAGATTCCTCCTGAACGCCTTCCTCAGGAGGTGTTCTGGGCATGTCCCACCAGGAGGAGGCCCCGGGGAAGACCCAAGACACGCTGGAGGGACTATGTCTCTAGGCTGGCTTGGGAATGCCTTGGGATCCCCCCGGAGGAGCTGGAGGAAGTGTCCGGGGTGAAGGAAGTCTGGGAGTCCCTGCTTAGACTGTTGTGACCCGGCCCTGGATAAGCGGAAGAAAATGGATGGATGGAATTTTGTCCACAAACATAATACCTTATTTAGTGCATAAAAACTGCTAACCGTGCCTGTCAGAAAAAGCTCAAAATGTTCTGTTCTACCTTGTGATGTCATGTGGTGGTACCTTAAATTCCGCAGAGATTGGCAATTCCAGGGATGAAATCATCCAAATGATTCTCATGAAACTGTATGGAGTTTCAGAAACAGTGGAGCACTTCCTATATCATCACATGACATCACAAGGTAGAACAGAGTGTTTTCTATATGAGAGAAACCTAAATATACAGAATTTGTGTGTTAAACATGTGTGAATGAAGCAAAACACAACTCCAGATATGTTTGTGATGAGGAAACATTGTAACATAAATTTAAAAAATAGAGTAATATGGGCCCTTTAAGAACACAAAAAGCCTCCAGAGTCCAACTTTAACAAGTCCATCATTCTCTCCATTCTTTACACCACTTCTATTGTATTGTAGCTACTATAAGGTCACCATATACACAGTGACCCATAGCCCACAGGCAGGTGGAGACAATAGACAGGAGAAGTAGGTCTGGTTCCCTATGGGGTCCTACATGTACAGTACAATACAACCTAAAACAAGGGTACCATTTATACTAAGTTACCTCAACATCAGGCAAATTGTGTCAAAAAGTTTTCAAATTCTGAATAGTCATAGTGCATAGAGACAAAATAATGGCATGTGCTTAGGTGGGAATCAAAACATCAACTCCTCGCTCAATCCTGCAAAACTCTGGCTTATCGTGGTAACACTATTACTGCTATATATATATATATATATATTTTTTTTTATTAGATGTCCAATTATAAAATGTGCTTAGATTTAATAGTAGTTAGTGTAATTTTCCTTGTGTTTAAATATTATGTTTGGATTTATAGTCTCTTTAGGTTTTCTGCACTACACCACATTCACAGCCTATCCACTGAGCACCACTCCACTTTAATAGGTTTACATTACAAGTGTTGTGTTGACATTTTGGACATTATTCTCCTGGTGTTGAAGAGAGGAGCTGTAGAATTATTAGAAGAACACCACAGGGGACAGTCAACACCCCTGTCTTGTTCTTGGCTTTGAAGGGAATAGGATTGTTATGATGCAGTGGATTTTAAATGGGCGAAATCAATGTTGAAAAACATCTTTGGGCACATTAGTAAGAGATGATTTTATAGTTTTATTATATATGTTCATTACAGTTGCACAGGTGGGTCACACAGACTAGTGATCTGCTCTGCCAACAGCTGTCAGCTTGTTTAATATGAATTTCAAATGCTGCTAACACATTATAATAAGGCATACCAACAAATCATTGTCAATGTTTATAAACCATTAACTCATCATTTACAAAAAAAAAATAAAAATAATAAATCATTAACAAGTGAGACGTTCATTTGCAAAAACAGGTAAGTGCGATTTTAAAAAGTGACCTTAGGCTTACAGTTTACTCTCTGTATAGAAATGTTTTCAAAAGCTAAATGTATTTTACTGATCCCTTGTTGATAAATCCCCTATATGTTATTGTCATTTGTAATCTGTAGAACATGGCAACAAAAAGAGAAATTTGTAAAACAGAGAAATCAGTTTGGTTTTTTTTTTACAATTGAACTCTTCAAGTGTTTAATAATAATTTACAAATGTGAATAAAAAGTGTTATTGCTCATTCATAAAACATTAATAAATGTTTAATTAGAAATGTTAAGGAAATCGATGAATGAATCATCTACAAACAATTTACAAATGTTTATTAATCTTTAACTACTCGTACTAATAATTAAAAATTTTAGTTAATGGTTAATAAACAATGACAGAGATTTTTTTTTCATTATTTTTCATTATTCTTGTTTGCACTTTAAGATTGTCTCCCTCTTGTATATATCTGAGATATATTTGTATTACTATATTTTATTTTTACATATATACCTTTCTGTAATTATGCCTTATTTGACACCAGTCTCTTGTTATTTTCACTGTTTATTTGGAATTTATTTCAAATTTATTATTACCATTTATATATGTTTTTCTCTTTGTTATTCTAATATATTGTGATGTGTGAACTACTTTGTCCAAGTCATTTCCCTCGTGGATCAATAAAGTTTGTTTAAGTCTAAGTAACAGTGGCAGTGAAAACAGGGGTTGATCAGAGCTACGGTGTCTACAGGCAAATAAAGATCACTCAAACAATCATGAGTCACTTGAAATACAACTTTGAGGGGGTAAATGAGAAAGAAAACAACTATAAAATGGGTATAAAAGCTCTGAGAATTTGATGTTGCATAACAAATCTGCTTTAAACAGGAAAGCACTGAATCATCAAGAGTGAACCATCTCTCCAGACTTACTACAATGTAATTCATCTTGATTTGATGCGTCTGATGTGTTCTGACTGAGCATCTCGTCTGCAGCTGTAAACCCCGAGGTCTGTAATCACTGAAAATGGTTTCTTGTTTTGGATGCATTGAAAACGTTGATTTGTGGGAAAGATTGAGCGTAACGTTCTGTAAACACGACAAGATTGTTTCTTTAGGGGAAATCGAATACAATGCAATGTAAGTGGAAAACAAAAAACTACCTGTCTATGAGATAATTAGCTATAGTCCTATTGCCTTTTGTGAGAGAGGTTGCTGGTTTGACTCCCAGACATTGAATTCCAGTCACTTGATTTAATTTCAAGGGGGTGTAAGGCAAAATTGAGTTTTCTACCATGTTATACCATTATAACATTGGTTACCTCACCAAAAACATGCATTTAAGTTGTCATCCATGCATTTTTCAGCAATTTAGCAATCTCTCCCAGGTCCTATTCAAACCCTCCTAAAGAGGGTACAATGCTCTGCCCACAAGCCTATATCACCCATGCTCCCACACAACAACTCTCATAAATATACAAAAACATGATACAAAACAATACATTACAGCTTGACAAACCTGATGAGATGTGCAGTAGTTCCATTAGCGGGATGCATGTGTTGTAATAGCGCTCTGAAGGAGTGACTTAGCATGGAGAGCAAAAGGAAGGAAGACTCAGAGCGCCAAAAAACAAAAATGAAACTCATAAAACATGTCAATACGTTGTTTTCGGCGAATATAGCATTTTCAAAACAATAAAAGGGAACATGGTGATCTAAATAAATGAATTTTCATGTAGTATTAAATGGTTATTGTCAAATATATTTTAATTGTGTAAATTAAATATTAAAGGTGCACTATGTAACTCTTTGATTGGGGGTCCATCACCTGCATCTTTCTATGGAGATGTCATTGTTCTGACTGTAATGTTCCACAGTATGACATTAAACAGCTCTACTTTACATTTATTTAATTACAGTTGGTTTTACAGCTCAAAAATACCTAGAAAAACAGGTATTCTGACTGTGAGCGGAGTTGCCTCTCCACAGATCTGACCTGTAACTTGGTCTGGTTAGGTTTCCATGAAGACAGAAAGGTTTAATGCCATACTGTGAAACATTCCAGACAAAACAATAACATCTCAGTGGACAAAACCATTTGACGGACCGTCCACCATAAAAGTTACACAATGCACCTTAAAATAGCAATAAAAATGTATACAAAAAATATTATTATTAATTAAAACAAACAGCTAAATTTGGGGTCCTGTCATTTCATAACACTTGCTTAGTCGATGCCAACTTACTTTCTTGTCCCAGCAGGGCTACCATTATGTCAATGAAAATGCATTTGCAACTTAAGTCAAAATCAATGTCCATCTCTCGTGGTTTTCCAACAGTATACACATCTGTGTCTGTAACAAAAGGCTTTTGATAAAAGCTTCTCTCTTGCACAGTACTAACATTTGTCTGCTGGTCCTCACTGACTATTATTGGATGGAGCATAAAGTCATGTTCGGTCACAACCTTGACAGCAGCGGTTTAAGTGGCCAATCAAATGTTTAAACCCTCTCCACTGACCAGTCACCTTTTAGTACTTTTGACGGAGAAATTTAATGCTGGTATTTCACTTTTCTTGTAGTGGGTGGCTAGCAAGCTCGCCTCACAGCAAGGTTTTGGGTTCAACGCACAAGTCTTTCTGTGTGGAGTTTGGCATGTTTCTCCCCATATCAACTCAAACATGTACAATAGGTTAAATCCTCCAGCTAATATAGTCCTGGAACTAGCTCAAGATCTGGAGATGGGTCCCACTCCTCCTGACAGGTCGCCCAAATGGCACTGAAGGGTGGGTCCAATGCAAAGGGGATTAAATTCAGTGAATTCATGAAAAACATACATTCTTAAGCCCTATTTGCAGGGGACTAGTTTTACCTAGGGTTCTCTGGTAAATTGTAATAATTACGAACGTTGTGTTTCTACTTCTTCTATTCCTGTGCGACTCGTCCATGTGTACAAATATCTGTAAAAATTCCCCCCAAATTTTACCTTCTGTAATTCTGCAAACTCAGAGCTCCTCGGGTGATTCTAGTCCCAGTGACCGTCTGTAAACTGCCCTGTTTTCCGTCTGCGCGTTGAAGCTAATAGTGATTGAAAACATCTCCACGGCCCATTTTTGGTCCAAATACAAACTAAATCAATATTTATTCTCCACGGACTCTAATCCAATTATTGTATTTTTCTACAATTAAAAAGTAAAAAACATAAATCAAATTGAGGTAAAGACGTGACCCGGAAGTCCAACCCCATTATCATGGCAACCGAGGATCAGCAGCATGGTGCATCTATGGAGAAGTTTGGGTGCTTTTGGTGCAACGTTTGTAAAGTTTAGATGGACGGGCTGTATCCGTGTGAACAGATTAAAAGAGAGAGGCTGTAGCTGCTTGACGCTACAGTGCAGGTGCATTCTGCTAAAACAAACTGAAAATAAAAGCAACGTTGGTGACATGACACATTTCCAGAAGTCCATAAAAACAGGTAGTTTACTGACATTGCTTATCCCTTGTGAATGTACAAAACACAGACATCACGGGGTCATTTAAATTTTAAATACCGGAGGTAAAACTAATCCCGTCCGAATAGGGCTTTACTGTGAGTGGGCTTGCCTCTCCACAGATCTGAACTGTGACTTGGTCTAGTGGCATCATTCTTACACGTAAAAAAGGAGGAGAAAAAAAAAACAATACAGGCTTGAGAAACTAAAATCTGTTATCAGGTAAAATAAGTCATATGTTTTGTTCTGAATGTTACGAAAATTTTCAGTTGTGTTATTTAAGTAAAAGTACAGATACAGGAGCAAAGAAATGCAAAGAAATGTAAAAGTATCACATGAATAAAAATACCTAGTTTCTGACTGTGAGCAGGTTGCCTCTCCACAGATCTGACCTGTAACATGGTCTGGTTTGGTCTCCATGAAGATAGAAAGGTTTAATACCATACTGTGAAACATTCCAGACAAATCAATAACATGTCCAAGGAGAAAAGCAACTGACGTACCCTCCACCATAAAAGTTACATAATGCGCCTTTAAAGTAGTTTCTCATCCAAAGAGGTGACGTAAACTTTACCGACGCTACCCCACAGTTTGAGCCGGCTGTGACTGGAACAGCATTTGGCGTAACATCATAAATAAATCAAGGAACAAAAACACACCTGCTGAGGCGTTTGCGTTGTAAAACTAAAAACAATTATAGGTACATTGAAATGGGAAGCGCTGATTGCACTTTCTCATTAGCGGCTGAGTGATAAAAGAGGAGCCAGAGCACGCTGCCAGTTTGAGTTTGGGCTGAGGTAATACACGAGCACTGCTAACTACAGCAGCTATACGATGCATATTCTCTCTATGGCACGGGGAACGCAAAGGCAGGATCAAACCAGAGAGTCAAGCTTTTCGAGATTGACGAGGTTGTTTTTTTTGTTATGGGAACTGACGTCAAGCTGTTGGGCCCTCTGGATAGCTGCAGACCACGCTAGTTTGTCCACTGATCCAAAGGTTGGAGGTTCGAATCTCTCTTGACATAAAACATCATTGGTTGAGCGCTCAAATCGACTGACCCACACATTGGCAGTGCAATTCCAGCTCCCACAGAGGAATGCTGTCGTTGTCCTTGGGCAAGACACTTCGACACCTCACCCCTAGTGTCTGTGTACGCTGGTGTATGAATGTGTGTGTGAATGGGTGAGTGGTTCCTTGTTGTAAAATGTTTTGAGTGCCTTGAAGGTGGAAAAACGCTATATAACGGTGTGACCAGTTACCATTAGGTATAAAGCAGTGGGTGTATACCAGCGGCAGAGAAAGTTGTAAAAGGGCATCTTGAAAATAAGTGATTAAAGATGACTCAAATATGCCCTCAAACACTCACATACAACTTGAGTGAATGGTGAAGAGAAACAATTGGTAAATGGTCACATTTGTATATATCGCTTTTCCACCTTCAAGGCACTTTACATGTGCCATACGTTTGTTAAGGGAGCAGTCCTGAGCATGAGCACCTTCCCCGCTGATAAATATCAGAGTGGTGTATGTATTGGCTCATTTATGTGGACATGTAAAGCCAAGGAACCGAAAGTTGGCACCGAAAGAATGTTATTTTTTCAGTACCAAGGACACAATGAAAGCATTCATCTGTGGGAGCTGGAATCACACTGCCAACCTGTGAGTCAGTGGATCTGACCGCTCAACCAATGATGTTTTATGTTAAGAGCGGGATTCGAACCTTCAACCTTCAGCTCTACCAACTGAGCTACTGCCGCCCCTTATAACTATGACTTATAACATGGTTAAAAGCTTTGAAAAGTTGATTTTGCAAAATAAGGCCACTGGTAACTTGGTCATATTTGTAATTTTTGCTGAGGTTTAACTTTTATGGTGGAGAGTATGCTTGTCTCTGTGGTGACCAAGTGAAGATCTGTGGAGAGGCGCTCACTGTAAGAATGCATGCTTTTCAAGCACTTTTTAAACAATAAAAACAGCTGTATGTAAAACAGAAACACTAGATGAACATTCCAGGCAAAGCAATAGCATCTATCCTACATAAGACAAGCAGGTGTCAGACCCCTCACCAGAAAATTTACATTATGCACTTCTATTCTCATTCGGCTCTTGGAGAGGGCGGACGCTTTTTCTCTCCTCTCCTGCCCCTTATCTTCCCTGCTTCGCTCTTTGTCTCGTCTGGTCTAGTGTCTAGAAAACAGTAATGACAAACTGAAACAACGGCAAAGAGCATTTCTTGGCAATCCGTTGAGGAATGTTATGCAATGCCCTTTACTCACACGTTCTGAGCCAGTCAATGTAAATCTAATGTGTTGTTTTTTTTACAGCAGTCCCCTCTCTGTGCATTTGCCATCACCACGGCGACAGCAGTGGAAATCAGGTCAGCACCTTTATCAAATATTAATCCTGTGGTGTGGGAAATGATGAGATTGGATGAAACGTGACGCAGGCATAAAGACAAAAGCTCCAGTGGAGATTATCCAATGAGACAGGCCTGGTTTAGAGCTAGTGAGGAGCCAGCAAAATCAAACATTTGAATGGCTTTAATGTGATGTATTTTATTTATACTTTTAACTAAGCTTTGAAGGATGGGTCAAATGCAGAGGACATATAAGGACATTTAAGTATACCTGTGAAGTTGTTGTCTACAGTTTTGTATCATGCTTTTGTATATTTATGGGGAATTGTCGTGTGGCAGCATGGGTGACGTAGACTTGTGAGTGGAGCATTGGACAGAATCTTCCAGGTCGAATAGTGCCCGGGAGAGATCACTAAATTACTCAGACATGCATGGATGACATCTAAAACCTCTTCAGCCATGTTTAATTTTTCAGGTGAGAGTCCCTCCTGCTGGTATTGCTTTACCTGGAATGTTCCACAGTGCATTTATTCAGTTACAGTGACTTTTATTGCAAAAAATACAAAATAAATACATTTAAGAGTTACCTGCTTGTTTCCATGGAGATAAATGTGTTTCAAGCCATTTTGGACCAGAAATGCTACATAATTCACCTTTAATATGATCATGATTGAATTAAAGGTGCACTATGTAACTTTTCAGTTGGGGGTCCATCACCTGCTTGTTTCTATGGGGATGTCCTTGCTCTTCCTGGAATGTTCCGCAGTATGACATTAAACAGCTCTATCTTACATTTATTCAATTAGAGGTGGTTTTACTGCTCAAAAATACGTAGAAAAACAGGCATTCTCCACAGATCTGACCTGTAACTTAGTCTGGTTTGGTCTCCATGAAGATAAAACGGTTTAATGCCATACTGTGAAACATTCCAGACAAAACAATAACAATAATCTCGCATTTGATGGACCATCCACTTGAGAAGTTACACAATGCACCTTTACCTTATGAATCCTGACATACCTTAGCCTCAGTTCTTTGATAAAATAAGTTACCAGAATGACTTTCCAAATCAAAAAATGCTAATATTTTGAATGTCTCTTTTAAAATCTGTCTGAAAATCCATTTCTCTCTCCAGCCTCGTACAAACCCAGACAATATAATAGAGTCTAATAGAAATGTGCTGGACTGAGGACAATTCATTAAAAGTACATTGGAGCTTTGACAGCCCATTGCGCTTGCTTACTTTTTCATTAAGCAGCTAAAATGATAAAAGCTGTTTTTCAAATGGCACCGGCAACCTTTCCGTTTACGCACGACGCCCCACCATTTGCGAGCATAATGTTGTGTTATGTTCCACCATTTCGTGTTCAACAAGTCGCCCAATCAGCACGCGGCAGTCTGACGCTCTTTTGGAAAATGAATGAGTTTAGCCTCTCAAATGAGCTCGCCCTGGATGTGTTCAGAGGATAAACAAGGGAAACAATTTGATTTGAAACTGCTAGCTAGACGTGTGTTGGGAGTGTAGTTTAAAGGCTGATTTTTACTATTTTAAAAATGTGAAATACAGAACTAGTTCACTTCAAAAATGTTTGCAGTGGAACAAAGTTACTCCTCACTTTACCTTATGCATTCTGAGCATAAGGTAAGTTTTTTTTTTTTTTGTTTTTTGTTTTTTTAATATATATGCTTTTTTCAACTTTCAAAGACCAGAGCAGAATTTTGCCATGATTCTAAAGCTAACAACTAGCATGCTAACGTGCACTTCCTGATGAGACCAGACAATAAAACGCTTTTATAATTAGATGCAGACTGCTTCAATATATCTGTGCTGGGGTGAGACAGATTTTGCTGAAATACATGGAAAAAATCTGTATACATAATGTCACTTTTTAGCTAAAAATAGACAAAAATAAAAGCTTTTTTTTTTTTTATAGCACTGAAAAACTTGGAAATGTTGTTCCATTGGCTATAATTGGTTGTTTTCAGATTGTAGAATGCGATTATGTTATATTCCTAAATGGATTTCCCTATTAATTACACTGTACTTTGCTGTGAAACTTCCAAAAGGTAAATTCACAAATGTTGAACCTGGCATTTTCACTTATTGACTGAACCCAACTCGCTGCATTACAACATAAATTTGCATTTAAACCAATTTAATTTTAGCTGCCCCCATCTGTTACCATTAATATTGGCCTATTGAATGCTGTGATGTCATCTGAAACCCAGCAATATACTCTATAACTTATCCATCTCCATGGTGTATGGTTTTTACTTTCTATTTCCACAAGAAAGTGACGTGTGTTGCTTTAAATGTACAATTCATGTTTCTGGTGATTGCTATTAGTGACTCTAGATCAATGAAATGTGTACCTAATTCTGTGGCCGCTCTTTGCCCCCCTACATGCCCACTCCTCAGTTACTATGGAGATTTCCGGAGCTTGTAGGCTGCAGGTTGGCACTACTTTCTGTAAACAGTTTGAAATGATTGTGAGACAGCTCTTTTCTCTCTTTTTGCTAGTGTAAATGTTGCTAATTGGGGTCACATAGTCAGAGGCAGCGCAGGCAAAAAGACAGAGTGATGCTGCAGAATGTTAATGTGAGTGGAGCTTTATAGAATTCCCAAGGTGCATTCTTATCCTAATATACGGTAATGTTCACACGCACACGGGGCTGGACCTGTTTCGTTTTATGTTAGAAGAAGCCTTTCACCTCATGCAACCTAATGCAGAGTTAAAATTACTCAAGGTGCAATATGTCACTTTTCTGGTGAGAGTTAACAGAGTCATTCATGTAATATAGTCTATATATCTCTCCTCTCCTTCTGATGTAATATCTCATTCTTCGCAAGTTTTAATAACTATGAAATTTCATTAACACTCAAACTGTGTCCCAGATATGAGGCAGACATGTTAAAAATAGGATAGCCTTTAATGATTTAACAGTAAGAGCAAAGACCCTGATTGTGAAGCCGCTGCGCTCCTCATACGTGTGGTGTCAGTGTGACTCTGAGCTGCTCTGTTAGATCAGAACCACCAAACATCAGCTACACAGAGGCGCAAGATACAAACTCAGGAAATAATGAGAACACTTTATTACTCACCCCTCGTAAAGCTGTACATTTAAAGTGCAGCATCTCATCCACATTATCCATTACAATTTGTCCTCCACAAGTAATGACACCCAGTCCACAAAACAGCGCTATGAATCTAGTTTGAATCGTTTGTAAAAGTAAAACGCAGAGAGTGTTTCTTCAAGTGTGTCTGTTTACATCCACACAACGCATGGATCAGGGAGAAGCTGCAAATTAGAGATAGTGACTGTACTTCTTGTGTACTTCATCGCCAACCTTCTGTGCATTACAAATCATGTATCAGAAGTATTGATATAATAATAACACAGTTTTGACTTGTATCTAAACTCGAAGTGCTGAGTTCTGATCTTTTGAACACTTAAGAGTCTCAAAGCAAGTGGTTTTACTCTAGACAGGAAAGTGACACGGTTGACGTGGCTGATGCGGCTCTTTCCTGTAAATCTCATAAGATTCTCCGTGTCTGTGGTGTGCGCTTTTTGTTGCATGTTTAAAAATCGTTTAAGACCGAAAAATCCTGTAGTGTGTCGCGGCCTTTACAGATCCTTTAAGTGTCCAGTTTAATTATATGTATATATTTTTGCTATTGTCCTGATATTAGTTCTTAGGTTATATTGTAAAGTGATATTCTATAGTCAGAATCAGTTAACCAGAGTTAGAAGTATAAATACAAGATGATTTACTTGTTACTACAATTTCACCTTTTACATCATATTGACAATATTTGTTCCTCACTTCTAAATATACCGATGACCCTGTATTCTGCACTGTTATGCTGGCCTCCATGTTTCTCTGGTTGTCTGCTCTCCCTCTCCCCAGACACTTCTCTCTGTCAGGCCCATCCATTACAAGCTCTCCTTTCCTTCACCTTGCATATTCCCCTCCCCGTATGTTCACATGACAGAATGGACTCTCTCTATCAGGTCGGATCACATACATTATGGGAAATTTAGGATGACGAGTTTTTGTGTGGGCCATTTAAATGCAGTATTATTCATGATTGAGGTTTGGGAGCTACTAGCTAGAGGGCACAATTGAATTTGAATCATGGTCCTGGGTTTGTTTCTGGTTTAATTTAGGTTTGGTCCTGGGTTTATCCTGGTTCAGTCCTGGTTCAGTCCTGGTTTAGTCCTGGTTCAGTCCTGGTTTGGTCCTGGGTTTATCTTGGTTCAGTCCTGGTTCAATCCTGGTTTAGTCCTAGCTCAGGCCTGGTTTAGTCATAGTTCAGGCCTGGTTTAGTCATAGTTCAGTCCTGGTTCAGTCCTGGTTTAGTCCTGGTTTAGTCCTGGTTCAGGCCTGGTTCAGTCCTGGTTCAGGCCTGGTTCAGGGGGCGCCTGAACCAGGCCTGTGGGACAATCATCTATTTGCCTGTTAACTGTGAATGTTCATTAATCTCATTGTCTGTTATAAGACTATTACCTTTTTTTAATGTATTTTTTTAAGTGGGACTAAACACCTAAACTCCACCCACAATCACATTTCAAACAGAGCTGCTAAAGTGAGCAGTACTTGGAGGACTAAAGGGGGAGGAGGGGCGGTCTGGAGGTATAAAGAACAGTGTGATTGGTCTAACAGGTATTCACACTTCAAACTCCGCCCTTGCAGGTATTTCAAACACCGGGCTGTTCAGAGTAGTCCTGTGTGATGTCACGTAGTACTTGAACTTTCCTGGTAGAGGGTCCATCAAATGCTTTTCTCCATGGAGATGTTATTGCTTTGTCTGGAATGTTTCACAGTATGGCATTAAACCTTTCTATCTTCGCGGAGACCAAACCAGACCAAGTTACAGGTCAGATCTGTGGAGAGGCGACCCCGCTCACAGTCAGAATACCTGTTTTTCCTAGGTATTTTTGAGATATAAAACCACCTGTAATTGAATAAATATAAGATAGAGCTGTTTAATGTCATACTGTGGAACATTACAGTCAGAACAATGACATATCCATAGAAACAAGCAGGTGACGGACCCCCAACCAAAAAGTTACATAGTGCACCTTCAACTGTTCAGAAAGATACTTTGTGGATCCTGAAGGAAGTTTTTTGTTAAATCTGCTATTTCGTGAAGCCTGGCGAAGTGAATGCTCTTGTGATTGTGAGCGCAACAAAAAAAAAAATAATAATAATAAAAAAATAAATAAATAAATAATCTATAAATGGACACTATAGCTGACTTGCCAGTTTGTATAGAGCAGTCTGATATTGTCACTACAAAATGCAGTGTCAGTATAACGGCGGGGGACAGAGCTGGTCAGTGTGAAGTCTACGGCGCGTGCACAAACAGCACAGGCTCTCAAGGACACTGGAAACTGCTAATTACACTTTAATGCCTGAGACATTTTAGAGGTACTGACGGCTCCAGCGGTTTTTATTTCATTATGTTCATTACGTTAAAGACAGGGTAGTACACTGTGGGGAATTAACTGCCAGCACATTACATACTTTATTTAGATCACCGTGTTGCCTTCTGTTGTTTGGAAAATGCTTTACTCCTTGAAAACGGTGGATCAACATGTTTAATAAGTTTTGTTTTTGAGTTTCTCCTCCCTTTGCTGCCACCCCCTTTAGCGTGTATCCTACTAATGAAACTACTGCACATCGTATCAGGTTTGTGAAGTTGTAGTGTAGTTTTGGATCATGTTTTTGTATTTTCCTGGAGAATTGTGTGTGGGAGCAGTGGAAAGAATCGTACTGTAAGGAGGGTTACAATAGGACCCTGAAGAGATTGCTAGATTAATTAAACATGCCTGGATGACATCTAATAGTTAGCCTGTTATCTGCTTGTTTCCATGGAGATTGTTACTTTTACGCAGTATGACATTTAACATACATCTCTCCACAGATCTGACCTATTACTAACCCGCTTGTCTCCATGATGATACCCTCTTGGACATTAAAGGGGCTTTATCTATTATCTAAGTTTTAGGTGGAGATGTTCTTGTTTTGCCCGGAAAGTTCCACAAATCTTTGCAATCGCCATGGAAACAAGCACCAACACCACCAATGCAAGAATTTTTGTCAATGAAATGGCTATAACTGAAAAAATAAAGGATAGTATAGAAGTGTGTAGAATCCCTCAGTTGTCCAGGTAGAATCCATAGCAAAAGGAGAAATTTAATTTGTCAACTGGACAGAGTTTATTTGGTTGAATACGTTTCGCAGCTCATCCAAGCTGCTTCTTCACTTCTGGTCAGATGCTGGCGGACACTGCCTTAAATCTGCTTGAAGGGAGGAGCTTAATTACAATGAAAATTACTCTGAGACAGCATATATTTAAATACAGTTTCAGTTGGTCAGGTGAGTCTATTCAATATGGAGTGGGAGTGGGGGAGTAGTTAGCATATCCATTCAGGGCCATGATGGGTGTTTTCACACCTCTGGACATGTCCTGGCTAGTCCCATTGTTTTCCCAGTTTGTTTTGATTTAGGTTTGAGGATAGAGTTATAGATGGGAGACAAATGATGTCTGAGCCCTCTATTTCTGTTCAAGGAAGGATTCTCTTTCTTGACAAAAATAGCTTCTTTAACTCCCCTCTCAAACCAGTTCTTTTCTCTGGCCAAGATCTGGACCTCGCTGTCCTCAAAGGAGTGGCCTGTGGCTTTTAGGTGGAGATGTACGGCAGATTGCGGCCCACCCTGGTTTTCCCGTCTGTGTTGATACATCCTTTTGTGAAGTGGCTGTTTTGTTTCTCCAATGTAGCGCTCACTGCAGTCTTCACTACACTGAATGGAGTAGACCACATTGCTTTGTTTGTGGCTCGGTGTTTTGTCCTTAGGATGGACCAGTTTTTGTCTTAAAGTGTTTGTGGGTTTGAAATAGACTGGGATTTCATGTTGTCTGAAGATCCAGGCACTCCACCCACGCACTGGTATCGCTTTGTTGATGATAATTTCTCAAAAATCAAAATTCAAGATTTGGAACCTTTTACTGCACATATCAATTCTGTAGATCCGAACATCAAATTCACACGTGAAGATGCCAAGGACAACACACTGGCCTTCTTAGATTGTGCAGTAACGATAAGAGAAGACCGGCGACTCCAGGTAGAGGTCTTCAGGAAGCCCACACACACCGACCAATATCTGCTTTTTGATTCACACCACCCACTTCAGCACAAACTGGGAGTCATTCGGACATTACAACACAGGGCCCAAGTGGTTCCTACAAGCGCAGAGGGAAAGGAGAAAGAAGAACAACACGTGGAGAAAGCCCTCTCCGTTTGTGGATATCCTAAATGGGCTTTCAATAAAACGAAGAGAGCAAAGAAACAGGACAACAGAGAACCAGAGCCCAGGAGAAAGGGTGTAACTATTCCTTACCTGGCTGGCGTTTCCGAAAAACTACAGAGGATCTTCAGACAACATGACATCCCAGTCTATGTCAAACCCACTAACACTTTAAGACAAAAACTGGTCCATCCTAAGGACAAAACACCGAACCACAAACAAAGCAATGTGGTCTACTCCATTCAGTGTAGTGAAGACTGCAGTGAGCGCTACATTGGAGAAACAAAACAGCCACTTCACAAAAGGATGTATCAACACAGACGGGAAAACCAGGGTGGGCCGCAATCTGCCGTACATCTCCACCTAAAAGCCACAGGCCACTCCTTTGAGGACAGTGAGGTCCAGATCTTGGCCAGAGAAAAGAACTGGTTTGAGAGGGGAGTTAAAGAAGCTATTTTTGTCAAGAAAGAGAATCCTTCCTTGAACAGAAATGGGGGTCTCAGACATAATTTGTCTCCCATCTATAACTCTATCCTTAAACCTAAATCAAAACAAACAGAGAAAACAATGGGACTAGCCAGGTCAGGTCCAGAGGTGTGAAAACACCCATCATGGCCCTGAATGGATATGCCAACTACTCCCCCACTCCCACTCCATATTGAATAGACTCACCTGACTAACAGAAACTGTATTTAAATATGTGTTGTCTCAGAGTAATTTTCATTGTAATTAAGCTCCTCCCTTCAGGCAGATATAAAGCAGTGTCCGCCAGCATCTGACCAGAACTGAGGAAGCAGCTTGGATGAGCTGCAAAACGTATTCAACCAAATAAACTCTGTCCAGTTGACAAATTAAATTTCTCCTTTTGCGATAGTATAGAAGGTTATACCATACTGTGAAACATTTCAGGCAAAGCAAGAACATTTTCATGACTTTCCACATGAAAAGTTACACAGTGCAACATTATTTGCAACATTATTTAAAGCAGACCTATTCTGCAAAATCCACTTTTCAGTATTTAACCATATTATAATTGTTTCCCATTCTCATTTACAGCTGATGTTTCTTTTATTAAGTCGTTTTAGATGAATATTGCAATTTCAAATGTCCAAATTAAAACATAATGATCCAGAGGTGTCGTAGATTAGAACTACACAGCAGACACAAGGACAATATGTCTCGTTTAACAAGTCTTCTAGAGTTTGTGCTGAGTGCAGGTGTGAGCCTGAGGCCAGTGTGCACAGACACTAACATCGCACACTCACACTGCCCCACAAACAGATAATTACACTTTTATGGTTGAGACATTTTAGAGGTAATAAAAGGTTTAAAGGTGTTTATTTCATTCTGTTCATTATGTTCTGTTGTCTGGAGTTTCAGGTGTGAGGTGTGAGCGTTTGCCGGTTGGTTAGTGAGTGAATTCAGCCTGATATATTGTCCTCACCATCGTCATGTTTAGCGTTCAGTGTGGTCCATAGACACATCATTGAGGAGCCAGGCCTTCATGCACTACACAGAGTCTTGCCTGAGGACACAGTGCAAGTTTTCTCAAGAGGGATAACGCTGACTTCATGGACCAGTCAGGCTGGTCCACTTTATACTCATACTCGTAGTACATTCTTTCATTAACAAAACACACATTTACGACTCCTGGCAAGAAAACAGCACGTTCGAAAGACTTTTTTGTGCAGTTAATCTAATGAAAACACTTCAGGGGTTTTAATCTTTTTACACAACAAAAACACATCTTGACTTGTGTTTTTGTTGCGCATACTAAATAAGTAATTAGTAATTCAGCAAGTGGTATTTGCTTTCTACAGCCATACACCCAGAATTCTCTATCTCTGCCTGTTACAGCTCAATTACTAAAGCTCTATCATTTGGCCATCATATAAAACTATAGAACCTGTTTATTTCATGCTATTTCTGCCCTCACACTCCTGTAAAAAAGCAGCTTTAGTGTTGCTATTTACTCGTAGATGTTCACCAGGCAGTAGGTTAACAACTTTGACACTTATTATTATCTAACACCAAAAGGTTTACACGCTCCACAGTGACTTTAAATGAGCCTCTGGTCTCACCTAGATGTGGTTCATGGGTTAGTACGAGCCGACTCTTGCTCCTTCCTGACTTAATGTGACTTTGACCTAAGATACTTTTTGTGGCATGGTCTAACTATTTTTGTATTTCATGAGAATGTTCTTTATGCAAATATCTACAGTTTTTTCTTGTTTTAGAGTGGGCTGATCTCACTGGGTGACCTCACTTTGGGACCTCCCTTTCGTCGGAGGGGGATATGAGCACCTGGGCTGACAACTGTTTGTATACCGCGGTCCAAACCAAGAAAAATGATCTGACGAAGACTTTTTGTTGAAACTTTATGTAAAAATAAAAAACAAAAGCTTTTGGACATTGGCCATCTGAGTGTGCTATGCATTTTTTTCACTTTTGTAGTACCAGCTGACACCTTCTGGATTTGTCTGAATTTGTGTTTTTTGGGGGCTAATGCTAATGGAAACAGGAATAACACAGGGGACAGGCTCCAGATGGTGATCCAAAAACTTAAAGGATGAGCTGAGATTCGAAGTGGATGATAGCATCCATGACTACAGCTGTAGTCAGTTATCTCCATGACTACAGCTACTACAGGCTATAGCCCAAACAATGCATTATTTAGATTATTTAGGGGCTTTTGGAGTCTCGTTTACTTGTGGTAATGGAGTTATTTTTATTTAGCAGGCTCTGTTACACCACACTCTCATGTGATTGTTTCCAATGAAGTGGCCACATGGAGAAGCAGAGGGCAGCTCAGATTACCCATAATGCGGTGGGATGGCCATGCTCTGGGGGGAGGCTGTGGAAATGGAACTCGCTGCACCATGAGCGAGACACTGCAGATCAATATCAAGGTTTTATAATGGCTGACACTGCAGTTTGGACACATGGTCACATCTGGAAACATCTCATGCATTTTTATATGTGTCCTATGAAGCTTCAGCTTTGTCTAAAATTTGACGTTTGTGGCATTTTTAGTTTTTGTGTAGCATCAGATAAAAAAAAAAAAAAAAGTCACATTTAGGACCCTAAGGACATAAATGTCCACTTCCAAAAACAGCTGTAAAATCATCATAAACGTGTGTAAATGAAACAAAACACAAATCCAGGTGTGTTTGTGATGAGGAAACATTAGAACATAGATCAGAAAATCTCTAAAATAGTTCAATAATGAGTTGAAAGTTTATGGTCAGACATCCAGGCATTTCCAAATCTCCCAAGGACAAAGGTGTAACATACAGCTGTGGAAAGTGAAAGTATTAATAATCAATAGCACTGATATTCTGCTGACTGTAAAATGGAATTGTACTCTGCTAGAAACATGAAATATGAATAAAGCCTATTCCAGCAAGGCAATGGCCCTGTTCTATAGGATTATAAAACAATATCTGGTGTAATACAGGCTCCAGTGAAACACGCTCCTAGGTATTACTTAACTGCTCTGCTGCTGGAGGATTGGTGTACAGTGGAGCACTTCCTGTATTGCCACATGACATCACAAGGTGGAACAGAGCGTTTTGAGTTTTGGAGATGTATGCAGACTAATAATAAACAATTACTGAAATGTGCGAATGAAACAAAACACAACTCCAGGTTGTTTTTGAGGAGGCAACAACATTCTGACATGGCTTAAAGCTCACAAGAGACAATTTTGTGTAATACAGGACTAAAGGGGGTCTAGAGAAAAAAGGAAAAGTTTGATTTTTCAGAAACAGGAAGCTACAAATTAGTTTGCATTCAAATAGCACTGGGAACAGTAAATAAAGCTATTCAAACATCATGTACGAAGTGAAAAAAGTTGATTTAGTGTTTAGTTCCACTTTAATAACAGACCAATCAGGCGCCCTCATTCCCCAAACTCGGTCCTGCTATCGTTAGCAACAGATTTGACTGACAGCGTTGCTAAGGCCACGTCCCCTGCCAAACCAGAGGTGTTGGCCAGCAGTGCTGATTGGCTCTTTGGTCGTGCACCCTGATTTCCTAATATGGGCCTTGGTTGCAGATTAGCCGCTATAACTGCTAGCCTTGATTGGCTTCATTTGGCTGGAGCCGGACACTATGGGTGAAGTCATATTTCCAGTACAGTACACTAGGCCATGGGTGGGACTGTCATACTGATATATTCTTTTAGGTAGACAACTTCATTGACATGTATTTATGTATTTGTGTATTTATGCCATCCATCCAGCCATCCATTTTCTTCCACTTATTGGATGGTGGATCATGGGGGCAGCAGTCTAAGCAGGGACTCCCAGACTTCCTTCACCCCAGACACGTCTTTATTTACTAAAGGTGCACTGTGTCACTTTTCTGGTAAAAGGTCTGTCAAATGCTTTTCTCCATGGAGATGTTATTGCTCTGTCTGAAAACTTTCACAGTATGGCATTAAACCTTTCTATCTTCATGGAGACCAAACCAGACCAAGTTACAGGTCAGATCTGTGGAGAGGCGACCCCGCTCACAGTCTGAATGCCTGTTTTTCTAGGTATTTTTGAGCTATAAAACCACCTGTAATTGAATAAATGTAAAGTAGAGCTGTTTAATGTCATACTGTGGAACATTCCAGGCAAAGCAATGACATGGAGGTGACGGACCCAAAAAAGTTGCACAGTGCACCTTCAACAACAATCAGTGAGATGTATTTATCTTGAAGCTAACCTCAGAACGATGAAGTATGGGTGGGACCTGTTTGCCATATTCTCACATGTGGACATTGTGTTTTTCGCATCTTGTCAAATGCAGAGAGCAGGTGAGGACAGAGTCGTTCCATAATACAGTACCACCATAGAAGACTGGGATCAGAAGAGGTGGAAGAAGCTCGTGAGTGGCTGAAAAATGCAGCAGTACCACACAAACCCATTCCCACTCGCACTATGAATAATTCTGCTGAGTTGAATTTGAACGTCTCATGTCTTCTGCTACGTCCAGCCGGTTCGTCCTACTTTCTTCTCAAAAGCAGGTCAGATATAAAGGACAAGCAGAGACTTTTGAGGACCCATATTACACTATTTTGTGATCTATGTTCTAATGTTGTTTCCTCATCACAAACAGACCAGGATTTTTGTTTTGTTTTATTCACGCCTTTCACATTTACACTGAGCTCTTCTCTCAAACTGAAAACAATGCTGTCATGCTTCACTAGAATCATTTGGATGATTTCAGCGCTGGAATTGCCAATCTCTACTGAACTGAAAGGTCAAAAAGTAGCTGTTAACTTGAAAACTAATGCTTCATGACATCTGAAGATGGAACAGAGGATTTTGAGCTTTAGGGATGCAGACAGCCAAATAATGTAGAATTACTCAAACATGTGTGAATGAAACAAAACACAACTTTTAGAGGGGGTGACAGCATTCTAACATGGCTAAAAGCTCACGTGAGTCCATTTTTTGCGTAATATAGGACCTTTAACTGCTGCTGTAGTAAAGATTTATATTGTAAGAAAGTTCTTTTATGGAAGATAATTTGTTCCATTCGATTTTGAATTTTAGATCCCGCTGAATTTCTCGCTTTGAAATTTTTAACTCTGAAAAAAGATTGTTGTAGTTGCTGACATTTTAAGCATACTTTTTCAAGATGTTTCAAATTCAAAATAAAAAAAAATCACCTTTTAAATATTCAGCACTTATTTTTTCAAGACCTCAAATTCAACAGTCAAAATTCAGAGTGTAAAATTCACAGGGAAAGATTTCACAGCAAAGATCCAAGATGCCAAGGCAGAAGCAATCGATCCTGTGTGAGTGAGAAGGACAGAGGCTGTTTCCTAATGGTTCTAATCTGTGGGCGGGGTTTACACTTAACAAATAAAAGAGATGAGGTTTTGATGAGGCTAATTCTGACCAATCAGATCGCTTCACTGCACCATTTCCTGTTTGTTACTAAATTAGATCGGATCACTTTGGACTTTGGATCGATTCCTTAGGTCTTGGCATCTTGGATCTTTCCTGCAAATTTTTTTCACTGCCAGTTTTACACTCTGAATTTTGACTGTTGAATCTGAGCACTTGAAAATATTTGTGCTGAATATTTAAAAGGTGATTTTTTTTTATATTGAATTTTAAAAAAAATGTGCAGATATAATTCCATTAACTGGCATTCAGAATAAAAATAATTCAAACATGTTTTTTCAGAGTTAAAAAATTCAAAGTGAGAAATTCAGTGGTATTTAAAATTCAAAATATTCTTTCATCATTTCCATCATGTACACAACACTGAAGCTAGTTGTGATAAAGTCCACATGCAGCGCTCTTATTCTGGGACACTTTGCACACCGCCCTGACCAGAACATTCCCATAATGCATCTGTGCTGTCCCACTCTCTTAAGGCCTGGCGGATTAACAAAGCACGAATAAGAGCAGCCGGGGAAACATGAGTTCAGAGCGTGCACGGAGCAGAGGGCCGGACAGACAGTGACCGATGGGCATTACAGCGTAGGGGAGCAGGGCGCGGACGGAGAGAACGGCACGAGCGGTGATGAATGCCGAGAAGGAGCGGAGGTGAGGAAAGAATAGGAAAAGAGTGTCCCAGGAGGAGGTCAGAGCGGAGCCCCAGAGACATGGAAGAGCATAGGCTAATCAGAACACGACCGGCTACGAGCAAGAGAGCACAGCGGAGTCAGGTTTTATATGAGCGGAAATGTCTGAGGTTAAAGGTCTGACTCTTGTGAGCTTTAAGCCGCGTTATTGTGGGACCAATAGTAATAAGCAGGCACAGTTAGTAATGCTGTAATAGAGTGATAACAGCTTAGAAAGCGCCACCCACCTCATATTTTTTATTATTTTATATAAGATTTGTATAAGAGACATTTTATTACGCGCAGGCAGGTGAAGGCAACTCAGGGGGGCCCAGACGGGAATAGCGTGGTCATAGATGCGTCTCTTGTGTTTCAGTGCATACGGCAATAAAGGGAAGTAAACATACACTCTCTGAAGCCTCTTTATACGACCACAGTGCTACATTATAATATCTACCTCCTCAAAAACAGACCTGGAGTTGTGTATTGTTTCATTCGTACATGTCTGAGTAATCCTTTATTACTATACTACTTATTACTATTTATTACTATACTTATTACTATTACTGTCTGCATCTCCAGGTAGTTTTCATGTTAACAGCCACATTTTACCTTTTGTTTAGTAGCGATTAGCAATTCCAGGGCTGAAAGTCTCCAAATGATTCCAGTGAAGGTGTATGGTTTGTGTGTTAAACATGTGTGAATGAAACAAAACACAACTCCAGGTCTGTTTGTGATGAGGAAACAACATTATAACAGAAAATTTAAGCCACGTTAGAAAACTCTAAGACTAAGTTCATGATGAGGGAATACCACATATGTAACAGCTTTACAAATGTCTCCTTTAAATGTCTATCTGGATCCAGCAGCCAATCAAAGCCTCCCACCGTAGCCTCACTTCTCTTTTAAACACCCCTTTCAGGTACAACCATAGACGTACATGTATATGAGCACGGGCGCACTTCCGGCTCCATCAGGTCCAATTCAGTTTATATTGAAAAACTGTCTCCCCTCCCTCTTTAGCTGCTGATGTGAGCCTCGTCATTTTGGTCTTCAAATGTTACATGAGTCCAGTGTTTTTATTTCACACTTTTGCCCGTAAATAAGGAAAAGATATGAACAGACAAATCAGGTGCTTTCTTTCCCCGAGGTCACTCCGGCTAGCGTTAGCAGCGGGTTTGATTGACAGCGTTGCTAAGCGCCCGCTCCCTGCTAAACCAGCGGTGTGGACAGGAAGGGGCATTCAACAGCCTCGATCCAGATTGGCTCTTTGGTTGCTGTGATACTCGGCACTTGGTTTGGCTGGAGCCGAATGGTGACGGTGACGCACTACAGTCGATACAGTCTGTCCACCGATACAGTCTGTCCGCTGCAGCAGCACAACCACCAGCCTCCTCACACCCTCCATTTTCTCCTCTTCACCACCACCTGTGTGTAACATCCAGGGACATGACATTCGTTTATGTATTCTTTTATTTAAATATGTATTATTTTTATTGATCTCACTCTCATCACGCATACATTTGGAACATTTAGAAGGTGCACCGCACAGAGTTCATTCCTGTAAATTAATTAATTTGACAAAATGACTGAAGTGGAAAACTAATTAGGGAGGCTCTAGAGAATCTGGATTAGAGCGACAGGATGAGGAACGCCACCTCTGCTCCTCAGGGATTCAAACCAGCAAGGAAATAAAAGTAAAAATATGCACTAGCTTTTCAGGTGGAGTATCAGACACCTGCTTGTCTCCGTTAATGCCTTGAATGTTCTGCAGGATGGTATTAAAATAATCTCCATGGAGACAAGATAGTGAAAATGATTGTAAGGATTTCACTAGCATGACCTACTGTATGTGTTCCCAGATAACAGGTGAATATGTTCAGATCAAATAAGACTTTTACTAAAAACAACTGCAATGCTGATTTATTCATAATTACAAAAACTTTGGGCATGATGGAGAAGTCGTTTATGTAATCATTTGGTGTTTTGTTCTCAAAACACCAAACGACGATTATCCAATCAGAAAGCAGAATGAGCCTCACATGAGTCTCTCTTTTGGGTTGCCATTTTCAATGCTGAAATCCAGTGTGTTTAAACCTAAAATGTCTCTCTCTGATCTGAATGGTCTCTACCTAAACCCCAGCACCTGCAGCCATCATGACTCAGTGCTAGTGCAGCCTCTGCAGCTCAGGGAGGGAATTCTGGGGGTCCTGAGCTTCACATGAGCCATGGTCTGTCCAGAATGAGAAACACTTGTACCCAGGTTCAGATGAACATTCCCCAATAGAAAAGAACAGTGGACTCTCCATATGAAAAGTCCCAAAGTGCATCTTTAAATATGCGCCGTATGATGTCACAGATTTTCCATCATCATTTTGTTTAGTGAAAGTAAAAAATATAAAGCAATTCAAATTCTTTAAGAAGAAAACCTAATGCATTTCATTGAAGTCATTTAAAGTTCATTTTGTTCATTGTATAATCCAACAATTAGTGATTAAAACAGAAAAGTGCCTCATATGAATGGCTTTAAGCTGTAAGTGTGCGCACATCACACTCACTCTACAGTGTGTGTTTGTGTCTTAAACAGAGTGCTTTATGAGGATCGTAATATTTTATAGTGGAGTAATAACAGCAGCTCTTGTATAAACTGTATTCTGGGAGATGACACTAACTGAGTACTGGCTCAACACTGCCTTTTAACAAGAGGGTCCGACCTTGGTGCAGCTTTTATCCTTATGTGTGTGCATGTAAAGGTCACCTGGAGTGTTTGGTGGTGGACCACAGATCCTCTGGAGACCTGCAGGGGGCCTCACAGTCAGAGCATGTTTGTTTATATCGACTGTTCTTTGTGCATGTGCTGAAGTAAAGATCCCATGTCCTTCTTCATGTTTTTATGCACAAACTGAATCCTGGGTCAAGGACAGAACTAAAAATGCACCATTCCAGGCTTGTGTGTCCACGGAGAATATCCCACTATATGTCTGTTTATCTGTTCACACTCATCATATAGAGAAACAGCGGCAGAGTGGTTAGCACTGTTACCTCGCAGTGAGGAGGGCCCGCTTTGGCCCTGTGCCTGTGTTTGTCATTTTAGTTCTTGTTTGTGCCGGGGGCTGTGTGACTTGCTCTTGTGTGTGTTCTTGTGTGTGTTCTTGTGCGTGTTTTTGTGTGTGTTCTTGTCTGTATTTTTGTGTGTGTTCTTGTGTGTGCTGGGGCCTGTGTGACTGGTTTAGTTCTTGTGTGTGTTCTTAATAATAATAATAATAATAATACATCAGACTTTTATAGCTCTTTTTTTTGGACACTCAAAGACGCTTTACAAACAAAACAGGAAGTAACACAGTAGAAAACACGGGGAATAATGGGGGGAATGCCAGACTGAACAGGTGAGTTTTTAGTTGTGATTTAAAGTTCTGCAGTGAGTCCAAGTTCCTGATGGATTGTGGGGGAGAGTTCCAGAGCGAAGAGGCGACAGCAGCGAATGCTCGGTCCCCCTCGATCTTGTGGGGGGGCTGTGTGACTGATTCAATGCTTGTGTGTGCTCTTGTGCGTTCCCTGCTGTAGGAGAAACAGACTGATGTGAAGAGCCCAGACTGTGCGGTACAGCAGGAGAGCCGGTTAGCCAGGCTCCTCCTCCATCAGCAGCCTCACCAACTGTTCATCTACCTTCTGTGACTGCACAATGGAATATTTCAGCTTTTAGGCATTTTAGAACATTGTTACCTCATCAAAACATAACTGGAGTTGTATTCTTTCATTCTACATCTGTTTACACTTTTCCCAGATTGTGACATCATAGGTAGAGATCTGGAGGTTCAGAATGTAATGAGGGAAGTCGTGACTGGTTTTTAAATGCTAACGTGATCTGAAATTCTACAACATGAGATGCCAAACAGACAAGACACAAGAGCACGTTCAAATGCCCAGAACAGTACAAATGCAGATGTTTTCTTTTAGGTTGTCAGGTAAGTTGAGTTAAGGGGAGTTATTAAGTATAATCAATATCTGAAATATTGATATAGTAACATTTTTTACGCAATATTCCTCTATGATAATCTTGCAAATCTAACCAAAATCTATGGCTTGGAGGACATTCTACATAAACAAGTTGACAACAAAACAAAAAGAGGATTAAACACATTTGAAAGAAAACCACAAAGGAGTATCCATACACAATTCTGAATACAGATTCTTTAAAGAGGTTTTTTTTTTTTTTTTTTTACTTGTATGGGGTGTTTTACTGCTAACACATAACATATTTAGATTACCCTGTTACCTTTTAAATACATATTAATACACTTTATATGTTTCACTTTCATCACCTGAGCCCCCCCTCCCTTTGCTCTCCGCACAAAGTCACTCCCCCTTCAGAGCGCTGTGAAGTTGTTGTATACAGTTTTATGGAGAATTGTTTTGTGGGAGGCATGGGTGACCTAGGCTTGTGGGCTGAGATTGCTAAGTTACTGAAACCTGCCTGGACGACATCTAAAACATTTTCAGACATGTTTTTGATGAGGGAACGTTAAAGATGAATACTCCAGTTATGTAAAAAATACAATGGGTGTGCCTCAAGGATCTGTGTTGGGTCCTCTTCTTTTTAGTTTGTACATCAATGACCTTCCACAATACTGTAATGGAATTGATGTACAACTGTATGCAGATGATACTGTCCTGTATGTACATGGTAAAAACGCTCTGGTAGCTGCTGAGAAATTAACAAATGCTATGCAAGGTGTGGCTCAATGGCTTGAGCAGTCCTGTCTTACTCTGAACATCAGTAAGACAAAGGGCATGTTCTTCTGCAAAAGTAAGGGACAGACTCCAACTGCAAGCATTAAAATTAGGCATGAATCCATTGACATAGTTACTGAATTTAAATATCTTGGCGTAACACTGGATTCTAACCTTAACTTTAAAAAGCATATTAAAAAAATGACAAAAACAATCAAATATAACTTGGCAAATTTCAGACACATAAGATCGTCGCTTCCTATGGATGTAGCCAAAATATTCATGCATGGTCTAATAGTGAATCTACTATTAGACCACTAAAATCACTATATAAACAAGCCATAAAAATTCTTGATAAAAAACCACTTCACTATCACCACTGCCATATTCTAGAGAAACATCATTTATTAAACTTTGAAAACTTCAGAGCTTTTTCAAGCTTATGTCTTGTGTATAAGATTCTAAATGGTCTGGCCCCAGCTTGTCTCTTGGAGTTTGTCTGTCACCGCCCTGCTGGTTCAATACGATCATCAAGAATAGCATCTGTTTATGACTGTAGAATACCTTCATATTGTACAGCTTTTGGACAATCTTCATTCTCTTTTAATGCCACAACACAATGGAATGCACTAACAAGTGACTTAAAGAGCTCTCTCCATCAGCAGCTTCAAAACACAGCTTAAACTTCTACTAAAAAACAGTCAAAACTGCAATCACTGACTTACGGTGCTGACAGAATGTGGCTGTGTGTGGGTGTGGGTGTGTGTGTGTGTGTGTGGGGGGGGGGGGCTTGTGTAGATGATTTGTTTTTATCTTGTATTGTATTTTGTATTTATCTGTATCTTTATGTTTATATGTTTTTATGTCCTGCCAGGGACTACAGATGTAAATTAGCCTGAGGCTAACTCTGGTGCAATGCATTAAATGGCAACATTTATGTTTTAATTGTACAAGTCTTATCTTATCTTATCTTATCTTACAAGGTCCTTAATAAACTAAACTAAAAAAAAAATAATTAGGCGTGCACGGATCCAGCTTTTTCAGTTCCAATACCGATATCGATACACTGGCTTTAAGTATCGGCTGCACTGTATAATTTTTTGGTTAGAGGTCTGTCACCTGCTTGTTTCTATGGATATGTCATTGCTCTGCCTGGAATGTTCCACAGTATGACATTAAACAGCTCTACTTTACATTTATTCAATTACAGGTGGTTTTATAGCTCAAAAATACCTAGAAAATCAGGCATTCTGACTGTGAGCAGGGTCGCCTCTCCACAGATCTGACCTGTAACTTGGTCTGGTTTGGTTTCCATGAAGAAAAGTTCAGACCTTATGAGATGTTGTAGGCTAAAAGTGATCTGCAAATAGTCTTATTACATCCACTTAAAGGCTCAGCCGGGATCTCGACTTTACCATTACCCAATCCAGCACATTTTTTCTGTATCGGCACCGATATTTGATGCCAGTATCATATCGGTTCAATGCATCCCTAGTTATAACATGGTAGAAAGCTAAAAAAAAAAATCTATTCTGCTTAACACCCCTCTTTAACCGTATTTATAATTATATAGGCTAGTAAAAAAAAAAAAAAAAACCTCCACTATTTTTTACTAAGAGAAGCCCACCTGAAATTACATACACACATTTCTCATACTTGACTTGATAACTGCTGAGGATTATCTGAAAAATCCCCATGATGCACTTCCTCACCACTCCTCCTCCTCTTCTCTCCATCCTTCTTGACCTCCTTTGAAATACTCATCCTCTGGGGCTTTTATTACCTGTGTCCGATGGGATACAAGCCGCCCCTGCTACGCTCGCTCGCCCCAGAGACGGGCCGGTCCCCTCTCTGTGTTTTTGTTATTGCGTTAATCCTTTTCACGACACAGCCTTGTTCGGAAGCACAGGATTTGTGATACTGAAGCGGACGGGGGGGTCAGAGGTCGCAAGAGAGAGAGGGAATGAAAAGAGAAAGGCCGGAGGAGGTTAGATTAGATTTGGAAACACACAGAAGGAGAGAGAGAATGAGAGGTGAAGGACAGGGAGAGGTGGTGTAGTGGTGATGAGGTTATAGAGAACGAGAGAAAAAGAGAGGTGGAGGAGGTGTACCGGGTTCTGCTGGTTGAAAGAGAGGGAGAGAGAGAGAAAGAGGGAGAAAGAGAGAGACAGAAGGAGAAAGAGAGAGAGAGGTGGAGGAGAGGGAGAGGAGGATTTGAGGTGATGAGGTGATAGTGAGAGAAAAAGAGAGGCAGAGAGAGATGGAGAAAGAGAGAGGGGACAGAGAGATGGAGGAGAGGGAGAGGAGACGTATAGGGACAAGGAGATAGGGAGATGGGAGAGAGAACAAGAGGGAGAAGGAGAGAGCGGTGGAGGAGAGGGAGAGGAGGCGTACAGGGACTGAGAGAGAAAAGGAGAGTGGAGAGAGGGAGAAAGAGAGAGAAAAGGTGTACAGGCAGAGGGGAGAGAGAGAGAGACAGCGAGGTGGAAGAGAGGGAGAGAAGGTGTAGTGGGCGCTGCTGGTGATGAGGTGATAAAGAGAGAGAGAGAGAGAGGTGGAGGAGAGGGAGGGAAGGTGTACCGGGCGCTGCTGGTGATGAGGTGATAGAGAGAGAGAGAGGTGGAGGAGAGGGAGGGAAGGTGTACCGGGCGCTGCTGGTGATGAGGTGATAATTGTGAAGGGGGATTTGAGAAAATTTTGTGAGGGAAATGTCAGGTCGGGACTGGAAAAAGACGTTCAGGTCGATACAGTGACTTTTGGACGGAGTTTAGAGGTTTTTTTCAGTTCAATGGAAAACTGTAATTCCTCATATTAAAAGAGCACAATAGATTTGATTGGTCCACTTTGGAGCGGATCGGTACAGTGTGAAAGCGTCTCCACGGTCCGTAATGAAGCATCCCGGAGCGTCTGAAGGGCCTGAAGTGGATCCCGGGGCTAGTACCTGCGTAGCCCAAGCTCGCTTTGGTTCCTGGATCACTTTAGGTCAAGGAGAGATTAAGTAATACAATCAGATGATTGGATAATAAAAAGCAGATATGATCATATTTCCAGTGACGGCAATTTATATGTGGAAGAAATATGTTATGCAAAAGCACCTCAGCAACGCAAGTTTCCAGCAAGTTATCGATGTTGGAACGATACTAACATTTCAAACTTGATTTTCATACTAAGGGAAAGGCTCAATGCTTGATCCCAATTTTTATATGAAAAGAAAAATCACATGCTTTTAACAATTAGCACTTAAGGCCGCCACACACTACAGGATTTTTCGGTCTTAAATGATATTTAAAAGTGCGACAAAAAGAGCACACCACAGACACAAGGAGAATATTATGAGATTTTAAATCACCTTGTTATTTTTTATTGTTTCAAATGCTATATTTGCAGAAAAAAAACAACAACAACATATTAACATGTGTAATGAGTTTCACTTCCATTTCTGACACTCTCAGTTCCCCTTCTCTTTGCACTCTTTGCATCCTGCTAATGAAACTACTGCACATCTCATCCGGTCTGTCAAGATTTGTTTGTGAGCCTGTGGGCTGAGCATTGAACTTATAAACATGCATGGATGACATCTAAAACCTCTTCAGCCTCTAAAACTTTTTTTTTTTTTTTTTTTGCTGAGGGAACAACATTATCAATGTTATCATGTTATAACATGGTAGAAAGCTCCAAAAAATCCAGTGTCATAAGTGAAATGGCCCTGCCTTTCCAAGCACAGAGAGAGAGGTATATCCATGCAAACACATAGTGAATAATGCACACTCTCCTGCTGTATCACACTGACAACGCACAATTACACACTCTGTACTCTGTTTACAAAATGTCAACACTAACATGAATGAGAGGATGAGAGAAAAGGCAAGAAGAAAAGGGGAGAAACAGAGAGGGAGGGCAGGAGAGAGAGAGGAAGCAGAGAGAAAGATTAAGGAAAGAGAGGTGGAGGGCGGGTGAAAGAGGGAGAAGAAAGACAGGAGAAAGTGAGGCAGAGAGAGAGAGTTGTGTGCACAGCCACACTCTCTGGGAGCAGATCCAGCCTCCTGAGTATTTGAGTATTTGCAGAGAAATGTTTTGTCTCCTAATTTAAGGACCAGTGATTAAAATGCAGACGGATTATATATAATTTTTATTACGTTTAATACAACACACAAAACACAGAGCACTCTGAGCACAAAATTCAATTTCCCTCATTACACAAATACAGCGCACTGAGGCAGGGCTGAGCCAGCATGGTTTAATTCATGTAGAACACAAGCACTGCTGATTCTCCACGATATTTCGAGCTTTTGTTGACTACACTGACTGTCTCACTGCTTAAATGGATAAAATATCACAATGCCATCAACCACACAAATGCACACAGCCACATCCTGTGCTCCATGAGGTCTGAGTGTCATGAAACTCTCTGCTAGTAGCCCGGTGGCAGGATTTCTATTGCAACAACACAACATCAGTAGGGTAAAACTAACCTGTTTCACAACGGTCTAAACCCAGCTCATGTTCCCTATTAGTGGGTGAACAATCCAGCGCTTGGTGAATTCTGCTTCACAATGATAATGAATGAAGAGCCGACATCGAAGGATCAAAAAGCGACGTGGCTATGAATGCTTGGCCACCACAAGCCATACAGACTGAGCTAGCACAAGTCACACAGGCAAACACACACTGTGGCTGATTGGTCACAGACAGAAGGCCCAAAGAAAGAGAGGGCATTTCTGAACTCTTAACCCCCAAAATAACACCAAATCTGATAGGACATATTATTTATGTTACGTTTCAGAGAATCTTAGATCTAAAAAATACAAAATTTTTATTTAATTGATGTAATAAAATAATTTGTTTGTTTTACATTTTTTTGTTGAAATGTCAGGGCCAGCAGAGAAGGCCCTGCCAACCCTGAAAGCAAACCACTGAAAAACATCACCTGGTTAAGACGTACCCACTCACTTGGTCAAAGAGGCAACCCTACAGCATTGAGCCTGTACCTCTCTGTACAATGTCACTGAGATCATCAGGCATGTAATTATGCAGAGGCCGTGTCACTTTTTATACCTGTGCACAAAACACAAAACTGAAAAACAAGATCTCGCTTTGTACAGAGAATGAGAAAGAAGGGCAACTTTTCGCTTGGAGGTTGTCGCTTATCGTCAGCTGTATTCTATGGATTGCTCCGCCTGGAATGTTCCAAAGTATGACATTAAACAGCTCTACCTTACATGTATTCAATTACAGGTGGTTTTATAGCTCAAAATACCTAGAAAAACAGGCATTCAGACTGTGAGCGGGGTCGCCTCTCCACAGATCTGACCTGTAATTTGGTTTGGTCTGGTCTCCATGAAGATAGAAAGGTTTAATGCCATAGTATGAAACATTCCAGACAAAGCAATAACATCTCCATGAAGAAAACCATTTGACAGACCCTCGACCAGAAAAGTTACACAATGCGTGTTCCACTGTTGGGACTAGAGATGGGCAGATATGGTCAAGAATTGATAGTTACACTGATATTTAGCTTTTCAAATCTATAGTAAGACCCAAAAGCCCAAGGCCCAAAAAAGGTGCACTGTGTAACCTTTCTGTTGGAGAGTCTGCCATCTGCTTGTCTCCATGGAGATGTTATTGCTTAGTCTGCAATGTCCTGGCGTGGCATTAAATGTATCGATCTTGCATTTACTTTTAACTTTACTTGACTTAAAAACGTGCATTCTTACTGTAAGTGTGCTTGCCTCGCCACAGATCTGACATCTAACTCTCACTGTGGATATAAGTAAGTGTAATGCCATACTGTGGAACATTCCAGGCAACATCTCCATGGAAAGAAGCTGGTGACGGACCCTCTACCAGAAAAGTTACACAGTACACCTTTATATCTGCTGATACTGATATTGATTCATCAGTATCAGTGTCGACCGATACCAGTAATACACATGTGTCAAACTCAAGGCCCGGGGGCCAGATGTGGCCCGCCATGTCATTTTATGTGGCCCGCGAGAGCTTAAAAGTTTTGAGTGTCTAAATGTTTGCAGGTCTTATGTGTGTATGCAGACAAATTGTTGTCATCAAACCATCAGTTGGATGCAAGGCTGTGTGCAGCCTTTTTTTGTAAAATGCTACATGTGTCATACATGTTCTTTGCAGCTCAGTTTTATGTTATTTTTCTTTATTCACTTGGACAGTTTGATCCTTCATTAATGGAGTTATGTGGGTTTTCATAAGCTGACAAAATTTAAAAGAATTTATGTTAGAGCAACAAGCAAACATATGTTTTCTATGCAACTGTAATTGTCACTTGAATAAGTTATAATAAATAATGAGTTATTTAACATTAAGGAGTAGTTACATTTATTTTACATTACATTCGATTACATTTAGTTACATTTATAAGTTAAATCTGGCCCTTTAAGGACAGCCATTATGATGATGTGGCCCTCGGTGAAAATGAGTTTGACACCCCTGCAGTAATAGAACCAATATATCACCCAATCAACCAATCAGATTCAAATATTCATCCGCCTTTTTCTCCGACTGTAAATGTAAATTGTCAAACATAATATTTATTTTACATAGCATTTTGTCAGGTAATATCTACCACACACGCTACTAACAGGGCACACCTTTTTTTTTTTTACCAAATTGTGCACATTGTTACTAAGAATCATGGGAAATCAACTGCCTGACATTATCTCAGACACTTGATTCTCTGTCATGTTCATAGACTTGGAGCCAGTCTTTTTCTGACTGACAAAATAGCAAAAAAAAACAAAAAAAAAACACCAGGATCATGTAGAGCGGGTTAATAAGAACATTTGAAGACCAAAATGACGCTCACAGCAGACGTTAGAGAGAGGGGCCACAGTATTCTAATGTAAGTCAATGGAAGCCAGGGTCAGTAGGAGCCGGAAGAGCCGCATGCGAACTTCTTATTTGGAAGTTGGTGCAATATCACAGCGGCAGAAAGTATGGGCAGAGTTAACCATTCAAACTAAAACACTCATGGGATACAGGCACTTTAAAGAGAACATACAGTATTTACATCACCATGTTAGTTTTTATTGCTTTGGAAATGCTATATTCGCAGAAATTAACTTATTAACATGTTAAGTTTCAGTTTCTCCTTCAGGGTCTCTTTGCTCACCACAATAAGTCACTCCCCCTTCAGAATGCTATCACAACACAATTGGTGTGCATCCCTGTAATAAAACTGCTACAAATCGCATCAGGTTTGTCAAGTTGCCGTGTACGGTTTTGTATCATGTTTTTGTATAGGAGCATGGGTGACATAGGTGACGTAGGCTTGTGGGGTGAGCACTGGACACAATCGTACAGTTAAACATGAGGAGGGTTCGAATAGGACCTGGGAGAGATGGCTAAAATAAAATGTATGACCTCTAAAACCTGGGGGGAACAACATTAGACCATGGTAGAAAGCTCTTTTCACAGACTACCCACTCTTTCACGCTTTCCCTGTGCATTGCTTGCACATTCCTCTTATGTTTTTTCAATGTATTTAACCCAAGGTACATTATAAAATGCTCCTAATTGCAATAACAACCTTGGGTCATCTCCTTTAGTCCCTCTGGTGGTCTTTAGGTCCAAGCTTACGTCCATTATCCGGCGAGAAACAACTCTGTACACACAACCCAGGATCCAATTAGCTGAATCAATGTACAGACACATGGCACCAGACCAACACAGCAATAACCCCACGCGCCCGAGGAACTCTCTCCGCTTAACCGCTTTACAAGTCGCGTCTGTGGAAGCATGCTCAGCGGACACAGTGGTGGTTAATGCACTCGAGAGGCCATCTTGGGTAAAGGGCAGTGGTGGAAGAAATACTCAGTGTTGTTGGTTAAGTAAAAGTACAGATACCAGAGCAAAAAAAAATTCTCAACTACACACGAAAAAATGTATTAAAGTACTAGTTTACATAGTGATTTTTATAACGATTTGTCCTGAATTTTGTGTAGTAGGAACAACAGAATATTTTTTTCTAGCTGTTTTTATTTTTTTTGTATATTTGTGTTTGCTCAAACTACAAATGTGTTAAAAATAAATCCTCAGCCTTTTCAGCAGGTCTCAAACTATAATAAGAAATACTTTTACTTTTCTGTCCTGTTCAAAAATGTAGTGGAGTAGAAAGTACAGATACCTGCTTTCAAATGTAGTGAAGTAAAAGTAAAAAGTATCTACAGTAAAATCTACGTAAGCAAAGTACAGATACCTAAATTTTTTACACAAGTACAGCACTTTACTACTTTTACTTTGTTTGAGAATCAAGAGCCTTCATGAGAGTCTGACTCATGTGCTGTGCTCCTTAGGGTGCTATTGAAGCGTTGCAGTGACATCATGGTTGGGACAGGGGGGATGTATGGTCGATGGAGGAAAATTCAGCAGTTACCATGGTGACGCAATGGACCTATTGATACTTTGCGGCCGATGTCGTCAACATTCCCTTGGGGATGATGCTAACTCGAGGTTACTCATGTTCACTTTCGGAGTAGAGATACAAAGGTAAAAAGTTACTCAAGTAAATGTAAAAGTATCACATGAAAAAATCTACTCATGTAAAAGTATCACATGAAATAATTTACTCATGTAAAAGTATCACATGAAATAATCTATAGTCCATAGTCCCCTGCTGCCAGTGAGACATAGATCTGAGTGCCACAACTATGCAGTAGTTGTGGTAGAACACATTATTGCTGCGTATTATCTGGCCTAATGGCAGCATGTAGACTGAACAAAGGGGGCCCAGGATCGACCCCTGCAGCACCCCACAGGTGATCTGAGACACACATTCCAATTTCAACAAAATACTTCCTGTCTTCTAGATAGGACTTGAACCAGTTTAGTGCAGTACCAGAGATGTCCACACAGTCCTCTCGTCTCTGTAAGAGGATCCCATGATCGACACTTTCAAAAGCAGGACTCAGATGTAACAGGATCAAGACTGAGACTTTGCCTGCATCAGTGTTCAGGCGGATGTCATTTGTCACCTTGATAAGAGCAGTCTCAGTGCTGCGGTGGGCTCTAAAACCTGACTGGAAAACATCAAAGGAGTTGTTCATTTAGAGAAAGTTAGTAAGCTGTACACAACTTTTTCAAGGACTTTGCCAAAAGAATGGCAGATTTGAGATTGGAAATTGTACTGTGGCATCAAGACTGTTCTTCTTTAGGAGAGGCTTAATGACCGCAGTTTTCAAAGCTCCTGGGAATGTTCCAGATTGAAGTGACATGTAAACTACGTGAGCGAGTGGTGAAAGCAAACTGTTGAGGCCAGACTTTAGAAATCCAGTGGGTAACACAGCAAGGCAAGGATGAACTCAGACTGTTGACGATCTCTAAGAAAGTTTTGTCAGTTACAGGTACATACCTTTAAGTGTCTCTGTGGCTGTATGCTTATTATTTGCTTTGTGGAACTGATTGCATTTTTGATCCCCTGAACCTGGTCATTAAAGAATACTGCAAACTCATTTAACTTAGGCGTGGAAATTAGTTCTAATGGCAGTGGAACTCAGTGGTTTTTTAATCTGTTCACTGTTGCAAACAGAACACAAGAGCTGCAATTTCCAATAATGGCCGAAAAGTACTTCTCTCTTGTTCTACCCAAACTGTTGTGCATATGCATCTTTTCTCTGTAGATCTCATAATAAACCTGGAGGTTTGACTCATGCCATTGCACTCCCTTTTCTGTGCCCAGTCCAAGTCATCATTCCTCCACGGAGCTTTTTGCCTGTCTTTAACCATTTTAACTTTCATCAGGGCAGTGGCATCCAGAATATTCAAAACACTTGAAGTCACAGAGTTCAACAAATCAACATTAGAACATGAAGCATTTTCAAAGTGTATCATTTCCATGAACAATGCACCTGTGTTAAAGTTTATGTGTCTCCTTTGAAGAACTGTAGGACCAGCCGGTGGTTTGGGAATAACAGACAGGTCAAAGAAGACACAGAAATGATCAGACAGAGCAACATTAACCACGTCGACATTTAAAATATTTACACCCTTTGTAATGAGTAGGTCCAGGGTGTGCCCTCTGTTATGTGTGGCTCACTGACAGAAAAGAGTCAAACCAAAAGTTTCAAGGACAGCACTGAGCTTTTTAGCATTTTTGTCACACATTATCCACATGTACATTAAAATCACCTGTAATGACTAAACCATCAAAGTCTGTGCATATGACTGAAAGTATCTCAGTAAAATCATCAATAAAACTTTGACAGTGCTGAGGAGGTTTGTATATGACTATGTAGAGTACGGAGGGTGATTGTTTTAGCTCCATTTTGAAGGAAACATGCTCAAATGATGAAAACACCCCAAATAACAACCTGTGTGTAACCAAATGATCTCTAAAAAATGCACACACACCTCCACCCTTTTTGTTTGTTCGTGTTTCAGATTCAAATTTGAAGTTGGCAGGGGTTGATTCCACTAGCACTGCATTACATGTGTTTTTGTCAAGCCATGTTTCAGTTAAAAACATAAAGTCAAGATTAAAAGAAGAAATAAGATCATTCATTAAAAGTGATTTGTTACATAAAGATTTGACATTGAGCACAGCAAGTTTCAGATTAGTTTCAGTAGGATAGATGCCATCTTCTTACAGGGAATGTGAACAAAATTTCTGATTAGACAGTCTAACTGTCCTTCTGTTAACCCGTCTACATGGTGTAACTGGAGATATAGCTCCACACAGGGGCCCTGTGCGTCCTAGCTCTTGGTGATAACAGCTCTGGGCGGGGGAGAGCGTGCAGGAGAGAGTTTGAGTGAGGGACCAGGTGAGGGCCGAGGAGGTGGAGCAGGGGGGAGTTTGGGTGAAAGATTAGCAGGGATTGCTGGGAGGGCCTTTGGTGGTGAAACAGGAACAGTTTTGTATGGGGAAAAGTTCAACATAGTTGATGCCAGAACTCTTAACCGTGCTATATTCGGTGCGAGAGGAGCCATCTTGATTCCTGATCTGATGAGGCTTTCTAGATGGTTGGGAAGAGCCATGGGTGAAGGTGGGGAGGAGAAGAAGATTGAAGAGTCTGTTGATGGAGTAGATGTAGCAAAGGGGACCCTGGGCTGGTCTGTGGGCAGGGGAGGTGATGGTTGTGCCGCTGCGTCTGAGACCTCTGCTGACGCTGGTGATGAATCCTTTGCTGGGTTAGGTGGAGGTGGTGGTGGTGGTGGTGCTGACTTGTTCTCTGGGGCAGGGAGAGGTGCTGGTGCTGACTCGTTCTCTGGAGGAGGGGAAGGTGGTTGTGGCAGTGGTGGTGCTGTTGGTGGTGCTGACACGTTGGCTGGTTCTCTGGTTGGTGCAGCAGGAATGCTTCTCTCATTCCTCTTTTCTCTCACTGGCTGCACAGGACCCTGTCCAGGCCGGTGCCTCAGAGCATGGAGGAGGTTTTCTGTCAACACTCTCACTCCACCTCTGCTTTGGTGTGGGCCATTTCCGTCAGGCAGGTCTTCTCGTTTCCAGAAAATATCAAAGTTCTCAATGTAGTGCAATCCTCTGGGTGCACACGCGTTGAACAGCCACATGTTCAGCTGAAGCACTCGGGTAAATTTGTTCCTCTTCCTTCTATGTGAGGAAGAGGTCCACTGATGAATGTCTTAATCTCCACTTTATTAAGCTCCTCGAATAATTTAGTGAAATCCCTTTTCAAGACTTCACTCTGTTCCATTCCGATGTCCACTGCACCCACGTGCACAATCAGCTGTTTAACCCCTTGGTATGTTGACAAAACTTTTGGCAGGAGTTCCGTAATCTCAGAAACTGTGTAACTGGGGTAGCAGCATGTTTGGATTTCTCTGTGGCTCACACCACTGATAGCCTCGTCTCCTAGCAGCAGTGTATCTCTGACCTTGACGTTTGGCACAGATTGCCCGTCTGCCTGCGCTCTTTTGCCAACTTCATTGATCTTGTTTTGTGATGACAATTCATTTTCTGTTTGTACGTTAACATCAGTTTGTTTGTTAGCTTTATTGTGGCTGATATAACGATATTACTATTGTCTTTTATCACTTGCTGCATTGGCTTAGCATTTGGTCTGTACAAAGTTTTGGAAAAGACACAGTATCACTCAGGTTTAAGTTGGAAGTTTTTTTCACCCTCTTCTGTGGAAGTAACTGTGGGCTGCTCACCACTGGAAGTCACTGGTAGCTTCTTATAAAGTCCTTGTTCAGTTTTTAAATCAAATATCTGCTTGAAGCTCATTAATTTCTTGTTGATAGTTCCGACAGCGCTCACAGATAGAATTCCCTTGGTTTCTTCACCCCGACATGTTGCTGGCTCATCAGATGATTTGTTAACTGTTGGTTGTTTACTTGAAGGAAAATCAAAAGTAGACACATTATCCGGTGTTGGGAGGAGGTAAAATTATTTAAAAAAAAGCAAAGTAAAGAAGGAAACAGCAGGAGCAAGCAATGATAGCGACTGCACTATTCAGAAACAGGAAGCAGAAGGGAGGGGTGGGGTCTGGAGGACTAAAGGGGAAAGTGGGCGGGGTATAAGAAGGTATAAGGAACAGTGTGATTGGTCTAAAAGGTATCCACACTTCGCCCCTGCACACATAAAGCTTTGCACTAAAATTGCCAAAAATCAGAACAAAAGACAGTGCTATAAACCCAACATATACACAGATTAGTAGCAAAAGAGTGGATTTTGTGTTTAGACCCTTTGAAGAATGTTTGTGGGTTCTCAAGGAATTTCTTCTCTTCATTATATCTTGTCAAAACCCACGTCCCCAAAACTGCAACTGAAAATCCAATACTAATCAATACTAAAACTAGTATCAAAACTAGATACATAAGTAGTATAAGAGTACATAGACTAAACACATATATAAGACCACAATACAGATAAGACCACATGGGAATAGAAAAGGAAGTACAATACCGAAGTGAATACCGAAGAATCAGAATGAAGTATCAAGTCTGTTTATTAGTATCGTGATAGAGATATTGCCTGTTTGTGCTGTGCCAGCCCTACACTGCCAGCTCAGCTCTTATTATTTTGACCTGCATCATCAGAGGTATCGTACTCCATCAGTGTTAACAAAGTTTAAAAGTAAAAGTACAATTTTTAGGTATTTGTACTTTACTTACAGTAAGTACATTTTACAGGGGTTACTTTTGACTTTTACTTTACTACATTTGCGCGCAGGTATCTGTCCTTTTTCCTCCACTACATTTTAGATCTGGCCTGAAAAGTAAAAAGTAGTTTTCTTTATGGTTTAATATGAGTTAATGTCCCAATTTTGAGCAAACCAAATACACAAAAACACAAAATTTGATACTTTAATTGTTCTAAAAAAATCTCTGCAAATATTTCTATTTTTGACTCTTAAAGTACATTTTCAAACAGGTACTTCAATAGTTTTACTTGAGTAATCTTTTGCCTCTGTAGCTGTACTTTTACTTAAGTAATACTTCATCCACCACTGTACTCCATAAAATGAAAGCACAACTACACTGGACTGGACTGAACTGGAATGGACCCCTGCAAATCAGGATGTGTTGAGGGGACTGATTTATTCTACAATAACTAGAATATAACTTATTGTGAAGAAACAATACAATAAAAATATGATCAGACACAACAAAAATGTGCAAAAAAGTGCTAAATAAAGGCTGTATATAATTATACACTGAAGAAATCGTGAAGTGACATATATTTACATTCTATTGCCTAAAGAAAGTCGTGTTATCAGAGTCAGTAACTCAATCAAGTTTGAAGTATCATGACAAGCTACCAGATGTGTATCTTTCATGTTTTTCTGTTGTTCTCTGTCTGAAACACAGAAAATCCACAGTGCCGCTTCCATTTGTGTGTCAAATCAGACGTGTGAGCCTCGAGCCGTGCCTCTCCTCCATCAACTGTCATTTCTGCAGCGCCAGAAGACATCAGCAGGGGGCAGCGCCGATCGATACTGCCCAAATTACTTTCTCATTCAAATCACCGCTCCATTCTGGTACCACCAAAACAAGAGCGACCGCAGCGGAAAAAACAAACAGAATCACATGTAAGGCAGGTAAAGATACAGAGGTGGTTCAAGTCCACACAGGAAGAGGCACAAATAAGTACGGCGGTGAGAATGGAATGATCTAGTATTAAAAAAATCTGATGCAAAGTTAAAAAGGTTTTTTTTTTGCTTTCTACCACATTATAACTTTGTTCTATCATCAAAAACATGCCTGAAGAGGTTTTAGATGACATCCATGCATGCTTGAGTAGTTTCGTGATCTCTCTCGGGCACTATTCAAACTCTCTTTACGGTTAGCTGTAAGTTTCTGTGCAAGGCTCCGCCCACACACCTATGTCACCCATGCCCCCACATGACAATTCTCCATAAATATACAAAACATGATGCAAAACTGTACACTACAACTTCACAAACCTGATGTGATGTGCAGTAGTTTCATTAGCAGGATGTACATTGTTTTCAGTGAATATAGCATTTTCAAAACAATAAAAGGTAACATGGTGATCTAAATATGTGTTAGCAGTTAATTCTCCATAGAAGTAAGATACAGTACCTCCTCTCCTACTGTAAAAACAAGTAGTTGGCTGAATAACTGAGTCCCAGAGCTTTAACATGCAAACTTGGACACGTCCAAGCTTGTCTCATTTTCAGTATATGGACAGACCATGGCTCATGTGAAAGCTCAAAACCTCCAGAATTCCCTCCCTGAGCTGCAGAGGCTGCACTAGCACTGATCCATGATGGCTGCAGGTGCTGGGGTTTAGTGACCATTCAGATCAGAGAGGCAGGTTAGGTTTAAACCAACTGGATTTCAGCTTTGAAACTGGCAACGCAAAAGAAAGCATTCTGCTTTCTGATTGGATAATTGTCTTGAGAATAAAAACATCAAACATCGTGTTCACTCATGCCCAATGGAAAACATATATCTGATCGGTACCATAACGCCTTCGCAGAGCTGTTGAATCCCACATGTATCGCAGTTTAAGAAAAGGCAGACAGGGGGGATAGAGGAGGACAAGGATTTTCTGAGCAATGGAAGCAGGAGGCCACTCAAATTTCTCAAGTGGGTAAATGAGAAATGAAAACAACTGGTTAAAAGCTCTCAAAAGTCAGTTTTTCAGAATAAGACCACTTTAAACACACCATTAACTAAATCACACTTTCCTTAATAAACTTGTATGTAAATGACATTTTGAAATCCCAGACTGCACCTATTCCAGCTCACTGCGTGTAACTCCTTTTCACCAGCCCCCTGCCAGAAGCCCCACACACAAAGAGAAGTCCCTGCCTCATAAGAACAGCTCATATACAGCGGCTCACACACTTTCAGATCTGCAAGTGCACAAAAGATTAAAACTGTGCAGAGACAGACAGCGGCGTACAGGGGAGCGAGCTCATCCTGACAGATGGTAGTCAGATAATACGCACTATAATGCTGTGTGCTCTGCCTCCACAACTGTTTGGCTAATTATAGAAAAAAGCCTATATTTGTGTACCGGAGCTAGCAGCAATTGAACAGTGCTTTCATTCATAACAGGGAGCTGACATAACAGATGATAAAAGAGTACGTGTATATGTGATTGCCTGTCAATGCGGTCAAATGACAACCGACAAATGAGGAAAAAATGACAAAGTAAATATAAAAGTGAAAATAAAAGATGACATTAAAAGGCCTGTAGCAGATTTTGTCTCATGTATTTGAGTAACATTTTGATATATTGTATAAACAGCTCTTGAGGTCAAAATAAGTCTGCTGTGTGCCGTCTGCATCTAATTCTGAAGATAATTTTTCCCAAAATAATCAGGAAGTGAAGATTAGTATGCAAGTTCATGCCAGGGGCAAACTCTGCTTTGGTATAAACTCATCACAGTGAGTAATTAGGTTGCTCTGAGTAAGTGAGGAAGGAATAACTTTGGACAATTCCAAATGTTTTTAAGACCAAACACCGCCGTCCAGTCAGATTTGTTTATTTCAGTGATGCCTGTGTAACATTACATTACTCTCATCTCACATAAACAGCATTTGGAATGATCTGCAATGTTTTCAGCCATATTTGTTTTGACGCAGTGGACTATGCATGTCACTGATTGGTTAATCGACCTGTCAGTCACGCCCATCTGAACTCTAGGAGATTGAACAGCGACCATAGACTCACATTTTTGTAAAGTCTGTATTTTCCATCCCAAGCAACTCTTGTATAGGTTGCTCAGAAAATTTCTGTTTTCATCTACCCCCTATCTCCACCCACTGACTGGTACTTCAAAAAAAGTAATTTTAACACTAAAAACACATACATGAAAATATGCTAATGGATACAGTGAAAGAGGTGGGACCTATCAGTTCTGTAGTTTTGAATTAGAAACTGGAATGAACCTGCTTCTATTTGAGCTGTTTAAGATGACTATTGTAGTTTGAAGTGTCTTGCCCATGGACACAGTACAACAATATGCCCAAGTCAGAGCAGAGATTGAACTTAACACTATCCAAGAAGTGTGTCTGGGTTTGAGTATCATTTATTTTCCCAAATTTTCCACTGCAGAAGTAAGATTTTGTTTCTCATTTCAAGTGTAATTTCCCTCTTGCACTGGCACATCATTTTCTTTCAAATAGCTTGCTTTGATACAGTACTAGCATTTGGATTTGCTCTCTTCGGCTTGGTTCATTTGCATAACATTATCCTGATTGAATTTTGACCCAGCACTTAACATTCACGCAGAGAAACACAGCAGAATCTGGCTCAGCAATGAACACGCCATGGGAAAATATTAGTGTAAGTGCTGGTTCAATATGATGTGTATAGCCACCCACTTTGTACTTAAGTTAAGGTAAAGTTCACAAATAAACTTTTAAAAGTGTTTTCCTGAGATATAATATCATGTGTTGTACTTTTTGTACTGATTGTGTAAACGTACAGCCATTTGTCCAACTTCATGTCTCTTCCAGTTCCATTGTAACTCATGAGTCTGTTTATAAAGACTCAATCAGTTCTGCTCATTCAGATCATTACAAATATTTACAATTATTAATTATATTATTATTTTCGCTGTGGTATTTGTTTCTTTCAGCACAGATTGACGCATTGTTCCTGTCCAAGGCACAGACAGTAGGGGGTGCAAGCTTCTCCTGTCGGACAAAACCAGCCCACAAGATGCATCACTACACGATCATGTGACACAAATGCCCCCTTTCTGACAATGACTTAAAGTTCACTTAAGTTTAAAATTGAAGACAGAATGAACCTTTACGTTTAAAGAAAATCATGACAAATATTTGAAGATTGGGCACTTCACCTTTGGCTTCCACCCAAATCTCAATGCTGCCCTGTGCAATACTTCTAAAGCTAATGTGTGTACTACAGAGTATTGGGCATGAATGGGGGTAGGTGAATGAAGGAAGATTAAATAATTAAGTAATTAGGAGGAAACAATCGTAGCATGGTAAAAGTTTGTGATACAATACATGAAAACCCCAAATATCGCTTCATATTACCGCCAACCCGTCATTCATCCCTACTTGCTCTCAGTTCCACAGATGGCCCTACAACGCTCCTTACAACCGCACCATCTCATTTTCTCTTATTTATTCTCAAGACAAATTAGTGTCATGTCCACATCGCCTTATTAAACTGGCCTTTCCAAACGCCCCCATAAAGCATTAGGCCTCACTCATGGGGAGGCCCACGCCCAGTGCCAGACTCACATGCCCAGTGCACATACCCAAGCAAAACCGTGCCAGGCTCACGCACCCAGGGAGAGGCCCACATACCCAGGGGGAGGCTCACATACCCAGGGGGGGCCCACATACCCAGGGGGAGGCTCACATACCCAGGGGGGGCCCACATACCCAGGGGAAGGCTCACATACCCAGGGGGAAACTAGGGGCTGCACACGCCATCAAAACACAGGCTAAACTAAACAGGCTTTGTCATCGGTGCGCGCGTTGTGTTACGGTGATACAGAAGAGGGGCTTGTAGCGTATGTAGTGAATATGAGCAGTTATCAGACACAAAGCCGGCTTGATCCTGTTCTTTATGCATATTTGATAAAGAGGTGGAGGGGAATACATGGTGTTGGACCTAACAACGCTGTCAGAAGGAATCTTGTCATAACAGCTCGTACGTTTGCCCTCTATTAAAATGTAAAGAGCACGTATGATGCATTCTCATGGTTGTATTTCCTGTTTGAACATGCTTTTGAACAGGCCACCTTGGGGATAAGTATTTCATAAGTATTTTACGACTTAAAGGTGCATTGTGTAACTTTTCTGCTGGAGGGCCTGTCAAATGCTTGTCTCCATGGAGATGTTATTGCTCTCTCTGAAATGTTTCACAGGTATTAAACCTTTCTATCTTCATGAAGACCAAACTAGACCAAGTTACAAGTCATATCTGTGGAGAGGCAGCCCCAGAATACAGTCAGAATGCCTGTTTTTCTAGGTATTTTTGAGCTATGAAACGACCTGTAATTTACTAAATATAAGGTAGAGCTGTTGAATGTCATACTGTGGAACATTCCAGGCAGAGCAATGACATATCCATAGAAAAAAGCAGGTGACAGACCCCCAACCAAAAAGTTACATAGTGCACCTTTAACTAGTGTCTGTATTTAGAAAATATACTTCATAAACTTCACTGCTGTAGGCTTTAGCTCCCTCTATCGGCAACAGGAATTAACAATGGGAAAATGAACAAATGAAGCCCTAACCGTGAATTCTATGCCAACAGAGCTAATGGAGCATTCGTTGGGAACACAATTGGACCTCAGTCAATAAGTCTTCCATCTGCTCCACACCGCACGCTTTTCCTGACAGATGATTGGCTGTAGACCTCTTCATTACAAAGACCCAAACTAATCATAAACAATCATCATAAACAATTCTCGATCTTGGTTTTATATTTGGGGCCAGTAGCTCAGTTGGTAAAGTTCTCGTCCTCTGATCTGAAGGTTATCTGAAGTTTGAATCCTGCTCTCGACATAAACATTGTCAGTCGAGCGTTCAGATCCACTGACTCACAGGTAGGTGGTGCAATTCCAGCTCCTACAGATGAATGCTGCCATTGTGTCGGTAAAACACTTAACCTACCGTGGTTACATTTAAAGATTGCATATTTTAGTGTCATGAAAATAACCTGTCTAGTAGTCATTGTCGAACCTGAGTGTGCGTTCCAAGTATTCAGTAAATGCATAATAGTGATGCGAGGACCTGGAATGCAGTGATAATTGTTGAGGGAGCGAGCGCAATGTGGTCGATATGTGGATTTCACAGTTACTGACTACAGTATTCAGTGTAAAATCCTCAGTCATGTCCGTGGGATGCAGAGTCCTGGAGCCACAACAGCGGACTTGAGACTTGCGAATGAGTCCAGAGATGGTTTATGGTCTTAAAAACAGTATGAGAAGAGAGAAGAGAGTAGAGAGTTTTCCAGATAAAGTGTGAACGAAGCATTTTTGAGGCTCAGAAGACAGTTTTGGATTAATGGGATGATGAAAAAACATGACTGTAACATTATTAAAACTCAAAAAATCACGTGCCCACTGTATGATTTGGGCTGTCTGAGATAGAAGATGGGCAAAAATGAAACTTAGAACCGCCATACAACCAAAAACTAGCTGCAGTTGATCTTTTCTAACCGTAAACACACACACACTGGCAAAGGACCAGCTCACACGCAAACAGGTCCACCTTCCATCTTCATTAGCGAACTTCTCCAACCGCTAAAACACCACTGGCGAATCGTGCTAGCCTCAGCTAACCGCAGGATTACAGTGACGCTACCACACTGTGCCCAGAGCCTGCCTCAGACAAACTTCGGGCAGAGTCACAATTAATCGTGTGCACCATCGCTCAGTGTGGACGCGTGAGACTTAAAGGTGCATTGTGTAACTTTTCTGGTGGACCGTCACCTGCTTGTTTCTATAGATATGTCATTGCTCTGCCTGGAATGTTCCACAGTATGGCATTAAACAGCTCTACCTTATATTCATTCAATTGCAGGTGGTTTTATAGCTCAAAAATACCTACCCGACTGTGAGCGTGCTCGTCTTTCCACAGATCTGGTCTGGTTTGGTCTCCATGAAGATAGAAAGGTTTAATACCATACTGTGAAACATTCCAGACAAAGCAATGACATCTTCATGAAGAAAAACATTTGAAGGAAATTTACACAATGCACCTTTAAGATTTCCAGTTCTTCACTTCTTGTATAACAACCACAAATTTTTGAAGTTGGCCAAAATTGTGGACACCTTAAATGGTCTTGAAGGTGAACTTTGTCCACCTCCTGTTTGTCTCCACAGAGAGGTTATTGCTTTGCCCAGAATGTTCAACTGTACGGCGTCAGACTGATTTGTCTATCTTGCATTTATTCATTCATTTTTATCACTTAAAATATGAATCCTAACAGTGGTCGGGCTCGCCTCTTCACAGATCTGACTTGTGTAACTTTCTGGTGGAGGGTCTGACACTTGCTTGTCTTCATGGTTATGTCCCACATCCATCCATCCATCCATCGATCTCGTTCCACTTATCTGGGGTCGGGTCTTGGGGGCAAGAGTCTAAGCAAGGACTCCCAGACTTCCTTCACCCCGGACACTTCCTCCAGCTCCTCCGGGGGGACCCCAAGGTGTTCCCAGGCCAGCCGGGAGACATAGTCCCTCCAGCGTGCCTCCAGGCCAAGTTAAAGGTCAGATCTGTGGAGAGGTGAGCTCACTCATAGTAGGAATGCCTGTTTTTCTATGGATTTTTGTGCAGTAAAACACCTGTAATTGAATAAATCCAACACAGATGAGTTCAATGTCATACTGGATGGAAACAAGTTTGTGCCGGACCTCTTACCAGAAAAGTTACACAGTGCACATTTAACCTGCTTTTCTACACAAATTCTAGTGCTTTTTAGTACAAAACTGAACCACTTTTGGATATTTGTATGCCTGTCTGTGCACTTGTGGTAAGAACTCCACGCTCTCCGCAGACTGACAAACGCCGGAGTTAGGAGGACTGAGGAGTGCAGGTGTCAGCTGTGATGTACAGAATCAAAAACACGTCCCTGAATCCTCCAATCAGCCAGTCTGAGAGAGAGAGAGCTGCTTTGTGAAGACAAAGTAGTTATTTCAAGTGGAACTAAACACTAAATCACAGCAAGAAGGTTCCACGTCCAAACCGCAGGGCGCTCGAGCCTTTCTGTGTGGAGTTTGCATGTTCACCCTGTGTCGGGATGAATTTCCTTCCATGCACCAAAGGTAAAAACATCAGCTAAGGTAGTTCTGATCAAGACTAACTCAAGATCATGGAGATGGGTCCTGAAGCACTGTAGTACTCGGGAATACAGTCCATTAGTCTCACTGCTCCTGCATTCCCTTTCCCTAATAAAGGGCACCATAACCATACCTTAACCCTCTAGTATCTGAAGTATTAAGTAAGTACTACCTCCATCCACTGTCCAAAATCCAATTACCGGGCCTCATATACCCCTAAGTCAATATTTCTACCTCTATGCACTGAACCACCGCTGTTGCCTGTTCCATTATTCCTCACTCTCCCCCCGATCAAGCTCTTCTCACCAGTCAAAACCATCACGCTCCTCTCCCTGGCTTAGCGCTCCCCCAGTGGCTCCCCCCCATGGCTAACCACGTGTTCTGGGCTGGATTAACCTGTCAGAGCAGAGAAGAGCTGTCAGCGTGAGCCTAATTAAATCATCAGGCCAATGGAGTGCTCATGTGCTCCACACCTGTCACTCTCACCGTGTCAGAGCTTCACCTGCATGTTCACAGCTCCAGGGTCCAAGCACATGTGAAAACGCAACAGGGCTGGTATTTAAAGTGCCTATGACATTTCGGACTTCTCATAATACTAAAACATTGTTAAGATCATTGGGCTTCATCCATGGAGTATTCTTTTAGTAGTAATGAATGTGATTTGATTTATGGACCTTAAAGCAGTCCTATTATGCAAAATCAAACGTTCAGAGCTTTTAACCACGCTATAGTTGTTTCTCCTCACCATTTACTCATCTCGGAGTTGTATTTGGCGTGATCCGTGCATGTCTGAGCAATCTTTAATCGCTTATTTTCAAGACGCCATTTTGCTGATCAACCCCTCTCCCTCTCCAACTTTATTTTCTTAATTAGATTTTTTTTGATACACATAGGATTCTATTAGTCATTTTGGTATAAATAAAAGAAATCTGCAACTCTCTAGCATGATCTACGGCTATAAGATGGGCTGACAGCTGCGTGGTTCTTTGTTGTGATGACGCTTATCCCCATTAAAACAAAATTGCCCCAGATGTGTAGATTAAAACTATACAGCAGAAACAAGCATAATAGATCTTCTTTAAAACTGCAGTTTTTATTTGTTTTTGTTTTTTTTACAGACAAGTACTGACACCAGTGTAAATGAAGTCAAACACAACTATGTTTTAGATGAGGGAACAATGTTATAACATGGTTCAAATATATTATATATTTCTTTTGAAATCCTGATGCAATGAGAGGACAGAACAGTACTTCGTTATGGGAGGAGTTATACCCTGGAATTTGCTCTGGTCTAGTTTACTTGGCCTGTACTGGTTTACTTACTAGATTAGCTCCAGGTTATTGTGTTTTATTGTTTAGCAGAGGAGAGAGAAGAGAGGAGAAGAAAGTATGGAGAGATGAGGAGAGGAGCAGCAGGATAGAAGAGCAGATGAGAGAGAGAAGCAGAGGAGAGGAGAGAGAGGAGGAGATGAGAGGAGAGCAGAAGAGAGAGGAGGAGAGGAGAGAGAGGAGGAGATGAGAGGAGAGCAGAATAGAGAGGAGGAGAGGAGCAGAGGAGAGAGGAGAGAGAGTAGAGAGGAGTAGAGGAGAAGGGAGAGGAGAGAGAGGAGGAGATTAGAGGGGAGCAGAAGAGCAGAGGGGAGAGAAGCAGAGGAGAGAGGAACAGATGAAAAGAACAGAGAGAGAAGCAGAAAAGAGAGGAGCCGAGTCAGATCAAACATTTCTGCTTTCATATAAATCAGTGTGTCAACATATTTTTATTAGTTTTAATGTCAAATTCAGGATTATGTAACATGTCAAACCTCCTTTGTGCTGCTTCTGTACTTGTGTAGTTACAACAACACAAACTCCTCACATTGACACAAATACATCCTCACTCATGTTTCCTCGCTGGTTTCCTTCCCTTGCCTCCTCTTTTCCAGGGTATAACTCCTCCCATAAGGCCGTACTTTTCTAGAGCAGTCATTTTTTTCTACTGTGTGTGGGACACAGGATTACTTTACATCAGGTTTATTACACCACGCATACTTTTTACTTGTACTTTTAGCAATATTGAGGCGAGACACGTCACCCAGTTTGTATTTGAATGCGGCGTGTGATTGATGGTAGTTGAAGTAGCTGATCTCACAGACAGATCAGCAGCTCCCGTCACCACTCCGAGAGGCTGGCTAAATGTGTTATATGCACTACAAATGGAAGGTTCTAGTGTCATTATTTTTGTCTGGAAATACACTAATAAGACTTTTCTGTTTTCCCACTATTTAGCCTCTGTCAAAATGCGTGAGGAGATTGTTATTATTGTTTGTAGTTTCCACTCTTTTCACATCATTTAATGTTTTGTAAATCTGATCATAACAAAATATACATCACGTCAAAGTAAAATAAGAGTAATTCTTTTTAAAATACATCTACTCTTTACTAATTAAAGGTGCGATGTTACACAAAATGTATTCTTGTGAGCTTTAAGCCATGTTATAATGTTGTTACCTCCTTAAAAACATACCTGGAGTTGTGTTTTGTTTCATTCACACATGTTTGAGTAATCCTTTATTATTGTATACATCTCCAAAGGTCAAAACACTCTGTTCCACCTTGTGATGTCATAAAGCGGTAGTCTCCAGGACTGAAATAATTCTAGCGTAGGTGTATTTTGGAGATGTAGACAGATAATAAAAAATTGAAACAAAACACAACTCCAGGTCTGTTTTTGAGGAGGTAACAACTAGGGATGTAACAATAACCAAAATATCGTGATATCGTATCGTCAGAAGTCTCACAATAATATCATGGGCCGTCACAGTATATCGAATTATTAAGTTTCTTTGCTTAAATTCAATGTTATGGTGCAACAACACAGAGAAAACAGAAAACTACATAGACCATGATCCTTTGCTCTGTTTCAGTCCAATTTACATGATGAAATAACTCTTATAAGCACTTTCAAATCTTAATTATTTGGATTATGATGAGAGAAAAGTAGCATATTCACAATTTTGTAAGCCTCCACAAAATATCACGATAAATATCATACTGTGAGATGCCAGGTTGCACCCTGGTAACAACATTAAATCCTTAAATCCTTCCTTGGATCCTACTTTAGCAGCCATTGTACTACTGCTACTACTGCTTTTCGGAACTCCAGCTTCTCAAATTGTATAACTCACCAGCTCTTAACTCTTTTATTAGCCCAAGCCAAAGGTAAATTCAGGCGGGAAAATCTCACGAGATCATTTGATTTATTATTTTATGTGTGCACGATCTTGTGGCAATTTTGTCTTCTCCCATCCCTAATAACAAGGCAAAACCAATTTAATTTGACTTTTACCAACACAAAATCATATCAGTTATAGCCTGAGAATTGAGCTCAAAGCCGGAGCTGTCGGGTGTTACGTGTGATTGCCCACTGACACTTTCAAGAGCCCAGATTGTGCTATTTTCTGATTTATGTTACAGGGATGGGACGAGACACAATTTTCACAAGACGAGACAAGATGATTTTGACATAATTTGTAATAAATAATAATAATAATAACGTAGTGCAATCCATTTCACAATTTTGGCTTCACTATTTTTGTTTATTTGGAGTAGTACTTTAGCGGCGATTGTACTACTGCTCTTTTGAACTACAGCTTCTCAAATAGTACCAGCTCTTAACTCTTTTTCTGTCCAAGCCAAAGGTAAAATTAGGAGGAAAAAATCTCACGAGATCATTTTTCTCATGTGTGCGCGATCTTGTGGTAATTTTACTATGTTATAATGTTGTTTAATGTTGTGTTTTGTTTCATTCATACACGTTTAACACACAAACCCTGCGTATTTAGGCTGAGTTCTTCTCTCAAACAGAAAACACTGTTCTACCTTGTGATATCGTGTGGTAATACAGGAAGTGCGCCACACACCTTCGCTAGAATCATTTGGATGATTTCCGCTCTGGAATTGCTCATTTCTTCTGAACTAAAGGTAAAAAGTAGCTGTTAACATGACTTAAAGCTCACAAGAGTCAATTTTGCGCAATATCGGCCCTTTAAATCCAGAAGAATCTTTTTGAAGATAACTAGGCTGTCTTTAGAGCAATACAATCAAATAAATAATAGTCAAATCAAATTGAGCCACTGAGCCATATGGCAGCTCATAATGGATTTAAATTTCAAATGTACCCTTCATAACACAAGTCTGACAAGCATCTGTGCGTTTACACATCCAAACAGATGGATAATATCACAGCAGTTTAATGCCGCGCTGTAAAGGCTCATGGGAACACCCCGGAGTTTCCCTCAGTAGAGCCTGACTTATATTTTATTTGACTTATATTAGCGTCTGAGGAGAGGGAATTCTGTTACTGTGAGCGTGGACCATGTCAAACCGGCCGACCGGCGGCTTGTGAGCTTTGAGCCGTGTTATAATGTTGTTACCTCCTCACAAACATACATGGAGTTATGTTTTGTTTCATTCACACGTTTGAGTAATCCTTTATTATTAGTCTGTCTACATTTCCAAAGCTCAAAATATTCTGTTCCACCTTGTGATGTCATGAAGCAGTAGTTTTCAAGTTTACAGATACCTTTAACTTTAGTTTAGGAGAAATGTGCAATTCCAGGGCTGAAACAATCCAAATGATTCTAGTGAAGGTGCATGGAGTTTAAAAACACAGTGTTTTCGGTTTGAGGGAGTCTAAATTTGCAGGATTTGTGTGTTAAAACATCTGTGAATGAAACAAAACACAACTCCCGGTGTGTTTGTGAGGAGGAAACAACAAGAGGTGAATGTAGAAGGGACAGGCTACGATTGCTGTGTATCTAAGTGTAGTATTTCGCAGCCTGGGTCAATCTCATTCCATTCATCCTGTGCACAACCTCTTTACAAGCAACTAACCCAGGTCTGAGCCGCCGGCCCTGTGCATCTATAAGAGCAGGATTTCACTGTCTGAATGTTCTCTTGTGCTGCTGCTTGTACGATACAGAGGTCACTTGATTCACTCTGCAGTCTGCACTCACCCTGCACCTGCTCATGACTCTGAGACCATTCATGCAGCCCACGTATTCTCTAACAGCGATGTACAGGCACGACCACTGCTCCTGCCTGCTCCTGCCTGCACCTGTAGGCTCTCAAAGGACTGCCAAAGCAAAAGTATTTTTTTTTTATTAACGCGATAAAATCTTCTTATCGGCGGCGGACAGAGGATGGCCGCGCGCTGCTTGGAATAACAACACCGCCCAGGTCTGGGGAAAGGGCGAGAGGTGACGAAAGCTAAACAGGGCATCTGCTTTAAATTAATTCTTGTTAGAGTTAAAATCTCCAAAGCTCAAAATGCTCTGTTGCACCTTCTGATGTCATGATGCGGCAGTTTTCACGTTAACAGCTTCTTTTACCTTTAGTTCAAGTAGAGACTGGCATTTCCAGAGCTGGAGTTATTCAAATGATTCTAGTGATGATGGTGGCACCTACAGCAACTTCTGGAAGGTGGTTTGCATGTCAAAGTAGTAGTAATAGTCATAGTAGTAGTAGTAGTAGTAGTAGTAGTAGTAGTAGTAGTAGTAGTAGTAGTAGTAGTAGTAGTGAAATGTGGTTCCTTATTGTGAAAGAAGCAACTGGGGAAAAAAAAAAAAAGTCTGTCACTGCAGTACTGCACTGTGTTTCGTTCAGTCAGTCCGCAAAGAAAATATTTTTGGATGAAACTCTAATCCTGAAGGACTTGCTGAAATTTGCAAAAAAGATTCAAACAAAGCAGATCAAAACATTTTATTGGATACAGGTTTGGCCTTGTGTTGTCTTTATCAGATTTTTTTTTTTTTTCCTGTGCACCAGTAAAAGCCGAAAAAATAATGAAATGCTACCAAATAAAAAAATAAAATCTGCAACCTGAATTTTTCCTTATCTTCTTCTGCACCTCAAGATTTGTATTTTTTTTTTTAATGATCTATTTGTTTATTTATTTATTTATTTATTTTTGTGCAAGACAATGTAATAATATTTACCTTTAAAGCAATATCTGGTGGAGTTAACTAACAACAAGGCGTCTTCAGGTCTTCATGAAACAAAAGTGAAACGGGCATGGACAGAAATCAGGTTAAAGCGAGTCTGGTGACGTTACATAAGAAATGGTGTTGATAAAGAGTTTGAAATCAGAAGTATGTGTATTATTGCAATATTCGTGTGAAGAGGACATCACATGGGCTAATCCTCCAGCTAGGCCCTGACACAAAAGATTACACTATGAAAAAGGACTGTAGAAATGTATTTGCTTTTGAAAGAACATGAAAAATACAGTATATAGTGCAAGAATCTGTAAAATTGATCGTTTAACCATCAAATATGCCTTTTTGTATTGTTATTGGTCTTTAACAATGTAATATAGGCCCTTTAAATATAAAATAAGTTACATATTTAGTTCTCAATGATACAAGAATTTTCACAGGAGGTGTCTTCTACTTTTGAGAGACACGTGATGCAAATTAGCAGCTGTGATTGAGCCATCTCCTAAAAAGACGCCCAGTGGTCTCGTCTCGTCCCGGGGTTTTTATCTATGATGTCACAATCCTGAGGAATTTCAAAAGGAGTGTTTTGTGAGGCTCAGAGGCAAAGGATTACTGAAACCAGCGTGAAGGATGAGACATACAACTCCAGTTATGTTTTTAGGAAGGAACTATAGAACAATATAACATGGTTGGCACCTTTGCTTTGGGATTTCAATGTAATATGGGACCTTTAAATATAAAAGAAGTTACGTATTTTGTTCTGAATGATACAAGAATTATCAGAGGAGGTGTCTTCTGCTTTTGAGAGACACGTGATGCAAATTAACGGCTGTGATTGGACCACAGCCGTGGTCCGGCGCTGGCGCTGCGCTAGCTGCCCGTCACAACGCTCCCGCACTTTTCGTAACTTTTCTAACTTTTTGCCCTTAAACCGCCTCACTTTTGTAAATATTTTTCTCAACATTGTTCGTTAAGCTTGGGCTGCACTCGACACTGCATTTTTCCGCACTTTTGGTGGATTATTTACCTGTCTCGGCTTAAGATGTGTACGGGACCCCGACGCCTCGTCTACACAAGGGATCAGCTGATGGTGCTGCGCAGCGCTGTTGTGTTCCCCCGGGACAGGCATGTCATCCCTGATGAGATCCTACGGACGACACGCCGTGGACGCCGCGCGGGACGTAAACTCCGTGAAAAGAAGAGACGCTGCAGACCGGTCCTCCCCTCCGTCGTCACGGGGAACGTGCGCTCCCTCGCCAACAAGATGGACGAGCTCGCGGCGCTCGTTAGATTCCAGCGGGAGTACAGGGACGCTAGCATCATTGTTTTTACGGAAACGTGGCTAACACCGCTAATCCCGGACTCTACCGTCACCGTGGACAACTTTCACCTGCTGCGTGCGGACAGGACGGAGGAGAGCGGGAAGAAGAAGGGAGGAGGACTAGCGCTGTTTGTGAACGAGAAATGGTGCAAATCTAGTCACTGTACAGTGAAGGAGCAGATGTGTAATAAAGACATTGAACTGTTTGCTGTTAGCATGAGGCCATTCTACCTGCCCCGGGAGTTTTCACACGTCATCACACTGGCTGTGTATATTCCTCCCAGTGCTAACGCGGAGAATGCTTGTGACACTCTGCTCTCCTGCATCAGCTCTCTTCAGACTCAGCATCCACAGGCCCTCTTCCTCACCACCGGGGACTTCAACCATGCATCTCCCTCATCTGTCCTGCCAACATACACCCAGTATGTGACCTGCCCCACAAGAGACAATAAAACTTTGGACTTATTCTTTGCCAACGTCAAGGAGGCCTACATTTCATCACCCCTCCCCCCCCCCTGGGAAGAGCAGAACACAACATCATCCATTTGAGGCCTGTGTACGAACCGCTTGTGCGCAGACAGCCTGTGGAGCCCCGAGTGGTGAAGAGGTGGACAGCAGAGAGCGAGGAGGCTCTGAGGGACTGCTTTAGCACCACTGTGTGGACAGAGCTCTGCCAGCCTCATGGGGAGGACATCAATGCTATCACGGACTGTATTACGGACTACATCAACTTCTGTTTTGAAAACACTGTACCCTCTCGGACGGTGCGGTGTTTTCCAAACAACAAGCCGTGGATTAACTCGGACATTAAAGCTCTGCTGAAGGAGAAGAAGAGAGCTTACAGGTCCGGGAACAAAGAGGAGCTGAGGACTGTACAGAAGAAGCTGAGGAGGGAAATCAGACAGGCTAGGGCCAACTTCAGGAGGAAGATGGAACAGCAGCTGCAGCAGCGGAATGTCAGGGAGGTGTGGAGAAGTCTGAAGAGTGTCTCTGGTTTCAGTCCTCCGCCCGTCCAGACAGAGGGAGACCAACAGTGGGTGAACGATCTGAATTCACACTTCCTGAGGTTTGATCAATCACCCACCCCTCCCCCCGCACCGCTGCATGGGCTCACCTTGTCTCCTGCACAAAGGTCCAGACTGCCACCTCTTCACACCTCTGCCTCAGCCCCCCAGCCCCTGAATCCACATCAAGTACTCAGCCAGACCTCCAGCACACGCCTCTGCTCTTTGTCTGTCACAACAGCCCAGGTTAGGAGAGAACTGAGCCGGATAAGGAGTAGGAAAGCTGCTGGACCAGACGGGATCAGCCCCAGGCTCCTTAAGTCCTGTGCAGATGAGCTGTGTGGAGTTATGGAGCATGTCTTCAACCTGAGCCTGAAGCTGAAGGTGGTGCCACAGCTCTGGAAGACCTCCTGTGTGGTACCTGTGCCCAAGACACCGCACGCCAAAGGCCTCAACAGCTTCAGGCCAGTGGCTCTCACATCTCATCTGATGAAGACTCTGGAGAGGCTCGTCCTGGGTCACCTCCGCTCCACGGTGAGCTCAGCGATGGACCCGCTGCAGTTCGCGTATCGGCCTGGCATTGGAGTGGAGGACGCCATCATCTCTCTGATGCACCGCTCGCTGTCCCACTTGGAGAGGCCCGGCAGCACTGTGAGAATCTTGTTCTTCGACTTCTCCAGTGCTTTCAACACCATCCAGCCGCTGCTCCTGAGGGACAAGCTGGAGTGGGCAGGAGTGGACTGTGACCTGGCTGAGTGGATCCTGGACTACCTCACAAACCGGCCCCAGTTTGTGAGAGCCCGGGACTGTGTGTCTGACCTCATGACCTGCAGTGTGGGGGCGCCCCAGGGCACGGTCCTCGCGCCCTTCCTCTTCACACTCTACACTGCAGACTTCAGACATGACACGGACAGCTGCGTCCTGCAGAAGTTCTCCAATGACTCCGCCATCATCGGTCTCATCACGAACGATGACGACACGGAGTACAGAGGACTAACGCAGGACTTTGTGGACTGGTGTCACTGGAACCATCTTCTCATCAACGCGGGGAAGACCAAGGAGATGGTGGTGGACTTCCGCAGACGCCACTCTACTGCCCCCCCACCAGTGAACATCCAGGGAAGAGACATTGAGAGAGTGGACTCTTACAAGTACGTGGGTGTGCATCTGAACAATAAACTGGACTGGACTCACAACACAGATGCACTGTACAGGAAGGGCCAGAGTCGGCTCTATCTCCTGAGGAGACTGCGGTCCTTTGGAGTGAAAGGGCCACTCCTGAGGACCTTCTATGACTCTGTGGTGGCTCAGTCATCCTGTACGGTGTGGTCTGCTGGAGCAGCAGCGTCACAGAGAGGGAGAAGAAGAAGAAACTGGACGAGGTCATCAAGAAGTCCAGCTCCGTCCTGGGCTGTCCTCTGGACTCAGTGCAGCAGGTGGGGAACAAGAGGGTCCTGGCTAAACTCATGTCTATGCTGGACCATGAGGGTCACCCCCTGCAGGACGTCCTGTCTGCTCTGGAGAGCAGCATCAGTGACAGACTGATTCACCCTCGCTGTGTGAAGGAGAGATTTCGCAGGTCTTTCCTTCCTGCTGCTGTCAGACTGTACAATGAACAATGCTAGTCATGTGTCATCGCCATAGTAATAATAACAATGTGCAATAATATTTAAAGTCACTACCTGCTACTTATTTATTTATTTAACCACCACTGTCCATCACTGCACTGTACACAATATTTTGATTGTAAATACTTATTATTATTTATCTTGTTTTTGATGTGTGCTCTTGTTTTCCTACTTTTTCTGAAACTTGCGTTGTGACATTGAAATTTCCCCACTGTGGGACGAATAAAGGATTATCTTATCTTATCTTATCTTATCTTATCTTATCTCATAAAAGTCTCAGACCTTCCTGCATTTAAATAGGAAGAAGGAGGGGTTGGTTTGCCAGGCTAGAATTTACAGAGAACAGAAGTCACTTTGTCCATAAAATAGAGTCAAATGTATTTTTTTTTTTATATTATTAAGCTGTGAAACCAGGATTAAACCAGGACGAAACAAGACTAAGACTGGTCTAATCTTGGACTAAACCAGGACTAAAGCAGGACAAAACCAGGTCTAAACTAAATCCACAGGACTACACCAGATCTAAACCAGGACTAACACTGGTCTTAGCACTAACTCAAGACTAAACCAGGTCTAAACCAAGCCTAAACCAGGTCTGAAAGCACACATACAGGCAATCGGCCCTAGTTCTGAGGAGCTTTTCACTGTCTGAATCTTCCCTTGAGTTCAAAATTTCATGATTTAGAACTCAAAATAATGACTGATTTGATTGATTGAAAAACACAGACATCATTTCGCAGCCATCTACGGGGAGCAGCGAGAATTACCATAGCGTAGACGTTAGCTCGCAGCAGTCATGAACATGACTTGACAGTAGAAATGGTTAAAACAAGTCTGCCCATTATTTATGGACTTCAAAACTGTGCAGGGTTTCTATCTATGACGTCACAAACCTGGAGAATTTCAAAAGGAATGTTTTGTGAGGCTCAGAGGCAAAGGATTACTGAAACCAGTAAAATAGTTTCAGTAATCTCCAGCAAAATTGTTGCTGGAGTTGTATTTTACTGAAGGACGTAAAATACAACTCCAGCAACAATATAACAATATAACATGGTTAAAGCCTCCAAAAAATTCATTTAGCATACATGTGTCCTTTAATAAAATGACGTGATATTAATTTGTGTTCTTATATGACACGTTTTTGTCTTTTAATGAGATTACCCCCGTTTAGAGTGAAATTCTAAATTAGAAATAGCTTTACCAATCGTACAAAAGCTCAGCCATAACACACATTAGCCAAACTAGCTGCAGGCACATGATGCTAATCCACTTAGGATGGTGTGAATCATGTTTTATCCATGTTGGTGAAAGCAACGTGTTAAATTTACATGTGAAAGACGGCAACAGCTAAACGCATTACATAACATCATTCGCAATGCAGCCTCCTCTGATTTATGCTGACGGTGACGCCACAATCGCAGCGTGAAAGAGGGATGCCTGCTTTACATCTTTGGATCTGCATTTCACGTTTTAAAACATACAATAGTGTACAGAAAATATGTTTTATTTCAGTGTTTCTTCAACTTTTTTTGTTGAAAAGAATTTAGGTTTGTAACTGTGCTATTCCAGGTCTAACCTAAGTGTTCTGATATTACGCAAACATGACTCTCTTGGGGTATATGGATTTATATATGTATACATATGTGTATGTGCGTGCATGTGTGTATGTGTATATATGTGTAAGTATGCATGGATATATGCATGTATATATGTATATATATATTATAAGAGTCTGTTTTTCCCACGTATTTATTTACGTACTTACTTTTTATTCTTTATTTCCCTTTTTTCCCCTATATCTATTTATTTTATTTACCTGTTACTCTATCTGTATTAATTTATTATTACTTATTTATTTTGTTTTATTATTTATTATTATTTTCTTTTCTCTGGAGACAATAAGGGAGGGTAATGGGAGGGGGTTTTGGGGGGGGGTCACATTACATTACTCCTAATTTTTCTTTTTTTCGGGGATATTTGCTTTATGTGCATAAAAAAAGTAATAAAAAAATAATAATAATAACAAATACGACTCTTAAATCATGTTATAATGTTGTTACCTCATCAAAAACAGACCTAGAGTTGTGTTTTGTTTGCAGCAGATCAACTAAAATCAAATACAGGCCTGTGCTGGAGGTTTAAAGATGCATCGCGCAACATTTCTAGTGGAGGTTCTGCCACCTGCTTGTCTCCATGGAGATGTTATCGCTTTGTCTAGAATGTTCCGCAACATAGATTAAACCCAAGACAAGCAGGTTACATCACTACACTACGCTACGCTACGTTACAGTTCAGATCTGTGGAGAGGCGCCCCTATTCGCAGAAGGAATTGCTGTATTTTTGCACAATAGAAACACCTGTAATGAATAAATGCTACATGGATCTGTTTAAAGTCATAGCATGGAACATTCCAGACAAAGCGATAACATCTCCATAGAAACAAGTAGGTAACAGAAGTTGCGCAATGCACCTTAAAGTGGGCATGTAGCGGTGGCAGTAAAAACAGGGGCAATGACGTCTGGAATACAGGAGAATAAAGACACACTAATCCACCTGTCAATCCTGGCCACCTGAACCTGAGATAACACACACTATATATATATGTCTTTCAGTATATATGAAGTGTATATTGGATGGCCAGGTGGCAGGTTTAAATATGTCCAGTGGAAAAAAAAAAAAAAATCATTCTTGTGCTGTCCTGAAGCAGAGGTTTTTCCACATATAGAATACATGTATTTAATGACAGGTGGTTTTACAGCTCAAAAAATACCTAGAAAAACAGGCATTCTGACTGTGCGCGGGGTCACCTCTCCACAGATCTGACCTGTAACTTGGTCTGGTTTGGTTTCCATGACGATAGAATGGTTTAATGCCATACTGTGAAATATTCCAGACAATGCGATAATTTCCACGGAGAAAAGCGACTGATGGAGCCTCTAACGGAAAAGTTACACAATGCAGCTTTAAGTCAGTCCAAACATAAGAGCTGCGAGCCGGGTCTGTATGTGGAGCAGATGGGCTGACCCAGAACAGGAGACTAACGACCGCAGAGGGTAAGGGACGACAATCAGGACAAATGGAGTGGACCGGACAGAGGGGGGAGTGGTTAGGGGCTCCACAACGCCCCAGTGTAATAAGTGTATATAGTGTATTGAAAGGAAGGAGGAGTAAAGTGGAAAACCAAGTGCAGTGTGGTGATATGCAAATATGTGGCCAGAACAGTGCTGCACAATGCATCATGAAAATATATGGTAACACTTTATTATAATTACACTCTTTATAGCCTTAAAGAGGGGGTGACATGCAAAATCCACTTTTTGGAGCTTTCTACCATGTTCTAACGGTGTTCCCTCATCAAAAACATGCCTGAAGAGGTTTTAGATGTCATCCATGCATGTTTGAGTAATCTAGCGATCTCTCCCAGGACTTACTCAAACCCTCCTTACAGTTAGCTGTAAGACTCTGTGCAATGCTCCGCCCACAAGCCTACATCACCCATGCTCCCATACGACAATTCTCTATAAATATACAAAAACATGATACTAAACAATAGGCTACAGCTTCATAAACCTGATGCGATGTGCTGTAGTTTCATTAGCGGGACGCTCGTTTGCCATCGTGTTGTGATAGCGCTCTGAAGGGGGAGTAACTTAGCGCAGGAAGCAAAGGAGGGGGGGCACAGAGCTTCAAAAATGAAAGTGAAACTTAAGTTAATATCTTGTTTTTGGCGACTGAGCATTTTCAAACAATAAAGGGAACATGGTGATCATAATATGTCACGTGTTAGCAGTTAATACCCGAAACAAGTGTAATAGCCCCTCTTTAATAAAATATTAAGAAAGACATAATTCATAAGTCCAATAAATAGTTAATGAAGAATGATTCAAGGTTAGTAATGACTTAATGAAGGGCTTTGCATTAGGGTATTAATTAACAGTAGAACCGCAGCTATGGTCAAAATAAAAAGGACTGTGAGCTGAACAAGACCCCCTTTCTCAAACACACCAGAGAATATCTCCACCCGCGAGCACCGCCTCATGGATACAGGTATTTGAGCTTTGTGTTTTCAATCTACTCCCTCGTTTGATAAATATAATACGCTCTGCTGCCTATAATCATATATAATCTGCTGTGTTAGTTTGTCGAGTGCGCTCAGATTACAGCCTACATTCTAGACGGAGCCGTTTATTAGGCTACATATTTTAGTAGGCTAGTCCTATATAGTAAAACATTATTATTTCTTCCTTTTATGCTTTTTCTTCTACAGCTGAGCGTCTCGAGAGCAGAGCAAAGACAAGAGTGTGGAGACAGCCATCGCCAACAGCTTCAGTGGCCCGCAGCATTCACAAACAGGCAAGAAAAAAGAAAAAAAAAGAAAAAAAAAATCTGAAAAATCCAAAAAATATCAGGTATCACCTCAGTCTGAAACAATTCCACATTCTCCTTCCATTCTCAATTCCCACCTGCCTCAGTGGTCCCCGCCCCCCTGCTTGGGAAACACTGCACCAGCTCACCTTTGGGGGCTCGGTGTCCTGATTGCAGGTCCGCTGCTGGAAATAGGTGCTATAAGACGAGTGAGGGATGAGCCGGGGAACAGGGGACACAAGGAGGTTGCGGTGAACAGGTGGGGAGACAGCAGGTGGTGAGCAGAGGGAGCAGAAGAAGACACAGATCTGACCCTGGGCTCCGGAATCATAAAACACTCTAACGATGGAGGGATAAACGCCTAAGAGAGTGTGTGTTTAGTCAATTATACACATTAATCACCATGGCAACCAAGACTGCAACCAAGACTGGAGTGTGTTTAGTCGGGTATGTTTTTTTGTCTTTGTTTTTTTTTTTTTTAGTTAATAACGCTGATGTCTGCGCTAGTTTGGGATCACCTGTTTTTCCACTCTGCTAAATCATAACCTGAATTAGGCTGTGTTCAGAATAGTAACAGCACTAGTTGCAAATCGCAATTCAAAAGCTTTTAGGTATCTGTACTAGTCAAAATACAAAAATGTCAAACTAGATAGTAAAAAACACAACAGAATGTCATTTTCAACATATTAAAAGGTGCATCGTGTACCTTTTCTAGTGGAAGGTCCGTCTTTTCTGCTGGAAAGTCCGGGATGTTATTGCTTTGCCTGTAATGTTTCACAGTATGGTATCAAACCTTTATATCATCATGGAGACCAACCCAAACCAAGTTACAGGTCAGATCTGTGGATAGGCAACCCCGCACACAGTCAGAATGCCTGTTTTTAGATATATTTGAGCTATAAAACCACCTGTAATTGAATAAATATAAGGTAGAGCTGTTTAACCAGAGAAGTTACAATGCAAAACCTTTCAATTGTAGTACTTTCTTTTATATTCCCATGTGGTCTTATATGTGTGTACTCCCTCAGTGGTCCTGTAGGTCCATGGGCGTATACTAGTCTATGTGCTCTTATACTCTCTGTCCTGTGAATGGGACTTTTCAGTATCGATACCTGCATATCTAGTTTTGATACAACTTTTAATATCAATTTGTATCAGATTTTCGATACTTTTGACCCTGTACTTTACTTAAGTTGCCTAAATTTTACAGTGAATACTTTTTACTTAATATCTGTACTTTTTACTCCATTACATTGTTGAATTGGACTGAAACGTAGAAGTATTTTTGTCATAGTTTGAGACCTGCGGAAATGGCTTTTTATGTTTAGTGAGTAAGATCATCAGCGTAAACTCCATAATACAACAGAAGTAAATGTTCTTATGCGATACGTTTACTTTTACTTGAGTATTTCTTTGCCAAACAGTAACAGAAAGGAGTACTTCTTCCACCAGAGTAACATCATCATTATAATCTTCATAACAGTTGCTAGCACCATACCAGCTGGAGAGAGGCTAATGGCTGCAGACTATATTTAGCTAATGAGCTGTATTCACTTAAGTGGGGGTCACACTTAAGGGGTGACATTACAGCAAAACTCGCTTTACTTTGTGATTTTTGTGATTTTTTCTTTTTATTTCTCCCATAGGAACATAAGGATCACACTTTAAAGTAAAAGCTACAGACAATGTAACCAAAATGTATATTCCCTCTATGAAATACTAAAAATCCCCTCTGTATGTGATTTTGTATCTCCATTAAGAACAAGCATCTTCAGTCTATTTTCTGGCTAAAATTTACATGGTGGGGCTTTAAATAATTTTGATTATTTTCTCATTTTTCTTATTCTGGCATACCTTCAGGCAGATTGTTGCCATCAATTGTGAAACAGGTTAAAGGAGCTGAAACATGCTCATATTGTCTTGAAGAGTCTTTTTTTGAAGAGTTTTTCCAAGCTCATAACTTGAATTAGGCTGTGTTCAAAATAGTAGTAGTAGTAGTGGTTGGAAATCGCAATACAAAAGTTTGGGTTTTTAGGTATCTGTACTAGTCACAATAGTAACATTTCAAACTTTCGACAGTAGACTTGACACTCAGTACCAATTCCAATCTGACCATGACAGTAAAAAACACAATAGAATGTCATTTTCAACATTTTCACAATTGTCAAACAGGGTAAAGCAGCTGCAACATGCTCATATTGGCTTGAAGACCTGGTACTTGTACAACTGAATCTGGGGTGCCATCAGCTGTCATAGGAGGACACTTTTTTTTTTGTTTGCTTGTTTCCATAGCAAGAAGAAGAGAGGTTGGCTGCTTTTGTGGCTACCTGGCTCACACCTGTCTGAGCAGATTTTGAAACATTTTTTGAGCTCAGTTTCTAACATCCTGTCATGGACAAGTTAGACTTAGACAAACTTTATTGATCCACAAGGGAAATGACTTGGATACAGTAGCTCAAACATCACAATATAATATAATAACAGAGAGTAACAAAAATAGATGGTGTAGCAAAAAGAGCAAGAGACAGATGTCAAATTAGACATAATTATAAAAATAAATATATGTGTACAAGTCAAAATAAAATAGTAAATAAGTAATAAACTATAAAATAAACTATAAAATCACATTAGTTAATTAAGTGCAGCATGTGCAGTTCAAAGGACACAAGTAAGGGACTGTTTGATTGCGTGAACTATTTTTTCATCTTGTAACCATGGAGACAGTGCAAGAGGCTAGCTAAGTAGCTAACTATGGACATTTGAAATGCTACAGGCTTTTTACACCATATGTGGAACAACAAATGTGGAAGAAGATCTTCCAGAGGAAATACTTTGAGGTAATGGAAACATTTCATCACCAACCGAAACACCAGAGCAGAGTAAGAGCGAGGCTTTTCCTGTTGTGTTCATCTGGCGCCCCCTCCCTCCCTGTGATGCTGCAGGACACAGAGGAGGGACACTTTTGTCTCTTCCTCAAACTCCCCTGACACAGACCCTCCCTGACCAGTCCTCCTGTTAAACTGCGCTGAAACCTTTGACTAAGACACAAAGGCCACTGACACGCACAGTGGAAATGTTGCAGCAACATCAACTGCGACAGTTTGCTACAGCAAAACTTGAATTTCCCTCGGGAATAAAAAGTATCTGTCTGCTGTCTGTCATCATATAGCACAGAGCCTTTATACAAGTCTGTGTTATCTCCTTCATATCTGAGAACACTTTCTGTATTTTTATTGCACAGAAAAAGGAGCAGGAGGAGGTATGGAAATGCTTGTTTGTTTGTTTGTTTGTGTAGCCTATATTTTTATTTGGCTATGTAATATTCCATAGCATATCATAACCACAGCATGGAGAATGTCCCGAAGTATGGATTTAATTATATTATATATTGATATTACCATAGAAAGAAGCTTTAAGTAAAATAACACTGACTACCATTAAAGGGCCATATTACTTTATCTCCTGATCTGTGTCCTAAGGTTGTTTCCTCACCAAAACATAACTGGAGTTGTGTTTTGTTCCATTCACATATGTTCAACACAAACCCTGCATATTTAGGCTGAGTTCTTCTCTCAAGCAGAAAACACTCTGTTCCACCTTGTGATGTCATGTGGTAATACAGGAAGTGCTCCATTGTGTTTTTTAAACTACACACACCTTCACGAGAATCATTTGGAAGATTTCAGCCCGGGAATGAGCAATTTCTACTGAGCTAAAGGTATAAGGAGCTGTGAACTTGAAAACTACCGCTTCATGACATCACAACGTGGAACAGAGCATTTTGAGCTTTGGCAATGCAAACCAACTAATAATAAAAAAGTACTCAGACATGTGTGAATGAAACAAAACACAACTCCAGGGATGTTTCTGAGGAGGTAACAACATTCTAACAGGTCTTAAAGCTCACAAGAGTCAACTTAAGTAAAATAACCCTGGCTACCGTTAAAGCTTTAGAGACACGATTATGGTTTATTTATGTTTTCTGGGGTAAATATATTGTTACAATTTTTATAATTAATACATTTTTTTTACAATTAAATTACTGATATAACACAAATCTGCATAGTCATTTTATTTCTCATTATTTTAACAGAACAGTAATAATGTTGCCTAAATGATCCATAAAGAACAGATGCATATAGCCTAACCAGCCTGTACCAGCCAGACTTTGTGCACACTCACCAGACAAGATCAAAACTGACAACATGCAATTCTGTGTTTGATTGAACCTTACCAGGCCCTCTGCTCTCCCTCACACCTCCTATTCACACTCCGTACTCCTCCTACAACTTTCACTTCACATTCACTACCTTATGAGACAGCCGCACTGAAAAACCCACTCCCGACAAGGTGGAAGAAATTGCCTCTCTAATGTCACAAATGCAGTTGATCTAATGACGGAAGCGGGCAAAATGGCTCCCAAAGCCTGGAGCGTTCAGAAGAGGGTGGGGGTGGGTGGGGGGTCTGGTCTAGCGATGTGGAATGGACTTAAACAAACTTTATTGATCCACAAGGGAAATTATTCGGACGTAGCTCACACATCACAATATAATATAATAACAGAGAGACAAAATATTCATGGTGATAATAAATTCTAAATAAGTAGTAAAAATTGCAAGAGACTCGTGTAAAATATATAATTAGGCCTATAAATACATATAATTTTTTAATTATTATTAATAATTATTATTAATAATTATTTTTTATTAAGTAAAAATAAAATAAAATATAGAAATAAAGTAATAAATATGTATTTCGGCTATATACAAGAGGTCATAAGGAAAAACAGTACAACAGACCTTTTTCACAATGACCAGAAGTCCCACCCTGTAGGGTTGGGGAACTTCCGGTTAATGGTTTTCTATGGCAAAATGTCTGGAAATGTCTGGCGTAATCTCCACCAGCTTTATAAATCTGCCCCATCACCAAATCTTCAACTAACAAGCTGACCATACCGGCTTGTCAAAGCCTGATCTCGTCAGATCTCAGAAGCTCAGCAGGGCCGGGCCTGGGTAGTACTTGGATGGGAGAACACTGGGAAAATCAGGTGCCACAGTGGGGCGCCAGTGGCAAAAACTGTCGTTGTGTCCTTAGGCAAGACACAGAGGGGGTTGGAGGGGCCGACGGCGCAGATTGGCAGCCTTGTTTCTGTCAGTCTGCCCCAGGGCAGCTGTGGCTGCAATAATAGCTTACCACCACTGAGTGTGGAGTGAATGAACAATGAACTGTAAAGCACTTTGGGTGTCTTGAAAGGCACTATATAAATGCAATGATTAATTAATGATTAATTAATTAAGTCCACAAAGAAAGAGCTACTTGAATGCTCGACATGTAAACTGTGAACATCTGTAGCATTGGCACTGCACTAATCTGTCTATGCTAATATCTACATCATCAGATCCATTTTTTATTTGAATTCTAGAATCAGTCTACAAGTTTCTTATGTTTTATTCATTACCATAATGTTAGTTTTGCTCAGTAGTTCACTAATGCTGGTCGTTGTTCACCTTTAAGCTTTCTTCTTCTTACCTCGATAGTTGTGGATAAATTCTTGATGAAGAATGTTTATCCTTTTAGACCTTGTTGGTTGAAGATTTGGTGATGGGGCAGATTTATGAAGCTAGTGGAGAATACGTGAGACATTTCCACAGACATTATGCCATAGAAAACCATTAACTGGAAGTTCCGCAACCCTACAGGGCGGGACTTCCGTCCATTGTGAAAAAGGTCTGTGAAGATATGGTGATTGACAGGACGTAGGGTTATCTACTTCCTGTCCAGTTGTGTGTCTATGGGGTTTTTGCTGAGTTGTGCTAAAAGATAAGGAAGTGCACATGGAGCTGTGTTTATGGAGATTTGTGTCTCAATGCTAATGCAAATTTTGAGGCATAATAAATATTAAAACAGCAACACCAACTGGAGTATACTGCACATAAAAGTAATTGGGCAGTCCTTCTTTTAATTAATTTTCAATTTTAATAGGTTGATTATGTTATATATTACGATTTGAATAAAAGTGATCCAAATTTGTGCCTGTAACTGTGACGTCACACTCGCTTAGTCCACTTCTTCACACAGTCTATGCTTTGCACAGAGCCAGTTGTGTATTTATGGGCTTTTGCTGAGTTGTGCTAAAATGAATACATATTTAAAGATAAGGGGATGAACATGGAGCTATGGCTGCATGTGCATATTAAAAAGTGCACAAATAAAACTAGAAAAGCACTCAGAGAGCGCAGACCTCCACCAAGCAGCTCAGTTTTCAAAGTGATCCAGAATCCAGGATTTCTTCTGGATCATCACCAAAATTTAATCATTAGGAACATTTCCTGAAAATTTCATCAAGATCCATCCATAACGTTTTGAGTTCTTGCTAACTAACAAACAAACAAACAAACAAACAAACAAACAAACAAACAAACACAGACAGACACAGGCGAAAACATAACCTCCTTGGCGGAGGTAACAAATAGTAGGACACTTCTGCTCCCCTCCCTCCTTTCCCCTGTGTGTGTGTGTGTGTGTGTGTGTGTGTGTATGTGTGTGTGGGCGGAGTCTCCTGGGACCTGTGATCCATCTCACCTGCTGCAATCAAGAGCCCTCGTTATTTAAGACCTGCTCACCAGCGAGACTTTGCCAGATTGTTTTCATCCGACACACGGTGAACCTCTAGGCTCCTCAGTACTGAGTTTTTGCTATCCACGTTACCAGCTGAGTATCAACAGCAGTCAACTTACCTGTTTTTTCTGCTCTCCAGAGATCCCCGTTTACTCCAGCCAGATACTCACCCACTGCAGCCTGTTATCCACCCGGTCCAGCCACGTTCCAGCCTACATCCAATTTTTGTAATAAATCACCTTTTCCTTTTCCTATTGGTCTGTCCATTTTTTGGGTCCCTCCATTGCTGTGCCACTACAACTTCTGTGTTTAGAAAAAGATTTGTGTCTCAATGCTTCCGTCAAATGCTTTTCTCCATCGAGATGTTATTGCTTTGTCTGGCATTAAACCTTTCTATCTTCATGGAGACCAAACCAAACCACGTTACAGGTCAGGGGCCTCATTTATAAAGCTCGCTTATGCACCAAGCATTGTGTTGGCGCCCTTTACGCCAACCATGGGATTTAAAATACTCCTAAAATACTCATCTCTACGACAGCTAGGACCCTGCCGTACGATCTGTGCAAAGTCTGGAGACATGGGGAAAAAGAGACACTCGTGGAGAGGAGCAGAAGTGAAGAGAGTTTGAGGAAGTGTTTAGTGTAAGCCTTTGACGTGACGGCGTGGTGCTGCGTGGAGCGTCTCCCTCTGTGTTTCGGTCGAACCCACTGATTATCGGCTCATGTTTAGGTAAATCTCATTCACGAGTCACTTTGCTCCTTTTATGGTGAAGTGGAGGTGTGGAGAGGGCGTGATGTGATGTGGGTTCAGTTGCCAGATTCAAGCTGCAGGTGAGATCTCTAAAGCACAGATTGCATGGTGGAGTGCACACGGAGGGTTTTCTAAATTTGGAGTTTGCGTGGTCAGAATACCTGTTTTTTCTAGGTATTTTTGAGCTATCAAACCACTTGTAATTGAATAAATGTAAGGCACAGAGCTGTTTAAAGTCATACTGTGGAACATTCCAGGCAGAGCAATGACATATCCATAGAAACAAGCAGGTGACGGACCCTACACCAGAAAAGTTACACAATGCACCTTAAAGACCTGACTTGCTTCTCCTCGACTTTGGATCCCTGTATGTCATTTTGAAGCATATCGTAACCATAAAACACCAGCAATGCTACGGTAACAGCCAATAAAACGGAGCATCAGGGGCAGAGGGAGTGATGGACACAGAGGCGCAAGATACAAACAGGAAAAAGTAAGGAAAATAATGAGAATACTTTATTACTCACCTCTCGTAAAGTCTCATCCATATTCCATTAGCTAGTGTCCTCCACAAATAATGACCCCCCAGTCCACAAAACAGCACCGTGAATCCAGTTTGAAGTGTTGTTTAAAAGGAAAAAGGTGAATGTGTGTGCGTTTACATAAATCCACACAGCGACGATAGGGCTGTGTTTATCACCAGCCTTCTGTGCAGTAAAGCCTGCTTGTTTCTATGGATATGTCATTGCTCTGTCTGGAATGTTCCACAGTGTGACATTAAACAGCTCTACTTTACATTTATTCAATTACAGGTGGTTTTACAGCTCAAAAATACCTAGAAAAACAACATTCTGACTGTGAGCGGGGTCGCCTCTCCACAGAGCTGACCTGTAACTTGGGCGGGTTAACTGTAAATGGGTCTAAAATAGAAGTGTATACCTATCCCTGGCTTTATTTTGGCATTTTAGTGCATATTTGTTAAAAATCGGACTTGTGGGTCAAAAGCCGTGTCTGTACCGGCCTCTTTAGGATCAACTATGGCCACTACATTTGAATTTTCGGGTTGGACAAACGGCCGCCAATGAGTCAGATGCAGGTGATTACATGACCAGCAGCTCACGGTCTATGGGCGGTACATGAGGAGCCCCTCTTAGCCCCGTTTGCTATCGTCAAATAACCCTCCTCCGTGTCAGGGTGGAGAAAAATCCTCCACCTCAAAGCTGCGCTCTTTGGCGAAACTTACATCGCTGTCACTCTCCAATGGCAGTATGGTATTGCTCGCTTTCACTGTGTGGCGCTGTCACCCAGCTGTCACTCATAGCTCAAGCCCCTCCCCACACTATCACACCACCCGTGCTCCCCAAACCGCTGAGTACCGCCCACTTTGTTGGATTTTTATAATTTTGACTGTGGGCGGAGTTAACTCTAGCGGCTCTTTAAACAGCTCTACATTACATTTCTTCAATTCCATGTGGTTTTAGAGCTCAAAAATACCTAGAAAAACCGGCATTCTGACTTTGAGCAGGGTCACCTCTCCACAGCTTGGTCTGGTTTGGTCTCCTTGAAGATAGAAAGTTTTAATGAAACCTTCCAGACAAAGCAATAACATCTTCATGGAGAAAAACATTTGATGGAGCCTCCACCAGAAAAGTTACACAATGTACCTTTAAAATCTCATACGATTCTCCTCGTGTCTGTGAGCTGTACTTTTTGTCTCACATTTAAAACATTGTTTAAGACTCAAAAATTGTGTCGTGTGTGGCGGACTTTAGTGAGGAATAACTTTGGCTCACTGCAAACCGTTTTTCACCTTTTTAAGACAGTAAAAGGTACAGCACCTTTGAGCATTTCAGATGAAGATAGTCTTCACAAAGTCATTTCAGTCAGGAAAAAGCTGTTTGAATGACATGAATGACTAGTTTATATTTTCATTTAAGCATCTTCATTCAAGGTCCTCCATTATGACATAGTTCTGCAGATGAAGTTAGACCTGGTCCATTTGGGACTGCACATTGGAATGAGCTGCAGAGCGCAACAGTCTTTACAAAGAAATGTTCAGTATTTTCTTTGAGAAATGCTCCTGTACTTGGTCTCTGTTCAAATATACTAACGAAACAAGAGTAGATGCCTGAGTGGGCCTTTCCGGGCGGAGTTTCCATGTTTCTCACTTTGTCTGAGTGGGTTTCCTCCATCAACCCAAAACATGCACCACAGGTCAAATCCTCCAGCTAAGGTAGTCCTGACCAAGACCAGCTCAAGATCTAGAGATGGGTCCCCAGGCACCACAATGTCACAGCATGCTCTGCTCCTCATGCTCTGGAATAACCATTTCAACTCACTCTTTGGACTTGAAGAAAGCTGAATGGAGGCACTGCTCTGTAGCTGACTTAGCTGGAACTACAACAGGTAAGCAAATTTTATACTGTTAAACAAGTACCTCTGAATAGGGTGACCAGATTTTCAAAATGAAAAACTGGGACACCCTCGGTTTGAAGTGGTTGGTAATAATAAAATTGTGAAACGAGTGCGTAATTAAGGAAAATTGTTCTGCACTCGGCCCATTTGTGACTAACATGTGAGTCAGTATAGTCACATTTTCTTTGTGTTTTGGTTTTTTTACGCAGCTTTTCAATTTAAGCCTCTCTTTACTGTTGACAGGGATCAAATCGGTCAAAAATTAAGACACCTGGGACATGTCTTGCATAAAACAGGGACAAATCAGTGGTTTTGTATAAATCTGTTGGGACAGGGGACACAGGGCTCAAAACTGGGACTGTCCCGGGTAAATAGGGACGTCTGGTC